>BCLH01000150.1:169888-202315 GCA_001602315.1 Zoysia pacifica | reverse complement strand
TGTCAATTCTAAAATTCAAAAATTTTGCTCATTTGTCAAACTTATAGCTCAATCTCTCACTTGTTTTTACTTGTTTGTATTGCTGAAAATCAACTTTTATCATCTAAAGATACAAGCAAAAATAACCCAGATCATTAATCTATGAAATGTATTGCTGATATGCCTTTGTCAAAGGAGAATGTGATAAAAATGAGTTGTGTGATACTAAATCTCTTACTAAAATAGCACAACTAGATAGAGATCACTCTTCTGTTTTTTATCCTATGCCTAACATCGTGCAGGAGAGTGAGAATAAGGCTGAAGAGGACGTTGTGCTGTTTCCTAAAATAATGAATAATGATGCTTGTGTGGCACCTATTATATTTCAGAGGAGTGAGAAAAATAAAACACATTGTGAGTCCCTCACCTCATCTTGATCCTATCATGCTGTTTGTTCTGAACTGCAATTGCTCAATGTTTATACTAGTGTTTTGCAATGCTTAGTTGAGCTTCCAATGACTTATGCTTTGTTTCATAATGCACATTTGTCCTATGATTGTATCAAGTTGTGTGAACAAGTTTTGTTCATCCCACAATCACAATTAGTGCATGGTGTCTAAAATGTTGCAGTTAAGTCCACACCTGTTGAAGATAGGCCTTTTCATTGCACTGCTATGACCAAGAGCAAGTTTGAGCTCAGATCTTCTTTAACAACTTTAGGTTATATTGAATTTGATGTTCCTTGTAACTTGGGTTATTTAGAGAAGAAAATATTTCCGAATTGTAATTTGCAATGTTTGGGCTACTGTGTTTTTTATGCAATTGACAAATATAATGAGATTGGAGATTTTTTAGTGTCTAAAGTCCTCATATGCTCTAATCTGAAACACAGTTTTCAAATGCACAATCAGAATCAAACAATGACGTGCACTAACACTAACAACGGATTGCAAAGTTTCTCTAGTTTTGTTTTCTATCAGCAAGAGCAGCTCAGGACACAGGAGGACATTTTGTTGGGGCCTAACTTTATGCTCATCACTCATTCTAATATGACTACAAACAACTTTGTCGACCACTGGATCAAACCGAGGACGGCTTGCTACAAAGAAGGAGCGAATGATGAGATCTTATATGTCCTTGATGCGCCATATGACCGCATTACAATACCCTTGTGGCTGCCACTTTCATGATTTTTTGAGGGCACGGTGGAGTGGCGGTTCTGCATTCTAAATTTGAGTCGAGGACGACTCTAAATGAAGCAGAGAAAGATGATGAGATCACATATATATCTCGTGGGCTCCAACTTTCGAGATTTCTAGAGAGCACGGTGGCATGGCTGGTTTTGAATCTGTACTTGAGTCGAGAACGACTCTAAATCAAGTGAGGAAGGATGATGAGATCACATATATACCCCCGTGGCCTCCACTTTTCATAATTTTAGGAGGGCATGTTGGAGTGGTGGTTTTTGCAATCTAAACTTGAGTCGAGGACGACTCTAATTCAAGTGAGACAGAATGATGTGTACATCATACTTTATGATGAGGACTTCAATGGAAAAGATTCACACACAGTTTGCCTATCTTGTTCTTGCTTGTTCTTCGATTGCATGCAGGAATTGATCTTCGTGATCAGGTTGATCTTGCTGTGTCGACAAAATCAATAACCATTCGGAGTTGGTTCTGCGATTGCTGTTCGTTTGTAGTCGGATCGTGAGGGTCGACTCTACCAAATCGATAGTTATCACCTCACCAAAAGATCGAGCTCCGCAACCCCTATCAGGTGGCTAGCAGGCAGCCGGCCATGGCGCAGGCTCGCCGGCACAACGGCGCTCTCGCCAAGGCGGCGACCCTAACGGTGAGAAGTGCCAAAACTGGCACCAAAATGATCAGAGCGCACTAGGAACCGCATGAGGTGGTCCTAAGATCGGGTTCTCACCGAAAATCGGCCGGCGGCGAGAGGCAGGGCGAGACGAGGTTCGGCGAGCTCGTGCGGCCGTGGGAGTTGATGAAATCCGGAGATTCCTTCTCCTAGAGCTTCCACGGAGCACAGAGACAGCCGGCGTGGGTGTTGTCAGCTTGGAAAGAGGCCGAAGGATGGTTGGCGTCGGCGAGCTCCTGGTTCCGGTAGCCAGCAACGAGAAAACTCGAAAATCCTGGGTCAAGATCAACGGAATTGATCGATTAACAAGATTAGGAGGTTGGATCAGCTCTCAACTACCCGAAACACGATGGGATCGAAGGATTTTTACCGGGAAACGGATGGATTCTTGCCGGAGAGCGGCCGACGGTCTTGAGCTCGAAGATTTGGGGAAAACTCCAAATTGGGACCGCTCAACGCGAGAGAGCAAGGGCTAACGCCGAGGGAGGCTTGAGCAGGGGGGGGGCGCAGGTGCTTGACAAGGTTTGGGGAACGGGGATGGCTGGGACGGGCAAGTTCACTGCGGCGGCGTCGAGAGAGAGGTGGCGCTCGGGAGAGTTTGAGAGGAGAGGGAGGGCGAACCTGTGGCTGGGATACGGAGCGGGTGTCGTGTCCCACGCGACATTACCTGAGGGCACTTCACCGGGCGGCGTGGCGGCCATGCTGAGCAGGTAGCACCTGGTGCCGTGCGGTGGCAGCAGGAGGTTGGGGAAGGAGGCTTTGGTGGCTGACAGGCGGGTCCCGCGTTTTTTTTTCAATTTTTCTGAATTACACTGATTTTCTGCGCTGCTCCCTGTTTTGCTTCAAAATCCATACTTTCTGAGCTGCAAAAAAATTATGAAATTTTGCAGAGCTAAAACTTTTTGAGAGGAACAACTTTTATTTTGGGCCCAAGTTCAAAATCAAAATAAATTTTATTCTATAAAATTTTGAAGACAGAAAATCATTTAAAAAAATAATCCATTTGAGGTCTTTTAAACTTTAAATAAATTTTTTTATAAGATTTCTAAAATTCAAGTCTTTGCAATACCTTTCAGAATATAGTTTTATTTCATAACCTTTCTTTGAAAATTTTTGAACTTGCATTTAAAATTTGAACCTTCATTTGAACTCGGAAATTTGTTTTAATTGTTTGAATTGTTTTTAAAGTTGGGTTCCGAAATTTCGAATTTGACAACGATTCTCATTTATTCAAAACACGAAGTGTTAATACTCCCTCTGTTCTTAAATAGTTGACTTTTAAAAAATTAGCTCAAACAACTGCATATAACAATCCTGAATTTTCTTTTCATTTTCTGCAGTCTATTGTCCCATTAGCCTGTTTAAAACTTTTTTTCTATACTGTTTAGGTGAATCATCCGATCCAGGAACTAAATGTCTTTTAAGACTAAATGTTAAGAGTTTAACATCAGGCTTAACTAGGATTTTTTTTTGAAATTCTTAATGAATTAGCTTGTTCCAAATTCTAACATGAAATCTAATGTCTTGATGAAAAAACATTTATGTCCATATCCCCTTTTCTAATTTTTAAGTTTTTTCTACAGTCTATCAACAAAGTCACATTTGTAGATTTTATTTATTATTCCATAAGGATTCAACGTGCTGATGTATTCTAATCAATCACTTTTCATGTTCTTTTATTTGATTACTTGTGCTCCACAGATAATCATACTTGATACTCCCTCCATTGTTAAATCAATGTCGCCATTGACTTTTAACATTAACTTTGATTATTTGTTTTATTTAAAAATTAGCTCAAACATGTAAAAATTTAAGTACTGATTTAAATAACTCAAATTAGCTCAAATATTTATCAATTTTTTTAAATAAAACGAATGATCAAAGTTAATGTTATAAGTCAAAGGCGACATCAATTTAAAAACACTATTATGTAACATTGTTCCTTTGGGAAACAGAAAAATAGAAAAAGCGTATAGTTATGAAGTTATGAGTTGTAAATTTCAATTATGCGTAGGAAAATAAAAAAAATGTTGGTTTGTATATTATTGATTTATTATTCTAATAAAAACGTACTCATAAATTTTCCACGAAAAATAAATGAAAAAAAAAATCTTATCTCATCTCCCTCCGGGCTCTCGCAGCTCCAGAGAAGCATCGACAGCCAGGAGCTCCGCGCCGCGCTCCAGCCTTTCCCCGTGAACCCGGACGCTCAGTCTCACACTGCTCGGCCATCTCCAGCCTCTCATGTCTCTCCTCACCTCCCCCACGCCGTTCGGCACGGCCACCGTTCGCCACCGCGCTGCCTCGGCCTGGGCAGTCCCCGCGCTCCTGCCCCCTGCAGGTAGCCGCGCCGCCCTGCACGTGGCGCTCGCTCGCCGGGGCGGCGTGTCGTCCCGCACGCAGCGGCGCCTCGAGGAGCGCGGCGGCAAGAAGCGTGGCGGAGGCAGCGTCACGGCGCCCCCGCCGCCCGGCGTGGACGAGGATGCAGGGGAGGAGCCGGCTGAGTGGGACGTTGAGCCGCTGGGGTTCGAGGTGTCGACCACGCCCATGCCGGAGCTGCCGGACCCGGAGACGCCCGACTTCTGGGAGGGACCCCAGTGGGAGCCCCTTGGCTTCTTCGTGCAGTATATGTGGGCGTTCGGCGTCGTCTTTGGTGTAAGTACCTCCTGTCTCCATTGTTGGTTCTTGTTTTTGTGCCCTTGCTGTGCTTTTGATGCAGTATCATTCATGACCATTAGCAGAGCGCCCCAATTAAACATATTTTTCAGGATATCATGCTAGTTGGACACCTTGGAGGTTCCATGTTGATTTGCTCTGCATATAAAACTCAAGATAGGGACAACTCTTATGAAAAAACTACTCCCTCCGTTCACTTTTTACATGTCGTGGATATCATGCTAGTTGGACACCTTGGAGGTTCTATGTTGATTTGCTCTGCATATAAAACTCAAGATGGGACAGCTCTTACGAAAAAACTACTCCCTCCGTTCATTGTTTACATGTTGTTCTAGCTCGGAGCACGAAAATTAAATAAAAGTGAAAAAGTATAGTACGCAGAAAACGAGGAAGAAAGAGATAGAGATTTATTGGGAAGAGAGAAAGTGTATTGAAAAGAGAGAAATTTGTATTGGGAAGTGAGAATGACATATATTGAATAACAAATTTTGAATGCTCGAATGACTTATATTTATGAACGGAGGGAGTATCTTGGTAGCTCTGAAATGTATGGTAGCATTTTTCATACTGTCAATTTGAATCCAGCTTGACAGTGCTAAATTTTACTCCTTTTATCCTATTTTATAAATCGTTTTGGGTCTTAACATAGGAAATAAGAAAAGTGAAAAATGTGAGATGTTTTGAAAATGAGAAGGGGAGAGATAGAATGGAGATGTATTAGAAAGAGAAAAAGATATATTGAGAACTGCAAACAACTTATAATTTGGAAAAACTTGAGGAGCCTAAAATGACTTACAATTTAGAACGGTCCTAAAGGGAGTATGTTGTTTGTTCTGATTGTATTTGCCGTATGTGGACTGCAAGAGGTTCCTTCCATTGCTAATAGGCGGAAAATATAATGTGTTGCTGAAAACATACTTGACGCTGCTTCCTTTCGTACTGACAAGAACTAATACAGCATTTCTTTGTTCACTTATATTATCGAATGAAGCTTTCCTGAAATCTGCTCTTTGTTAGCTAGCAGTTGTTGTGGACTTTGACTGCCTAAAAATCTCCTAATAAGGGAGTGGCCATTATTTTGAGTTCTCACTTGTGAATCAATGTGGCCTGCTTGTGCAGCTCGCCGCTTGTGGTGTCGCCGTGGCTACCTACAATGATGGTGCGACAGATTTCAGGGACACTCCTGCTTACAAGGAATCACTTCAATCACAGGAGTTCCCTGAGGAGTCATCATCAGGTGCTGATGTGTTCGAAGGTAATCCGACTGAAGTAGCACCAGCTCTTGAGTAGGATCGTCGCCGAGACAAGGAGTAAGAAAAAAAAATGACAATTCTGTATTTTAGTTATAGCCTGGGGGTTGGGAAATGCCTCGGGATAGTCATTATAAGATTGTAAAAGGCTTGATTGAAAAACATGTCGCTAAGAAAATTGCCTGGTCATTATTTATGCGTGGAATTGTTCCTGGGAAGATAATTTAGATGGCTAGTACTGATGAAACTGCCTGTATTTTTCCTGGTACAGTAGAAAAAAGAGAGGGACCAAAGCGTTGCCGTGTTCCTGCCTGTATGTTGCATTAAAACACTCGTTCTCTGACAGGCCCACAGGGTTTTATCAAGCATGTATTCCAGGAAGTTTATAATCCAAATGAATTTCACACGTTAAATTCTGTGTACTATTTCTTTAAGAATGTAGGCCTCTTTTGGAACGCCAAAATTTTTCTTGTTTCTTACGTTTTTTTTGTGAAATTAAACTGATATTTATCAAATTTCTGTTAAATTTCTGTGAAATCTTTGCATTCTAAAAGAGCCCGTACTCGGTACTCCCTAGCATACTGCATATTTATCTACAAATTCGGCAGCTCCACTGCAAATTCCCTGCTGTAGATACTGTGACACATGGCACCATCAGATTCACTTTGAATCCTTTTAAAATTGCATATGCAATTGCTCACTGAACTCCTGAACCCAAGGTAGGCCATGGGACGCGGTACAGCCAGGGCTCACCTGCTCATGGCATGGCTCAACTGCCGGAGTCCCATCCCAAGTCCCAACCAACCAATACCCACGGGCCATGACCCTGGAGCACAGAAAAGCGCCATCGCTCGATTGGAATTCCCACAGACGGGCACGATGAAAAGCACGCAAAGCGCCATCGTCGGAATGAAAATTCCCACAGAAACCTGTGCACCGGCGCATCACGTCGTTCTGCTTTCTAGTTCTGTTCATTCGAGTTTATGGCATGGCTTTTCATGACCCGAGACTGAAAAGAAGCCGACGCCGTCCCCTTCGCCGAGCTCGCTCACACGATCCATGGCGCTGGTAGTTGCGCACGAGAAAGGTTCACGAGGCGCCCACTATATATGCGCGTCGTGCGAGCTGTCCGTTTGCAATTCCTTGGCGGCTGAAGGACACGAGCACGAACGCGTTTCAGGTACCGTTATGTTGAGAGGCACACCGGCTGCGGACGCGACGCGATGACGGCCGCGGAGGACGCGGCGCAGCTGGTGTCGCTGCTGGCGCCGCTGCTCGTGGTCGTGCTCGTCGCCGCGGTGATCGCGTCGGCGTGGGCGGACGGAGCCGTGCGCGGGGCCGAGGCGCAGGCCCTGCTGGACGCGCAGGCCGGGGAGTGGGCGCGGTACGTGTTCGGCTCGGAGGCCCCGGAGCTCGCCGCGCCGAGCTCAGTCGCGGCTGCGGCGTGTGACGGGGAGCACGGCTGAAGTAGAGCCGTCCGGCGCGTTCTACATGTACGACGCAGACAATTCATCGTGTCAAGTGTTAGGGTGTGTGTCATGTGTCCCTGTGCGTTACTTTAGCTGTGATTTGCTTTATTAAGCTATATTTTTTCTAAGCTTTTATTAAGCTATATTTTTTTAAGGGAGTGACGATGTTACTGCGTTGACTAGATGCTTAAGAGTCAGCGCGTCGTCGTCATCTCCATGTGTACGGGATCAAATATTATGAATCCAGTTCAGATTGTTGTATGTGTCCTCGTAGTTTGCTGCACGACGGCTGAAGAAACTGTTCGTTATTATATCGTGTTGTGAATTGTGATGTTAGAACAGAGAATTACAAAAGAACAAGATTTACTTAACTTTGACAGAAAGTTTTTATTTACATCAAGGTACATCAACTATTCTCTCCGAACACCCAGAAGACTCTGAAAAAGCTCGTCATGTAGAAATCTATACATGGAGCGGCTCTACAGCTCGTTGACGTCATCGTCGTCTCCCTCGCCGGCCGCTCCCGCGCCGCCTCCGCTCTTCTCGTACACCTGTTTGATGATCGGGCCGCAGATTTCCTCCACCTCCTTCAGTTTCTCCTCGTAGTCCTCCTTCTCGGCGGTCCGGCCACCGTCCTTCTCCTCCAGCCACTCCAGCGTCTCGTTCAGGGCGGCCTCCATCCTCTCCCTGTCATCCTCGCTGATCTTGCCGCCCATCCCGCCGTCGTTCTTCAGCGTGGACCGCATCCGGTACACGTAGTTCTCGAGCCGGTTGCGCGCGTCGACGCGCTCCCGGACGCGGCGGTCCTCCTCCGCGAACTCCTCGGCCTCGCGCACCATCCGGTCGATCTCCTCCTGGCTGAGCCGGCCCTTGTCGTTGGTGATCGTGATCGACTTGGACTGCCCGGCCGCCTTGTCGGCAGCGGTCACGTGGAGGATACCGTTCTCGTCGATCTCGAAGGTCACCTCGATCTGCGGCACGCCGCGCGGCGCCGGCGCGATGCCCGTCAGGTCGAACCGGCCCAGTTCGCGGCAGTCCTTGGTCAGGCTCCGCTCGCCCTCGAAGACCTTGATCGAGACCGTGGTCTGGTGGTCCTCGTAGGTCGTGAACACCTGCGACTTCTTCACCGGGATCCTCGTGTTCCGCGGGATGAGCTTGGTCATGACGCCGCCGGCCGTCTCGATGCCGAGCGTCAGTGGCGTCACGTCTAGCAGCAATATATCTGGCGGCAATCAGGAACATTCCAGCGTCAGCCCATAGCAATACTTACATTAGCATCAGTTCACCGAGGAGCCAAATAACAGAGCATGTACCTTTGGTCTCTGCGCCACCCTCGCCGCTAATGATGCTGGCCTGGACGGCGGCGCCATACGCCACGGCCTCATCAGGGTTGATCCCCTTGGTGGGCTCCTTGCCGTCGAACATCTCCTTGAGCATCTCCTGCACCTTGGGGATCCTGGTGCTACCGCCGACGAGCACGATCTCGTCGATGTCGGACTTCTTGAGCTTGGCGTCGGCGATGGCCTTCTTGACGGGGCCCAGCGTCTTCTTGAACAGGTCCATGTTAAGCTCCTCGAACTTTGCCCGCGTCAGCGGCTCTGAGAAGTCGACGCCGTCGAACAGCGACTCGATCTCGACGCGCACCTGGTGCTGGCTGCTGAGCGCGCGCTTCGCGCGCTCGCACTCGCGGCGGAGCTTTCCGAGCGCGCGGCCGTCCTTGCTGATATCCTTCCCGTGCTTCCGCTTGACGAGGCGGATGAAGTGGTCCATGACGCGCTGGTCGAAGTCCTCGCCGCCGAGGTGCGTGTCGCCGCTGGTGGCGCGCACCTCGAAGACGCCGTGGTCGAGGCTGAGGACGCTGACGTCGAAGGTGCCGCCACCGAGGTCGTACACCAGCACGTTCATCATCTCCGCGCCCTTCTTATCCAGCCCGTACGCGATCGCCGCCGCCGTCGGCTCGTTGATGATCCGCGGCACGTTGAGGCCCGCGATGGTGCCGGCGTCCTTGGTGGCTTGCCGCTGCGCGTCGTTGAAGTAGGCCGGCACGGTGACGACGGCGTCGGTGACGCGCTGGCCGAGGTAGGACTCGGCCGTGTCCCTCATCTTGGAGAGGATCATGGCGCTGATCTCCTCGGGGCTGAACGTCCTCCGCTCCTCGCCCTTCAGGGGCACCTCCACGTACGGCTTGCCGCCCTTGTTCACCACCTTGTACGGCAAGTACTTGACGTCCCGCTGCACCTCCTCGTCATCGAACCTGCGGCCGATGAGGCGCTTGATGTCGAAGATGGTGCGCTGCGGGTTGAGCGGCGCCTGGTTCTTAGCGGCCTCCCCGACCAGGCGCTCGTCGTCAGTGAAGGCCACCCACGACGGCGTGATCCTGTTGCCCTGGTCGTTGGCGATGATGTCCACGTGACCGTTACGGTACACGCCGACGCACGAGTACGTCGTGCCGAGGTCGATGCCGATCACCGGCCCCGCCGTCGCCTTCCCCTTCCCCTTCCTCCGCGTCTCCGCGCCATCTGCCAGCCCGCAAAGGTACCCTGCTCAGAAACACATTCGAATTAAAACGTCAGGTTCTTGCAGCTAATGGCGCATGAGATTCATAGGAGGTGCTCTGTTCAACACTTGAACATGCCTGAACAGAGAAGTGAGAGCAGAACGAGAGCTAAAACAGAGTGCTTCGTCATCGTCACTCGATTAGTCTCCGCTGCTCTTTGTTGGATCGGTCGAATGGAGGATCAGTTCGTCGTGAGCCGAGCTGTGTGTTGGTCTGTGGATTTTGAGCACGCGTGACCTAGCAACTGCAAGGTCTGGGATTTTATAGGCTCTCGCCGGCGATGGGCGTGGTAGTCGCCGGAGTGTTCTGGCCCGTGCACGACGTCTACCTGACAGGGCACTCTAATGGCAGTCCACGTGAGGAGGCCAATGGCGCGTCGCCACGTAACTGGGTGGGCTCGGTGGGTCTGTGCTTCCGATCTGGCCAGAACGTTCGGGACCGCCGCTCGCGGTATCGGTGAATCTGCCACTTATATTGGGCCTTTATTGGGTTCACCTAATCGAGCTCGCACAGGCCCAGACGGCCAGACCCACCGCCGGACCGCCCGCGCCCGCGCTCACCGTCACCGGTGCTTTGGGCGGGAAAACCCACATTACAGGCCACGGTGGTTCCCAAGTGTCAGTGACTCGTGCGGCGGCACCCAGAAGAGCGGTGGAGTCCAGCGCATCGCAAATTCGTAAAACCCCCCCTTTCTATTCCCGAATTCCCCATTTCTCCGCCGCTGTCCCTTCTCCGCTTCTTCGCCATCGTCTCGCCCAAATCGCCGAGCAGCAGCAACCAGTTCGCCGCCAAGCAAGCTGCGGCTAGCGGGCGACAAGGCAATGCCGCCGAAATCCGACAGCGTCGAAGGTAAATGACCCCCGATCCTCAGCCTAACCAAAATGTTTTTGGGGCCAAAGTCTCTCTGATTTTAACCATCCTCAGGTCGACTGCTCAATCTCTGATAATCGTTGCGCCCCTGTTTCTCTACTTGTTTCCCTTGCAGGAATCGTCCTCGGATTTGTCAATGAGGTGCGGCCCCTCCGCCACAACGGCAAAGCCCCACTCCTAAACCCTAAACCCAGAGCTGGTGTTGCCTTTTTGGATTGAGTTGCATGCTTTCGCTTATGTTTCGATTTGTGATTTCTGCGCCTGCGCGATTAGGTCTAGGGACACTCCCCCCCGGGTGTTGTATTGCTAATGGGGTTTGTTCTGTAGTATTAGAAATGTCCTTATATTTTAGAAGTGTAGTCTGTGCACTTTGGTATTGCTCCTAGATAGATCATAGTACAAATAATCAATCAGAGCACAAGGAGCCATCTTATTATCTTTCCGTAAAGAAAAACTATGGCGGATTAACTGATCTTTACATCAGTTGATGAAAGAGCCCAATGCAGAAAAATGCATGTTGGGTCTTTGAAACAGTTCGAAGGGGCGGAATCCGGTTATATCATTATCCTTAATGTCTATAAGACATTCATCTTTTGCGCGGCTTTCTAAGGAATGATTTTGGAATTGGATTCACTAGAAAATAAGAAAATGCGCAAACAAAATAGAAGAAACAAATGTATATAGGGTTTTATTTATTTCTAAGTTAGATTCATTATCTAATCCAATATATAGAATTCCGGAATTGGATTCCATATCCAGTTCTATGCAGCATATTGTTATCAATTGTATATCTTGATTTGATTCCTATTGGATTTGGATTAGTTCGATTTCAGTAGGGGTTCTTCCTGAATTTGGTCTTTTATTATGGATTAGATGAAGGGGAAAAAATGGGAACTCAAGGATATCGAAGAGTAAAAAAAAATAGAATGCATTTCGTAACTATGAGAATGAGAAGCAATTTCAAACCCAGTCAATTTCAATAATTACTGGTCCTAGACACAGAAAAAATAGACATATTCCTCAATTAACACAAAAATTCAATTCCAATCGAAATTTAAGAAATTCCAACCAGAATTTAAGAAACAACAATCGGAGCTTAAGTTCCGATTGTTGATGTTTTATTCGAAAGGGTCAGACTCATATATATATAAATAAAGTAATCCAGTTTAGATTCTTGTGTTTGTTATAAGAAAAGAGCCCACACTCGCCCATCCCTATGCTTAAACAACCCCCAAAAGACCCCTATGAAAGCAGAAATCAACAGCTTGAGTCTTCTTGGCAGGTGCCTCTTGGCAGCCAAACTAGCTCTATTTAAATTGTAGGTCGCCTAAACCATGCGCGGGTTCAATTCCCGTCGTTCGCCCATCGCATTATTGCAATGCAATTTTTCATATTCCTAGTTATGTATTTACTTACGGCGACGAAGAATAAAACTATCACTATATTTTTTCCTTTTCCTAGTTCTTCTTCCAAGCGCAGGATAACCCCAAGGGGTTGTGGGTTCATAACTACCCCTCTTACTACGGGGCGTTTACCTAGCCAACACTAAGATCCGGCTCTATCCAAACTTTTTTGGTTCACCCCAACATTACCCACTTGTTCGACTATTGCTAAGCAGTTTTGGGATACCAAACGGACCTCCCCAGATGGTATTTCTTCTTTAACCATAAATCAAAAAAAATTTCTACCTTCTTTCTTTTTCATGTATTTTTCTGATCAGGAAAAATAAAAAATTATGTCAGTTATTTTGAAGTTATTCGAATTTCGTACACACACAAATTTGCAATTATTCACCTACTGCTGGAATCTATAATTTGGATTTATTTCATCGGCTATGTTTAGTAGCTTTTTAATGGCTTCTCTTGCCGTGCCAGAAATGAGCGGTTTTGTTGCAGAATTAGTAGTATTTTTTGGACTAATTACTAGTTCGAAATTTATGTTAATGCCAAAAATGCGAATTACTTTTGTAATGGCAATAGGAATGATATTAACTCCTATTTATTTATTATCTATGTTACGCCAGATGTTCTATGGATACAAGTTATTTCATGTTCCAAACGTGAATTTTTCGGATTTTGGACCACGAGAAGCAATCATTAGATCATCTTTCTATTTGTCTTGGGTTTACCCTTTAAAGTCTTACGCATATATAATGCGAATGATAGAAAAGGATTATCTGGCAAGTTGACTTGAACATAGAAAATCCAATTCAAATATCTCGAAATAAAAAGAAAAGAAAGAAGAGAACGAAAGGAGAACTGAACTTAGTATTTGGTAACTCTCCTGTAGTTATGTTTAACCTTGAATGCAATTTATAAATTCGACAGCAATAGTCCCTCGGACTCGAAAAGTAATAACGAAAATGGCTAATCCAATAGCAGAGGAACGTCTTGAGATTCAGGCAATTGCGGATGATATAACTAGTAAATATGTTCCTCCTCATGTTTACATATTTTATTGTTTAGGGGGAATTACACTTACTTGTTTTTTAGTACATGTTGCTACAGGTTTTGCTATGACTTTTTACTACCGACCAACCGTTACAGAGGCTTTTTCCTCCGTTCAATATATAATGACGGAGGCCAACTTTGGCGATTCTGTTGAGAATCAGATTGAATAAGCTGATCTAAAATCAATTTCGGAGTTATGGATAAGGTCTCCTCACTCTTTCATAGAAAGAGAGAAAGTGGGGCACTAGGGTTTAGATCAAAAATAAACATGGGTAAGGTCGGTATTCAATAAATATTTATCTTTCCTAATTTTATGGTATATTCTGACGTCCTTTGCTTATAAAAAAGGTAACAAAAGGACGAAAAAAATCTCTCTATTCCCGCGTTTTCTATTCAGGACACATAAGAGATTTTACGGAGGTATAATAAAATTGTGGTTGCTATGTAGGACTATGGCAGCAGTATGCTGTTTTATCATGCATCCTGGTTGACATTGTCTCGTTTCATGAAATTCAGGTTGAGTTGCTTAGTACTACTATCACGTTAAATAAAGAACTGGTCAGAACTGAGGCTTTAATTGTTTAACATAATTCTCAATGATTGAAATTGTGGTGGTTCTCCGATTATGCAGCTATATGCTGCCAGATGCTGAAATAAAGATGGCTATACATGGAATCTAATCTACAGTTCATTCCTGTGGCATGTCTTTGAGTTATAAGCTAATCCCAAGAATACAAGAATAGTTTCGACTAGTATCAGTTAATCCTCTATGTAAATTCCTGAAATGTCTCTGGTTTGTTGCATTTTCAAATTTGACTCAATTTTTACCAGAAAAGTGTATGTTGTTATGTATATGCTGGGAACAACCATCTTCAATTTGTGCGATTCAGGTTGAGTTATTTTGTATCATGCTAAAAGTCCTGTTCATCATCCGGTTTACACAATGTACCCTACATTTGCACCTGTTATCACTTCCTCTTTTAGCTCTAATTTATTTTGAATGAATGAAGTTGTTACTTTTCTCCAATTTAGACACCATCCGGTGCAATGCGCTGAGATGTAGCTTGGTACCTTGGAGTGAGTAGCTCAGTTCGATGGCCATTCTTTGAGAGTAGTTCCTTAGAATAGGGAGGCATATTTTACTGGATTTAGTTTGAAATTTTCTCTATGGCATCTTGTAAACTGCTGGTGCTTTCCCTTTTTGTTAAATAAGTCATGTGATTTTCTTTCAACTTTTGGCCCCACGCTTAGAAACATTGTTTTGTGATTAATCAGAAAACTATTTCCTTGAGTTTGCGACTGCCAAGAAGCATCTCAGTGCTTGTGAATTGAGTCAGAAATATGAGGTTTTGTTTGATATCAGTCTTTGTTCTTCAGCATAGACCTTTTTCCATTTCCGATTTAGAGGTAGTAGTCTTCTCCATAGGATTTTCCAGTTTGCCTTTCAGAGATAGTCATGTTCTCTATAGGATTTCTGCTTCAGAGATATTCTCATGTTTCATGAACACGAATATTTTATTAGCTCTGCCTTTTATTTTATTTTTCTCAGTTAACTGGTTTTAGCACCCTGACTTCAAGTTACATGGTGAGGCGGCATACCATATTTTTCCTTTAGATATGCTCGTACCTTGATTTGATTGGAATTGTTAGTGTACGAGACTGTCCATATGAAATGAGTTTATCCAAAATGGAATTTGTATACTATTCTTCAATTTCGTTTAATATATTATAAAAACTGCCATGCTATTTTGCAATTAAAAGTATTTCAAATCTCAGTTTTACAGTTGGTATCAAAGCTATAACACCTTAGTAACATATTTATTCTTATTAGCTCTTCGCATTGTTGTGTTGACTCCTTACCATTATTCTGCAGCAAAATAGGCCGTTGAATTCGCAGAATGTAGCTGATGCGCTACAGAAGTTTAATCTTAAAAAGACTGCAGTACAAAAGGCACTGGATGCACTGGCTGACAGTGGACAGATTTCCTTCAAGGAGTATGGTAAGCAGAAGATTTACATTGCTCGACAAGATCAGTTTGAAATTCCAAATGGAGAAGAACTTGAAGAGATGAAGAAAGCAAATAGCAAGCTACAGGAAGAACTCGCTGACCAAAAGAAAGCAATTAGTGAGGTTGAATCTGGTAAGTTCGGAACCTCCAAATGCTCCCGTGGTCTTGTTATCTGTCTATTGAATGCAGTATGCAGATATCATAGTTCATAGATACCTAAACTAAAATCGTGTGCAGAGGTGCGAGGTCTGCAGTCGAACTTGACTTTGGAAGAGATTAAGTCCAAGGAGGCTAAATTACAAACTGAAGTAAGTGATATAAAAAAAATTCTTTTCTACGTGACTATATTCCTTGGACCAGTTTTAATATAGACCTCATATTTGTTCAGGTACAGGAAATGGAGGAAAAACTAAATAAATTACGGAGTGGTGTCATCCTGATGAAACCTGAGGACAAGAAGATCATTGAGGATTCCTTTTCCGAGAAAGTTAACCAGTGGAGAAAGCGGAAGAGAATGTTCAAGGAGCTTTGGGATAATATTACTGAGAATAGCCCAAAAGATCAGAAGGAGTTTAAGGTTTGAGCAGCATCCTTCTTGGTATTTACACTCCATTGTGCTGCTGTTCACCTATCCATGATGCTAATGAACAGTTTATATGTGGGCAGGAAGAACTTGGCCTTGAATATGATGAAGATGTCGGTGTGAACCTGCAGTCTTACATTGACATGCTGTCGAGTCTCAATAAAAGGCGAAAAACTTCCCGCTGATAATTTAGCGAGCTTATCTCAACTGATGCAAAGTAGATTACAGAAGTTTCCCCAGCTACAGAGTTGATGGTCTACTAATTTAAGGTTTGTGAAGCTGAGCTGTTTTAGATACATGATGATGATGTCCTATGTTGATAGTTCTGTCTTATGGTATTCTAGTGGGTAGTTCAGTCCTTAGCGAATTCCTTTCACTATTGTAGATTTGAACCAGTTTAAGGGCCCTGTTTGGATCCCATTTTGGCTTCTTAAAAACTTGTTTATGCACATAGTTTCTAGAAACCTGTTTTTTTTTTTAAAAAAAAAAACAAGTGGTGGTGCTTGGATACCAGATTCTTTGAATCTGCAATTCAGTTTTTTTTTTCCTTGTTAATAACCTATATGTCTATCCTTGCAATGAGAGGGAAGAAAGCTGGCGGTGGTGGCATAATCGGATAATTATCTCAAAAAATTGTTAGAGAGCTACGAAGCAAAAACTATTTGTAGTTGGGTCTGATCAGATTCTTGGTTTATCTGGGAAGCTGGTTTTTGGAAACTGGAGGGATTCAAACAGGGCCTAATATTGCAGGGAAAATTACCCATCCTCGTTTAATGTATCTACAACTACAAGCAACACATCTATCAGCTATATACGCTGATTTTGATCTACGCTTACATATATGGCAAACTAGCAACGAATCAAACATTTCTATTTCTCCCCTACAGAAGACAGGATCAAACTATAGGAATACAATAGGGTTCAGGTTTCAACTCCTAATATATGAGATCAAGAAGCATTTCTTTTGTTGCCACCTGATTCCACTAAAATCCCCTCATTGTTCTGACCGATGCCGGCCTGCCTGTGGCCGGTCCCCTCTGCTCATGGTGTTTCTGCTCGTTCTCCACGGCGCTGCCATGATTTGCTTCGTTCTCAGGAAAATCATCAGTTTCCGAACTGTAGTTCCGGGCGTGTCCGATCTTGTCGAATTTCTTCCCATCAAGCGTCTCTTCTTTCTTGGTCTGCTTCCTGTCGCCAGGTCCCCTGGGCTCCCCTCGCGAGAGCTCCATGGCAGCCTTCGCGGCAGCGGCAGCTGAGGCCGCCGATTCGAACGCGGCCTGCGCCGCCGCTTCCACGTCCTGGTACCTCTGTGCCGAGTCGCCGGAGATGTCTTCCTCGATCTCAACCACCTGCGGCGCCTGTTTCTTGTTCCTCTGGTTGGAACGTTCCGGGTCCTCGTAGGAAGGCTCGTGGACGCGTACGGCTATCCCTTTCTCCGCTGCGATCTCCTTGAGCACCATCTGCCGGCTCTCGAGGCTCGGCTGCCTGGTCGACAGCTTCTGCACGATCTGCAGGTCCGGGATGGGGTTGGATCACGTTAGAATTCTTGTTGCAAAGAGATATCCAGTAGCTAGCAAAAGAGCGCAGCCAGTGAATCAGGGCACGTCGGCGGCGCTCACCTTGACGTTGACACCACACCCGCTACGGAGCTCGGACGCGGCGGAGACGAATTCCCTGCCGAACTTGGCTGCGAGGAGGCGCCGGACCTCCTGCAGCTCCGGCAGGTCTCCGCACCTGGCGGCCGCGTACACGAGCCCCGCCGCGGCCTCCCGCAGCTCCTCGGGACACTCCCGGTGCGCGTCGACGAGCGCGGCCCGCTCGACGATGAGGCTGCAGTAGCCCTCGAGCACGAGGAGCACGTCGAGCGCGTTCTGCTCCCGGACGACCTGCTCGGCGCGGAGCAGCGCGCGGTCGGCCGCGCCGAGCCGGAGCAGCTGCTCCACGTCCCCGCGCGCTTGCGCGCACCGCACCTGCCGGTGCCCGCGCAGCACGTCCAGCCGCGCCACCGCCAGCCCCAGCAGCGACTTGAGCCGCGCCGTCTGCTTCGTCGTACGCCCCAGCAGCACGTCCAGCCTCCGGCCCATCGCTCCGAGCTACGCAGCAACCGCCGAAGTAGTGAGTCGTGCGCGCTCGCTCGCTCGCGTGAGGAACTGACGATCAGGGCGGTTTCGGCTTGGAGCCTTGGACTTAAATATAGATCCTCGGCGCCTGTTGGCTGGTGGGGTGTGAAACTGTGGAATGGGGCTGCCAATCAGCCAATCGATGTGAAGCATCCGAGGGTGCTGCGTCTCCTTGCGGAGACTGGTTTGCTTTGTGGCGAAGGAGAGGGAGAGCGACGGGCTTTTAACGTCGGAGTCGACGCGTGTGGGCCTCGACGCACGAGCTAAGTGACTCGTTCCGCGGGATCCGTTCGGCGGCGCAGAGCAGGACCGCGGCGCGGAGGCATAGCGTGCCGTCGTACATGAACCCAAGCGGCGCGTGCGCGTTGCGGCCCGGCTCACTGTTCCGCGCGACCCGCGGCGCACGGCTTTTGTCCGTGCGACCGTGCTGGGCACCGGGAGGTCACGCGGCATCCCAAGGGCCATGCCAACCGCCACGTCGGCTCGAGAAGTGGCGCGCGCGGTTTACCTCCGTGCGCGGTCGATTCGTTTGACCGGGCAAGCTCGCGAGCTTTGCCGGGAAACCGCTGACGGGGTGCGGTGGTGGCTGGGGCGGAAAGCGACGGTGCAACGGCGGCGGTTGAATTAAACTTGGCACCGCGGCGAGAGAACGGTCGCGCCAGTATGTGTGCAGGCGAGAGAACGGTCGCGCCAGTATGTGTGCGCGAATGCTCGTGTGCGGTTGGCACTTGACACTGCATCCATGGAAAGAACCTCCGTTTTTGTACGACCTGGCCAATGTTACTGCGACCTGTCCCTGTCGTGGTCACAACCGTCATGGTAGAGTGACGAACGGTTCGTCGCGATAGGGACAGGCGGCCGGGTTACCACGGCGGACGCGCTAATTTTCTCAACCACATTTTTGTCACGGTCAGGATGTCAAATTGTCAAGGTACATGATTGCGATTCTCTCTCGCAAGAAAGAGAGAAGGTTCATTTTGATCGAGTTAGGTTTTTCAAATGTGTAAAATTTTATATTGTGATTCGAATAACTCTAATGCTAAATCAAATTATAATAAAATATATAAATTTTATAAAAAAAATTTAAATAAGATAAATAAATTAAAGTTAATGTTAAAAGTCAACGACGACATTAATTTAACAACGGAGAGAGTATTCCTCAAAGTAAACGGACAAACTTGTGCGTGCCTGTTTACTCTTCAACTTCTTTACTTTTACGATTGACGCAAAATATTCTACTCACAAACACGCATACATATTCATACTTTCTCGATGAATGTCTACAAAAGATGGCCAACATGTCAGATGTTGAAATTGGCAATAATGGTCATCATATGTGCCTGGCTATCGGTAGTCAAGCCACATCGTATACCACTGAATGCAAGTATTTTTCTAGAAAAATATCATCGTTGTGTAACGTGTTACTAGCAAGATCAACATTTCAAACCGTAGCATGATATTTACCTATCATATTAGTTTTCGGTTGAGAAAAATTAAAGAGCCTTCATATTCAATTCGCTCTAAATATGCATACTCTTTGTTTTCAAATTGTTGTTGTTAATTAGGACAGCTAAGTTTATTTTTAAACTAACATAATTGTATTAACAGTAATGATTTAAAAATAGAGGGACTTAATAAAAAAATTGAAACAAATACTCCTATTTAACCAGAACACCTCATGCATTTATTCAAATATTCAAAGCTGCAGCTAAGGAAAATATTTTGATGCAAAATGTAATACACCACTGTAGAAATTATGCAAGGTGTGAAAAGAAATGCACACGCATGGATACCAACCTGCTCGGTTCTTCTTATGACCACGCCCTTTTCATCGTTTTTGGTTGGGTTGAAATTTGGAAATGAGTGGTAGTCGCTAATTAAGCTAAGGCCAGGAAACTTGATTTGTTCTTTTCTGTACTCCGCATAAACGGAATGACGAATAACCGGGAAGTGCCGGCAGCAGTGACCTTTAGTTAATAGTACTGATGTCCATGCTAACGCTACGGTTAAAAAAATTATTAAATAAAAAAATAATATATTAAATTTCAAATTATAAGTTTCTCATTATTTATAACTAGAATAAAATATTAAAGTTTACATGCATCATATTTAAAACTTAATGCGCTTTAATATATATATATATATATATATATATATATATATATATATATATATATATATATATATATTACACACTTATTATCTTGATACTTCTATAACTGTAGCAAAAATTTAATCCTGAGTATATTTTCATCCTACACTTTCTATCATGTTTTAGATATGATGCATGTCAGATGATAGACTCAGGATGTATGGCTCTAGTTTTCTCTTTATTCAGGTATTTTTATTGATATGTTTATTGTACAAATATATTAATTTAAAAAATATCAACTCAAAAACTATATTAATCTAAAATTGCCCAACCAAAAATGAAAGCACCGCTTTTACCTCAGCTAGATTGCTCTTTTTCGACGGAGAAAACTGAATCCAACAGAAAAAGCGCAAGAGATCGAATTAGCTTAGCATATTACATTATACAACTGATGAATCCAATCATAGTACCAAGGCTCTCATAGGAGAAACGTCGCTACTCCGATTAAACCACTTGACTCTCAGATAGGGCTCTAGGTTTTTCTTTTCTTTTCTTTCTGACAATTGAGAACTCGATTCGTTGAACTTCGACAATTTGACATAACTGTATATATATATATATATATATATATATATGAGACATATAGGACTACCCAGTTAGATCATATGTGAATCGAGTGTCAAATTGTTAAAGTCTAATGAAATTTTGATTCGGGCCACACGCCACTCGCGCGGTACGATTATAGCTACCTCTGCCGGTATAACCCGAGCAATCCGTGAGGCACAAGAAAAAAATTCTAGAACCCAAGGGTGGCGGCTCGAGACTGGCATTGGCCGGCTCATCACGATTGAGCGAATGAACTTAAAAATAAAGAGGACTGATTTATTAAACTAAAATTTAATAAAGACTAATTTAGTTTATAAAAAAAATCTGTAGGCCAAATCGTTTTATCATCCCTATATATGTGTGGGTTCAGTGAAGATATAATATCACCGGCCCCTTATCTGAACTGCTCACCGTAGCTTTTTTTAATAAAAAACTAATCACAGTAGTTTTTTATCCAATAAAACCAACATAGTGATTTTTATATTTAGTTTTTAACAACTTTTTTTTTGAATTTTATATATTTATTTCTAGATAGTTGTATTTTGTTAACTAACTATGGTTGTTGTGGCCAAAAAAAGGAGAGTTCTAAAAGAGGTAAACCGTTACATTTATAAGGGGTGTCTGAGTAGAGATGTGATCCGTCGCATTTGTAAAAATGAACAACTTCAGTTGTATTTTTTCGTGTACACGTAGTTTAACCATATATGTTGAAGATGTTTTGATAGGTGTATGTAGAAAAAAAAACTATTTTTTTCGTCTTATTTAAAAAATTTATTTCAATGTGTAAAATTATTATTCATGTTTTAAATATCACTAGTAATAAAGCAAATAGAGTAATAATAAAAAAATTCATATTTGAACAAATTTTTTGAATAAAATAAATAGTTAAATTTGATTTTAAAAATAAATAATATCAATAATTAAAAAAGTTCCTCATCAAACCTCTCTTCCCGTCTCCTGCAGCTTCGTATTCTTTGGTTTGTTGGTCAATGGTTTATGATGAGCTGATCATTCCTCGGATGCATGCCAGGCTGGTCGTCGTCTTGGATTTGCGGGCTGGAGGACGGGGGCCTCAACGTCGCTCAGCTGTGCCGGTGGTTTGGGGTGAAAGAATTTGTTTTATTTTCTAACAATTTGTTTTGAATTTTATAATTAACAATTACATATGTGAGTTTAAGATCTGAAAGATTTGAAAGAAGCTCATCCGTTAAATTTATCTGTAGAAAAATTTTATTCATTGAATTTGTTAAAAAAAATAAGTCTAAATGTATTTTGTATGTGCACATAATCTAACTCATTTTTACTGAGATATTTTAACATATATATATATATATATATATATATATATATATATATATAATTGTGTTTTTTAAAGAATAGAGATGTGCAACACTAGCGACTGATTGATGCGTGAGAGGCCGATGTTACCGAAAGCCAAGATACGGATCCGTGCAATAACGCGAGACCCCAGCCTCCAGTCCGATCGAAGGAAGGTTCGATCGGCACAGGCCACACGACCATGAAACACCTGTGCGTTGCCCAAGTCATCGCGTCCCGTGCCGAGCGGGACTCGTGAGCCGGCGCTGACTCGGCCGTCCAGATCGTTTTCACCTGACTGACCCTTCACTTTTGGGTGCGAGCCGTTTGATCCGGTCCAGCACGGCAGCACCGAATCCAATCTGCCTGAAAACGAAGTCTCAAAACGTGTGCATTTATTTCCTCCGGTTTTCTGGGCGACCGGACCTGATTTTCCTCATCGTTACCGGTTTCGAGTGATTCGCAATCGCTCAGCACCGCCGACCGTCGCCTCTTCCTTCCGGAACACGACGCGTCAACTGCGTGTACGCGTAGCCGTAGTACTCTACATTATGCACGGCAGCGTACACTATCGACCAGTGCACTAATTAAGCAAGTAGTACTAGTATTCAACAGATCAGCGTTAGGATCTGCAGGTTCCGTTCAGAAAAAAAAAATTAGGATCTGCCGGCAACACAAGCGAAGCGATCACCTTTGTTTGCAAGCAGTCTCACATGGCGCCGGTGGGCGGCCGGGCGTGCGCGCGGTCGAGATGTGCGGTGCATGTAGCGTGGCCGTGCTTTGAACCTGGTTGATGCCAGCTAAATGGTCGTTGTTTGGTAGCATTACGTGCGCTTTCGGTTAAAGGAGCAAATTGGACTAGCGTAGAAAAATGATTATTTTCAAGAAGAAAAAGGAGGTCGGAATTGAGGTCATAGATTGTCTTTTCAAAGTTTCATAACCTGTAACGGTGTGAAAGAAAAATGTCCATCTTTTTCTTCCCTGCCATCATGCCCGTTTGGATGCGGCTTCTCTCATCCCATTTTGTGCTCCCATGCATCCTCCCAATACGTGGAGGATTTCTATTGGCTTTTGTTTCCACGTTGACCCCACAAGAAGGAAGGCACTCAAGCGTTAAACTAACGTCATTAGCTGCGGCAACCGTCAAGCGGTAAATACGCTGCAAAACAAAGAAGGAAACCAGCACAAATAAATGTCGGGTCCAGCTGCAGCCATAGCCCGCAGGTGCTGAGGAAGAAAATAAGGACGACTGCTGGTGGAGCTTTTCAGAATGGGGCCATGGCTACTCCTCGCAGTGGTTGAGCTTGCGCGCGTCTCGGAGCTGCTTCTCATCCACGCTGCCGCTGCTCCTCGCGGTGCTGCTTCTCGCTGGCGGTTTCTGAGTGTGCGTGCCATTGCGCAGCCGCTGCACCTTGCCTGAGTCGCCGCAGCTATATATGGCGACTACTGAACGCGCGCCAACAGCCGCTGCATCTCGCCCGCTGCTCTGGCCCTTCTAGCTGCTCCTTGGCACGGATCGTCGATGTGGTCTGAGCCGCTGCTGAAAAAGGCGATGCAATCATGCAACCGAAGTGTTTTTTTATTTTTGCTTTGCCTAATCCTAATCCATATGGGACCAAATATTTAATGAAGATAACGGTGTGACCTGCCTGATCTGGGAGTATGCATGGAATGAGAAAACGGGAGGAGCGAAGCCGCATCCCGTTACATTAACGTAACACTCTCTCCGCGCGCGGCTGGCGACCCAACAAATAAAGTGAACCACCGCCTGAGCCTGTTACGTCTGCGTCAGGTTGCACAGTGTACTCGAAGGCTATGGAAGATTGAGCATTGGACTGGAGCGAGCAATGTTGGTGAAGTCGTATGCGGTCTCCGGAAAAAGTTGACGCAGCTGGTGATCAAGGTAACGTATGCGTAGAGCCGGACAATCTCATATCACACGCAGGCCGACAATCTCATCATGATCTTGGGCTGTCCGCACACACGGTGCTTGCTGAGTTGTTAGTTTGTACATGCGCTAGCAGCACCTCAGAAGCTTTGGGCCTCGTTCTTGGGCCGCCCGCTCTTCAGTCATCCTCGGCGCGCATGTCACGCCCGTTTCGCTCGCCACCACAACGGACGCCCGGTCCCCAGACGCGCCGCTGCTGAACACGCACGAAACCGCGAGCAGCGAGCACGATCCACACACATCCCTCAGCAGACCCGCTCCACTACCGTCATCCTTGATCGCGTTAACGCGCGCGCTGCATCCTCTTATCCCCATTCCACTCGCGCCTTTCGCGCGACGGCTGCGCGCACAGACCTCCTCCGTTCCCGGTGATACGGTGCGGGCTGCAGATTCAGGTACTGCGTCATGTGGTCATGTACTTCCGACACCGCCGTGGGGTTCGATGAGTTTTCTGTGCCCCGGCTGGCGTCGAGCTCGACGTGGCCGCCGGTGTACGTGGCGACCGAGAGCTCGCTGGCTAGCTAGTGCGCGCGGCACATCACGGACAGGCGCCGCCGGGTGCCGGCGCGTCAGGAAGCGTCTGCGCGTCTCGCTTTGCCGGATTTGCGGTGGTAGGTACGTGAAGCCCGTGTCGAAGTCGCAGTCAGATCAGTGAGTGCACCAGCAGATGCCACAAAATCTAGCCATGCTACTAGCTTTAAGGTTACGTAGTCGCGGCGGGATGGGCTCGAGGAATCAATCACACACGAGCCACGAGTATTTGATGATTTGATCTGGGGCGAAGTGTTTGTAATTTGCAGGTGGTCGACAGGGTAGGTGCGGGAGCCATGGGTCTGTCCGCACGTAAACAAGCCCTGATACATTTGCTTATGGATCAGAATAGACCAGCACCCGTAAATTCAGGAGCACATTGCAAGTCGACGAGGACATGCATGCCCTGCCTGCCATTTCCAAGACGTGACTAACTGATGATCATATCAGGTTGCCACGTGCCCCTCCCGACTAGTAATCTCAACGTTTCTTGCGCACATTTGCATCCGGAGATCAGACTCCCAAAGCTCAGACACGCCCTGAGTTTTCCGCGTCCGAGCCACGCTTTTGTCGAGGTTGGACGACCTACCAGCTGCTGCCAACGCGTCCATCATGCACGAAAACACGTCCACCCAACCGTCTGTCTTCAACGCGATTTGGAATATCGCAGTCCAAGGTTGGACTTCGGGCGTCGAGCTGACCTGCTTCGTTTGGCAGCTTCGCCCTACTGGGTGTCGGTGTGCATTGGAGTACGCGGTACTCCTAGCTAGAGTAGTTTGTTACAAACGAGGAAAAACTGGGATTTACGTCCGAAAATCATGACGCACAGTGCGTCTTCGACATGCCTGAGCAGCACCATTCGACAGGCTCGCAGTATTCAGGGACTGCCAGTTCGACAAGCACTCTGCACGGTGACTCCTGACCAAAAATCGGGACACACCGCACGGCCTCGGACGGTCAACGAAGTTACCCGGCAGCATCCCCTCTGTTCGGCAACGACGTCGAACGCGCGGATCTCCGTTACCTACCTCGGCGGTGTCCGCTCCTCATCGCTTTCCGCGCGACGCGCGCTGACTTGCTTTCCACGAAGTCATGGCCGGCGCCGTGCGTCCTTGGGAGGGAGTGATCCCCATTTCGTTCGTCGAGGACTAAAATTTCCTCCGCGGCTACAAGTTTTCCCCGATGTGCCGGATAGGCGTGGGGTGCCACTTCCCCTTAACACCGCCTCTGGCCCGCTGATACAGTGAATGTAATGATTTCCGGCGCAGTCGCGCACCGGCTTGCCGAACGAGGATCAAGCGGTGTTGACACGGTGGCGTAGACCATTACTCCTAATCCATTACGGAGTATACTACCAAATCAGTTTGCATGGCAGCCACAAGCTCGGCTCACGGCATATGCGCCGGGCTGCCTATAAAAGGTGGCCCTCGGTGCCCTTAGCAATACAAGCGCAACTCACACACTTGTCGCTCGTTCAGTTTGCTCCGGCACTTACCTTTTCCGCTCGAACACTAGGTGAAGTACTAAGCCAGAAAGAGCAATGGCTCAGGGAAGGGGCAGTGCGGCTCGCGGCAACGGCGCCGTGGCGCTGGCGCTGGTCCTCCTCTGCGTGCTCCTCCACGGCGAGCTCGCCGAGTCCGCGGTGTACACGGTCGGCGACCGCGGCGGGTGGAGCTTCAACACCGCCGCCTGGCCCAGGGCCAAGCGCTTCCGCGCCGGCGACGTGCTCGGTGAGTGTCCATCCATCCTCCTCGCTCGTGATTTCGCGAGCAGATTTATTGGTTTGTCTACCGCACGTGAGAACTGAAGGTGCAAATGCGCGCGCGCAGTCTTCAGGTACAGGGCGAACGCGCACAACGTGGTGCCGGTGAGTGCGGCGGGGTACAGATCGTGCAGCGCGCCGAGGGGCGCCAAGGTGTTCAGGTCCGGCGGCGACCGCGTCACGCTCCGGCGCGGGGCCAACTACTTCATCTGCAGCGTCCCCGGACACTGCCAGTCCGGCATGAGGATCGCCGTCAACGCCGCCTGATGGATCGGGTCACGAGTCGGCGGCCGTGGCCAGGCCTCGATCGGTCGCTGGTTCAGGTTCCTTTCCAAGTGAAGTAACTAGTCGTGGATCAAAACGGTGTTGGTTGTCCAGTAACACCGTGTCGCCGTGTGTTTGCGCGTGTTACTAGTGGTTTGTAGGTTCATGTGACTCTGAGTGATCGAGAATAAAAGCATTCAGCTGCCTTGATCCGGCTGTTCGCACTGGCGGATAAACGTGTATAGGGTGCATGTGGTGTGTATTGTTGCTCGTGTGATTGGATCACCATACGATAACTGCGTTCGGTGTCGTTGTGAATGCTTGTGTGCGAGTGCGACCCCTTCCATGTTGACTGACTGGATCTGTTCTTCGTCCTGCAGTGAACTGTCATGCATTGGTGTTTCAGTTAACCATTGTCAATGACTACCCTCTTGTCTTACAAACACTTACTTTCCTTGAAATAACTGTTTTCAGTACTGCTGTAGCCTCGCTAATGACAAGTCATTTTTCACATATTAGCGAATCATGTTTTATTTATCCTCTCCCTTGCGCCATACTATTGTCAGAAAGTAATTACAGTAGTTCGTAAATAGCATAGTCAACACCGGGGCATAAAATGACAGAATTGAATTTGAATAATTGACTTAAATCTGAAAAACAAATCCGACGGATTGTGAAAGTGCCTTTATCACTCCTACTCGTGACATGTGAATCCAATGAAATCACTCTCGTCAAAATAACTTCCTTCTCTTCTGGAAAACTAAGAGAATAAGACTATTTTTTAGATAAACTATGATATACTCCCTTCGTTCTTAAATTGATGTCGTCGTTGACTTTTAAAATTAATTTTGACTATTCGTCTTATTCAAAAAATTTGTTTAAATGTGAAAATTTTTAAATTGTTGTTCGAATAACTCTAATGAAAAAAAATCAAATTATATCAAAATATATAAAATTTATTAAAGTTAAATTTAAAAGTCAACAGTGACACAGTTAAAAAACGGAAGGAGTAAGTACTTTCGTAAAGCTCTCGTATCGTGGTACAAAAACATATAAAAACAAATCCTTCATCATGGAAGAACAATATAAACAGAAACAAGAGTAAAGTGGAGTGGGCCAACTGGCATCATGAGGCCAGATGGACCCCCGCATCGGCCAGAGCTTTCTTGGGCCGGAGGGCAATCACAGATTTTAGAAGCTCTCGAGAAGCCTCTCTTTTAAGACATGTCTGCCCATTCCTAAGGGTCCGTTTGATTGCTCATAGCTTGTTTCTGATGAGACAATTTCATTATAAATAATTTGATTATGTAAAAGATAGTTTGTTTGATTGGTTGTATATAAAAAAACAAGCTGAAAAAAAATTAATTTGATTATATAAAGGATAGTTTGTTTGATTAGTTGTATATAAAAAAACAAGCTGAGAAGAGATGATGTTTAGTTATTGAGATAAAAATAAAATAAATAAATTATTTTAATATTTAACTTGTGTAATAACACTTTAATAACATCTATTTTTATTTAAAATATTATAACTATTTTAATACACATTAATATATTTTAAAATAAATTAATATTTTACTAATACCATCGTTAGTTAATCTTATTTTTGCATAAGACGAGCCGGATCTCACTCGCGTTTCTTCGCAGCCAGGCTCGCGTCCAAACTTTGAAGTCTTCTTTTCTGTTCAGACATCCAATTAAACGAATTAAACGTGCATCCAGCTAGCCTGGCCGCCTCCCGTGCAGGCGTCCAAACACTCCCTCAGGGCATCCGTGCCCTCTGTTTCCCGTCGATCTCCATTGCTCTCTGGACAGAGGAAGAAACGCGAGGTGTGGCGCGAGGAGGCCATGGCGGTCTCCATCCCGCTGACCAAGGAGTACGGGTACGTGGTGCTCGTGCTGGTGGCTTACGCCTTCCTCAACTTCTGGATGGGTTTCGAGGTCGGCAAGGCCCGCAGAAAGTAAGCTCCGCGGCCGGAAAATTTCGGAGCTGTCGTCTCCGCCACGCCTGTTCCACTCCTGTTAATCTCCCCCCATTTTGTTTCTTCGCGGGAGATTTGACGCCGTGCTTTTTGTTCAGGTACAAGGTATCCCACCCCACCATGTACGCGATCGAGTCCGAGAACAAGGACGCCAAGCTCTTCAACTGCGTGCAGGTGCTCCCGAGATTTATGTAATCGTATCTCTAATTTCGTTGCGGGATTGTTTTTTTTTTTTTTTTTTGTTTTGAAGATCAGTGGCTCTAGAGGTATCTTTCGTTCTTGTGAGTGCAGAGGGGCCACCAGAACTCGCTGGAGATGATGCCCATGTTTTTCGTCATGCTTCTTCTGGGCGGCCTGCAGCACCCGACGATAACCGCCGGGCTGGCGTTGCTCTACACGGTCGCGAGGTTCTTCTACTTCGAGGCCTACTTCACCGGCGTCCTGGAGAACTGCCTCAAGATTGGGTATGTTTTCTTGGCAAATACTCCGTACTAGCTAAAAATTCTTGTTCTCAATTCTATCTTTGTATTCTGCATACACAGCGAGGCCAGATGCCTGACACTGCAAATAATTTCAAATGACATAGAGTAGTCTATATAAAGACATCAGATTTCAAGTGCGTGTTGGGCCTTTGTGCTTCTTCACCATTGTAGGAGTATTATTTTGGCCATCTGAAACCAAGGACACAACGACTTCTACGCACAACTTTTCCAGCTTCTGATCGGCAGGTGATGTTCAAGTCACATTGGCGAAGGTCGTTAAGTAGGCGTGGCAAAGCAGTCTTATCCATGCTTTTGTCTCACGCTGATCACTCCAGATTACAACTGGTGCACCCATTGAAGTGAGTAACAAAAGGATGAATTTCCATCTGTGAAAGTTGGGGCAGGTGACGCTGATTAGTACACCTTCGATTGACACCCAGCTAACGATGGTAGGAGTACTCTCAAGCAGGTTTCAGCACTGCTAGTATACTTTAACCATTTAGAGCGAAGCCGCTGGCTACCTGCTGCACAAGTTTGTTCTCGATTTTCAGCATTCACATGAACAACTTCAATAGTCGAAGACCTCAGTTGGTATTATTCGTTCATATCTACATTAGTGATGGGCGAGGTCCCTAATTTGCTGTGGAGCTAGCAGTTGGCTACTAGGCACCGTCTTTTCTATAATGGACTTTCAGTAAGCTCTAAAATGGGTAACACGATGGACAGTTTTGTATTCAGAGCTCACATTGTTGACTTAAGAATGTTTCTGGGCTCTCATTTGATCCAATTGCTTGTGTTGTACTCACACTGCAGGGGTCTCAACTTCGTGGCAATCCTTGGGCTGATCCTCTGCACGGCAACATTCGGTATCAACCTAGTCATCAGGGAAGCGCTGTGAACTCTGAAGTCACTCAACGTCCTGCAGGCCGAGGTATCTATCTGGACGTATTACTGCATGTGATCGACTGAGCCGTGGAGCTTTTGACTTGCGTTTAGGTTCACTGGAGAGTCTTTTTCTGACAATTTGACACACTGACTATGCACCGAATAGATAGAAGCGAGATGAAGAACGGGGATTGATGCATGAACAGTAATGCTTGATTTATAGTTTGAAATTTAAAAAGCAAAATTTGAGCAAAATTGAAAATGCTACGGCAAACTGATCAGTTTTCGGTTCAGTAGAAATAATTGTAAATTGTACTTTAAAATTTTAAAATTTTCAAAATGTTATTGGTCGAAAATCAGGGAACAGAAGAGAGAGGAGACCGCCGTGAAGCCCTAGTTCGGCCATGGACAGAAAACCCCGCAAATCCCGGGCGATCGAGCCAATCCAACCCGACTCGTCGGCCTCCAATCCCGTGCCGTCTCCATCCTTCCCCAACCCCGGGACAGAGGCAGCCGCAACCCCGTCCGGCCACGCCGCGCGCGACCCAATCCGTCCACCCACCACGCCACTTCCCCGTCCCGTCTCGTTCTCGTCGCACCTCGCCTCGCCCGCGCGCTTGCTCCCCGATCCGTGCGCGCCATGGCCTCGGAGGACCAACAGACCCTTCCGGTCCCCGTCCCCGTCCCGCCTAACCCGACCGCAACCCCGACCGCACCAGCAGACCCGACCGCGCCCTCCGGCGCGCGCAAGCTCCCCATCAAGCGCCGCTCCCCGCGGCCGTCCTCCTCGTCGCCCCCCTCCTCCGGATCGGACCAGCAGCAAGAGCAGGAGCAGGAGCCGCAGCCGCCCTTCAAGTTCCAGCGGATCTGGTCCGAGTCCGACGAGCTCCGCTTCCTGCAGGGCCTCCTAGGATGCGGCGCGCAGGGCCTCGTCTTCCCGCGCGACCTCAACGTCTTCTACGACCGCTTCTCCGAGTCCATGCCTCAGCCCTACACCCGCTCCCAGCTCTCCGAGAAGCTCCGCCGCCTCAAGAACAAGTTCCGCAGCATGTCCGCGCGCGTCGCCAAGGGGCTCGACCCGGCGCGCCTCGCGCCGCACGACCGCGACGTGCTCCATCTCTGCTCCCGCCTCTGGGATCCTGCCAATGCCGCTACGTCGCCCTTTGCTGCTAGCGCTGGAACCGGCGCCTCCGGCAACAGGCGCCGCCGTGCCAACCCCCACGGGACGCTTCAGTCCCCGGATGCGCCTGGAGATAGCAACACCAATCGGTTCAATGGGATTAGTTTTCCTGATGGTTCCAATTGTGAGGATATGTTTTTTATTGAGCAAGAAAGCGGACATCTTGGCAATCACGAAGGCGCCTCTCTTGTGGCAGACAGCACTTTCAGTGGAATTGCGCTGGAGCAACCGCAGACTACTGCTGCTGTTCCAATTGGGGACCATGGACTTGTCAGTGAGATGAATGGGAACCACAAATTGGTGGTTCCATGTAGCAGTGAACACCGTATGGCAAATGCTGTGCTGGATGTGTTTGAGGAATGTCTGAGGGAGGCAAAGGCAAATGGAATTTTCAGGGGTGGCAATGCGAAGGGGAGTGCCAGTGAAAGCGAGCTCACAAAGCGGTGGAGGGCACAGAGGATGGATGAGCTTGATGTGTTGAACCGGAGGCTCAGATTGCTCGTTGAGGATACTGCGGCGGCTGGGTATTGAGGCAGATATTCATTGTTTTGGTGACGTGCCTCCACCCTTCCCCCCATTTGTATAGAAGCTAGGTTATTATGCTATGCTTTCTTTAATATCTTGCCCTTCATGGCCCTTGCTTTAGCAAGCCTGTTATATTCTTGCCTCTGTGCACTTCTATGGATACTTTATTGTCTAGCATAATAATTCAGCAACAGAATTGTCTCATTTTTCAGTGGTATCATATCGTTCATATGGTTTCCTGCTGTTTGTATTACTTTTAATTGAATTGGTTATGTAGCTTTCCAAATTCCTGCATTATTCCACTGAGCTGCTGTTGTAAGCAGTTAAAGAAAACATCTTGTTCTGAGTGCTTTTCCCCAAGTGTTGTCACTGTTCCTTTATGCTTCACTCTAATGTTTTAGTTCAGCCTATTACTCTGACCATGAATTGTGGGGATCATTACATTATCACCAGTGCCATAGCTTGCCAAATATTGCTATCATTATTAGAAATACCTATTGTTGATACAGACCGTATAAAAACACATGTTAATGTTGCAAGATTCACAAACCTTGAGCCTAAAGTACAGCACTCAGTAATTGCTCAATGCAACTTTCCATTAACATTTGCTTGGGGCGGGCAAGCGGGTCAGTACCAGTAGTATCAAACTTGGAAGTTTAATTTGCCAGTTTTCACATGCTTTTGCAGCTTTGATGATTATTTCTGGCTGGAAGAGACTAGTGCAGTCTTGATTTATATCATTAAAGTTAAAAGCGTTCAATGGCTACAGGGCCTTAGCACCAGCTAGGCGAATGCATAGCTTGTTGGAGATATTTTGTGAATTCTTTCTTCATAAAGTGCTAGGCTTTGGGTGCTAGGAGGGAGGGTGGCGTTGAGCAGCTAGACCCATAGGCGACTTTTGAACGCTGATTAGGATTAGCAACAGTAGTAGTCACTGAACTTAGCATCCTAGCCTTCTTTGCCTCTGGTTTTATAAGCGATACAGTTCACATATCATTAAGTGCTTAGTGCG
>BCLH01000150.1:149021-169788 GCA_001602315.1 Zoysia pacifica | reverse complement strand
GGCGCTAACACGTGCATGCACTACCGTTGTATCATGTATCACGACACCTTTCCTCAGTTCTGTCCTTAAAAACACCCAAAGAATCCTGAAAGATAATACAGATTCTTCTGAGATGAATGCGTTGGTGCTTTCAGGATTTTCTAAGCTGCGGTACATGCAGGCAAAGAAAAGCGGAGCTTTGGAAAACAAACTATTCGTTGGAAAGCTGATGGTTTATAATAAGTCTGTAGGCACCCAACACTTAAATAGTTGGATGAATCGCCGAAAGCAAAAGATGATCTCATCCGAAGACACACTTCACATCAGGTCTGTACAACTCTGACTGTCACTCTTGTGGACCAATTCTTTGCAACCAACGGTAAGACTTGTGCCTAATGTATAATTTTTTGCCGATGAAAAATTTGCTTAAATTCTGTTTCCTTTTGCAGGAACATGCCAAGCTCGCTATGACCCTAGGGGGAAAAAGCGCTACTTAACACGATGCAAATGAACTTCATAAGATGGAACCATGAAGGTACATAAGACAGCACAATGCCCATGCATGGCCTACACACAAAAAATGATCTGGCTGTTCTTTGTTTTCGCCAACACCAGTTTGTTTGATTGCAGCTGCCTGCTATATGTACTTTTGTTTTTCCTTCTCCATTCGTCTACCTGCGCCGCCTTGATTGGCGCATTCAAATGTCAGGGCCCCTGAGTGTGCCCTCATTGCATTATTCAGTTTGCAGTCCCTTCGATTCCAGACCGCTCAAATAATGGGCACTGGAACGGCCGGCTTTCGTCACAAATAGTAAGGCTGTCATTGTGTTTTTTACTGTTTTTATGTTTAGATAATGGCCTGGCAGATGATACGGGCAGGCATATCATAACCGATAGGGATATGGCAAATGAATAGCCATGCTTTCAAAAATTATGCTCTAATCAACTGTAGAGTTTATTTGAACATACATCCTCGAAACTCAGTGGCTTACCAGATAGATCACGATTCTTTTGATAATGAGAGATTTCTAGTGTTTCCTGGTGCTCCCGTTGGATAGTTTTTCTACCCCAGTGGAAATTTCTGAATCCGGATGCAGCGCTCCGGACGCTGCTATTTTAGTCGGTGGTTATAAGATGTTTCAGACAGTGCGTAGAGTATATGTCCCTTTTCTTAAAAAAAAAAAAGATGAGCATTTCAGTCCCTCCTGAGTGTCCGAAGAGTACTCTCTCCCTCTCAATAAAAGTTTAATTCTAGTTTTTGTTGACTACACTACAATTTTAATCAATGATTTTGATAAATTTAATTACTTATATATGGATGCTTTAATTTTCGTCTTTCGAACAGGTATAGGTCTAAACTAAAATTTACCCAAGACCTTCGTAGGCTTTGGTTTAAATACGAACGGTCATCTGTTGTGTAACGGCTATTCATGATTTCATGACGTATGATGCGGCATTTGAAGTACGATTGATTATCAGGAGTTAACGTCAATTAAAGAGTTGTTACATTTAATAGCCGCGTTTGTTGTAATTAAAAATAGATGTAATCAGTATTATGACGGTAATTGTTATTATCACAGGAGGTGCGTCTTTTTTATAAACATGTAACCTGTCTGAGAGTAAGAGAACACTCACTAGAGATAGAGAGAGATAGAGGTTGTTATTTTCTGGGGGGCTCGAACCAGTTTAAACCATTTTTGTCAGTGCTCTTCGTGATTAACTTTACAATATTCACACATTCGATCTTATTTACAATATCTGTCGATCTTTTGAACTCGTATTTCAGTCGTCGACAATGTATACATATATGTGTGTATATGTATATACGATCAATTTACATATAAATATTTTTGCAATTTTAAAGTCAAACGGTTTTTAGCTTTTTCACAACTTATGTTTTACAGCTGTTCTTTTATAGGCCTTAATTTGTTGCGATTTGTTTTTTGGGAGGGGGGGGGGCGGCTAGTTTTATTTTGATCTAAGTGGATTGGGTATCACACCTTGAGTGTGAAATAGGGTGTATATATATATATATATATATATATATATATATATATATATATATATTACAATCTCACAGTTGCTTTAAGCTAAACGATTTTTAGTTTTCTCACAGTTTATATTTTATAAGTTATTTTTTTTTATAGCTCATGGCTGTTTTTTCATATGTCACAACTCAATTAAACACACTTTTACTCTTTATAGGCACGCACTTTGAAAATCTTTCTGCGATGTGTGTGTGTTTCAAAAAGATGCTAATTTTACAGAGAAAAGGATCTAACATTTTCTGTCCAGGAAACAAGGCCCGCAGTATGCCTAACGACGAACAACCACGCACGCAAGAAACCTTAAAACCACAGACACCCATCTCACCGTGTGCTGTATTCCCCCTTCAATTTCTTGACGTAACTTGACTGACCTGCTATCTGTTCCTTTTCAGACACTCCTGATTTTCTTGTGGAACAGTTCAGAATTCTGGAGAAGCTCGACGGGAGCACTGAAACCACTTGTTTCTGGTAGTTTTAGCATAAAACGTGTCGAGTATCCGTCACAGATTTTTCGGCACAAAGTTGTAATGTGATTCAGAAGTTGAAGTAGTGCGGGCTGAAACGAGGGCATCGGATTCTTTGCGCGGAGATGAGAATGCGTCACGCTGGCACGGCAGCAGCAGCATCTCTCTTTCTCTTTCACGCGCTGACGGTCGTGCGGGAGAAAACGGGTGGCCTGGCTGGAGAGGCAGCGCGAGGTCAAAGGCGCCAGCCAAGATTTCGATCCACAAGTGCCGCCACGTTCCAGATCGTGAGGCGGCGGACGACCAGGACTGGACCGGACGGCCGCATGTCTGTGTGCCTGCCTCTGATCCCGTCGTCTTTGGACACGGAAAAACAAAACATAAACTGAGCGCGAGTCCACGGTTCCGTGCCATTTTTTTCAACAAAGCGGCTTCTGCTCCTCACCGTCGTCCTTGGACGCCGATGCGTCTGTCGCTCTCTGCTCGTCCAAAGTCACGACGGTCGCCGCCGACGGTCGCCGAGAGCAGGAACAAGAGAAGAATCTTCGGAAAGGGAAAGTGGCAGGCAGAGAACGACAGGAACGAACGACACGGTTCTTGGATAACACCGTGGCTCTGTATCCACGGGCCGCGGCCACGGGACGCTGGATGGAGCTCGTCGTAAATTCGTCGTGGCCAAGTGCCAAACATTTGCCGGATGGATCAAGTGCAGATTGCCGCTGTCATTTAAAAACCATGCCGTTGCTCTTGCTACGCCGCGAGTACGAGTCGACTACGATGGCAACCCCCTCTGGAAGAAAATTTTAGCGCACCGGTGCCACGGGCGGTTTGTAGCACCGGCCTGGAGAAACGGCCACGTAGCCATCTCAATCCTCCTCCCACAGCTCATTCATTTTCCCCTGAATGCACCCCTCCGACTGGTCCTCTTCCTTATCCGCAGCGCACTGCTCCTTTTCCTTCTCGCCGAACCAAGCGTGCGCTTCCACGCCGTCTCGCGTATTAGATGGCTCCTGGAGGAGGATTAGATGGCTACGTGGCCGTTTCTCCGGGCCAGTGCTACGAAGCGCCCGTGGCACCGGTGCGGTAAAATTTTCTTCCACCTCTTTACTCGGGAAAAAAATTGGTGGCATCGTGGTGCCATCGAGTATTAATTTTAATTTATATAATATTATAAATAATTAATATAAATACTGATTAAATAATGTTAATATCTCCTGTTGCTTACCCATTCACCACCGCTTCATCATCAGCCCCAACGTTCGGAACCTCCATCTCCGCGAGTGCTTAATCAGTCATTAGGGCTCACTAATGCCGGATTACTACTGGTTCGCCATTAGTCAGTCTGTCAGTCCATCCGCTGCCACCAAACCGCCACTTTCGGCTTTCCCTTCCGCACCCGCAGTTCCGCTCCCCTGGTTCTTGTTGTCAATCGCGTTCGTAATCTTGCCCTGCCTGTCACTATCACTACTCCCGACTTCTCACCTCCCTCCCACCTCCGCGCGAAAGATTTCGTCCTTGGGTTGCGTCGCGGGCTCTGATCTCGTTCCCACTGCCCAGACCCCGACTTCGATTCGACTCGACTCGCGTTGTGAAAATTTCATCTTGCAGCAGCAGTGGTAGCAGTAGGAAAGATCATTCGCGTTCCTTTTTGTTATCCTTTTCTTTTTGATCGGGAGGGAGGCCGGGTTGCTTACGCGGCACAAAACTCGCGTCTCGATTGTGGTCCCCGCAGACGTCCCAATCCGGTTCGTGGCGCTGGGGCGGGGATTCTGCACGGAAGGCAGTGGTCTTTTGCCCTTCCTTGGATTCCACGGCAAATCCCGGGCCAGCATTTGAGGTGGCGGTTGCCGCGGGACGGGCGGGGATGGCGTCGACTGAGGCGCCCGTGGCGGCGGCGGCTGCGGCTGCCGGCGCGGACCTCACGGCGGCGCTGCTCAAGAAGAGCAACCGCGTGGCGCGGGTGCTCGCGTACGCGCTGCTGGAGTGGGTCCTCATCGCGCTCCTCCTCGCCAACGGCGTCTTCTCCCACCTCATCGCCAGGTTCGCCGCTTTCTTCGGCCTGGCGCCGCCGTGCGCGCTCTGCTCCCGCCTCGGCGTCGACAGCCTCTTCGAGACCGGCCGCCGCGGCGGCCGGGGCAGCGCCGAGCCCCTGCGCGGTGTGCTATGCGACGCGCACGCCGCCGAGGTCTCGCGCCTCGGGTACTGCCGCTCGCACCGCCGGCTCGCCAACGCCGGCGACATGTGCGAGGACTGCGCCGCGGCGGTGGCGCCCGGGAAGGCGATGCTGTCGTGGATGGGGCGGAGCGAGCTCGGCGAGCGGGACCTGGCGTGTGCCTGCTGCGGGGTCGCGCTCGAGAGCGGCTTCTACTCGCCGCCGTTCTTGCTTCCCGAGCCCCAAACGTCGCGTGGCTTGGATTGCAGCCCCAAGGAAGAGCACGCAGCTAGTGTCAATGAAAACGCCATGGTCTTTGTGTACGAGGAAGGCCCCGTGATCGAGATCTTCAATGAGAAGCCATTGATGGAGGATGGCTCAATTGGCGTCATTGCTCAGGATGCTGATATTTCTGCCAATGTTGAGCGGCTGGTTCCTCTTGAATCCATTGACTTGTTGGGCGTCAGCATGGCTGCAGTTTCATCCCAATCCATTGTCGAAAGGAAGGAAGTGATGGACCATGGGGATGTAAGGCTGGATGATGTGGTCCAGGATAACGCAGTTGATGCCAATGAGACCGTATCAGATGATGGCAAGGTGGATGGTGCGGTTGCTCAGCAGACTGCTGCCACAGTTCTTGCACCACCATCTATGGAAGGCACATTTGATGATAAGATAAGTGCAGGTGAATCCGTGGAGGGCTTTGCTTCTCAGCAAGGTAAGACATTCTTCCCCTAATAAATGACCTTATTTCAAGTAATTACATATTGGCATTCTAGTTTAGGCATGGTCTGGCCGTGGATAAAAAAACAACACTAGATTGTTTTTGATTTGTTGTGCATGCATTCCTATGTGTTTTGCCAGTTGTTTTGAATGATACTAGAATGTTTTCTCTAGCAATTTGGGATTGTGGTTCTGCTCGACATGTTCACTTAGCTGATCTATTGCGCTCGTTTTGTTTTGCTTGATTTTTTGTAGCACTAATGTAGCCATTTTGAGCTTTTTAGTGGAACTGAAAAGTATCCTATAATGGACCTCTTCAAAATAGAAGGGAACCGGTGCCATTTACAATTTTACTCTCCTTGAAGTTGCTCCATGTTGTTTTTCCCTTTTCAAGGTATTAATAAAGCCACCTTATTTTGCAAATCTTAATGCAGCTCCAGAGGACAACCAATTGAGTGATAAGGATATCAAAGTATTGGTAGGTGATGAAATATGTCAGAATGAGCTAGTTGAAGAGGCTGCACTACAACAGGAGTTATGTACTGTACCAGATCTCAGGGAGCATGAATTTATTGATAAGTTAGACAGAAGTATTGAGCTGAAGGATTCTGAAGAGGCTGAATTAAATCACAAATTGATCTCTGTGTCAATGGAAGCTGATGTGTTTGTCTCTGCAGCTTCATTTGATAATTTTGCGGATAGGTTTGTCCAACAAGCTGAACTGAATCAGAAGTTGGATTTAGCACAAATATGCCCCAGGGAGTATGCTGATGAAGAACTTGAAGGGGACAAAACTACAGAGGCTGGGCTGGGACAAGAGTCTGATCCCATGCCAGTTCATTCCGGGGAACGTGATTGTGAAACTTCGTATGATCATACTGAGGATGAACAAGATGGGGTGAAGCAGAAATTAACTTCTGTAACAGAAGGTGATCTGGATTGCATAGAAAACACTTTTGATGAATACATGGGAACAGGGAAAGGTAAGTTGCTGTGGTCATAATAACACATTATTTATTCTGACAGTTTGGTGCATTCTGATTATTATCTTTATTATGATTCTGGAAGTATAATCGTGATTCTTACCTTTGAGCAGAAAATACTGAAGAAGACCTCACAGAAGCTGCTCTACCAACGTTGCACCAGATTTCTTCTGAACCTTTCACAATCTTAGACAAGTTATCTCCCAATTACAGTATTGTGGGAGAGAAAAGAGCTCCTGGTACGCCAACTCATATTGAAGGTATATGTGACTCGCGAGAATTGCTGGATTCAAAAGCAGTGATTTCTGATAGTAAGTCTACAGATTCTAGTGCCGCTACTGTATCTTCTGATCTAGAAAGCACTGAACTGGTGAGTATCGACCAATTAAAAACTGCTTTGGCAGCTGCACGCAAGTCATTGAATACTCTGTATGCTGAGCTTGAAAATGAGAGGAATGCAGCTGCTATATCTGCTGATGAAACTATGGCAATGATAAATCGATTGCAAGAACAGAAAGCTGCAATGCAGATGGAGGCGATTCAGTACCAGTGCCTTATGGAAGAGCAGTCAGAGTATGATCAAGAAGCATTGCAGAGACTAAGTGAATTAACTGTGAAGAGAGAGAAAGAGAAGCAAGATCTGGAGAGAGAGCTCAAACTGTATCGCCGCAAGGTTCATCTCTATGAGGAAAAGATGAGAAAAACGTCCAGGCACAAGGCTCATGACCAGAATGGGTCATCGTCAGCTTCATCAAGTGCTGAGGACAGTGATGACCTTTCACAAAGCTTCTATGAAGGTGATGAATCTGCAAATGGTCTTAATGGCAGCAATGGGACTATTCCTACTGACGTTGTTCTACAAGAAACTGCTAGACATCTGGTTACCCTTGATGACTCACTAGCTGATTTCGAGGAAGAGAGGTTCTCCATATTGGAACAGCTCAAAGTGCTCGAGGACAGGCTTTTTGACCTCGATGATGAGGAATCTAAATTCACAAAGACGGAAAATCATTTGTCAGAGGAAAACCATTTAAATGGCGCATCAAATAGTTTCTCTGATGATGATAGCTGTTTTAAACTTCATGATAAAAGAAAAGGTGTAAGATGTAAAGGAAAGAAGCTCCTCCCACTGTTTGATGATGCTAGCATGGAAGGTGGAAATCTTCTGGCCAAGCAAGATGGTGTGAAAGATCACTCAACAGAAGTCGCACTGGAACTTGCTAGAGAGCAAGATAAACTTGCAATTGCCAGTGAAATTGATCAGGTCCATGAGAGGCCGCATGCTCTTGAGGCGGATAGGGATTTCATAAAACAATGTGTGAGATCTCTGAAAAAGAGAGGTAAAGGTTTTGATCTTCTTCAGGAGATCTTGCAGCATCTTCGAGACCTGAGAAGGATTGAGCAGCGTACAAGGAACTCTGGAGAGCTTTCTCCTCATTATCTGGATCCTTACACGGAGTACAGGTAAAATGATGCATTTCTTTTTTTTCTTTCTGTATTTTCTTTTCCACATGGAGATAAGAGTTCTGTGCACTCATTGTTTCTTTGTTTAGGCTCTAAGAAAATTAGTTCAGTGCAAGTTCTTTTATTCCATAGACAATGAAAATACAAAGTACCACTTTGCTAAAAGAAGCTGTGCATCCCCACATGTCCCTTGCAGAATATTATGTCCTTCACTAAACTTATGTGCCTAAAAGTATTATACATTCTATCCCAAATGAATTTGGCCATAACCCTAACTCTTGCTTGCTGGTTCCAGATTGGTTGCGTAGCCTCGGTATTGTCCAATGAACATAGGCTGAATATGGCAACCATGAGACAATGATAAGAGAAAAAAATATAGCCAACACTAGTATTATCATTCCAGAAGTTTGGTTTATTCCAGGAGGAAAAGGAGGTCCTCCCGGACATCATCAAGGTCGGTTTGGCCATGCAGTAAGGAAGGAAAATTTTGGAGCAATTTTGCCATCCAACAAGGTCCAGGGTTTTTGTGGACCACATCCCACGTTCTCTTTTCTTTTTTCCTTCCCCCACCTTCATTTAGTTTTCATGGAGTTCCATGCTTTTGCTCAAGGGCAAGAGGGTTGGTGAGCCGCCCCCATGGATTGTGTTTGTGGCATCAATCATGGCTTTGTGAGAGCTTTGGAATTCATTAACATGAGACATGCCGCTGCCAGCTTCAGTGCCAGGTTGTACAGTGAGCATAAAAGTTTTTTTTTTTTAAAAAAAGAAGAAAGGTAGTCCAAGTTGGCTTTTCTTTAGTTCATCTAGTTATTCTTTTCCTGTATATTTTCTAGCTGTATCATATATAATGTGGTTCTGGCTTTTGGAATGGTGAGGTGATGAGTGCACAGCATAATGGTTTTGTTGAGCATCGCCGTGCCTGCTGCTCCTTTGTTCCTTTCCCCTTTTGTTCTGGATACACAACGATGCACTTTTGACACAAGTGCTTATTAGTTAATGACGTTGTGAGATCAACAAGCCTGATTGGTTTAGCTGTCCTGAGTCATGAGGCAACCAGTCGGTCGCTGGCCAGTGCAACATGCACGGATGCAGCTCACCAAACGGTCTGTTGGATGGACCTGCCCTACCATGTTCTGACGTTGCATTGCCCTTGCATGAATGAACGAGCCTACGACTGCTGAGTATCCTCCCGGCGCTAGTACTGACGGAGCTCGATCGCAACAGCTTTCGTGCATTGACAGGAGCTGATCTCTTGGCTTCTTGACAGGCCATATGCTGGTCTAGCAAGCACGGACGTTGCGGATTGGATGGGACGCACAGTGATTGCACCGTTTTCAGTAGGGGCTGCACTAGCACCTTCATTGCCAAGCGCCGGACATGTTCGCGAGGTGTTCTCTCGTTTTTCAGCTAACTGAACTGATGCCACATATTGACACTGGCCGCCAAACAAAGTTTCTCTAATACGGGCTGTAATGAACTGAACTATTGAAACTGTGTAAACAAACCAACTAATGCTGTGTTTGATGTCATAATCCAACGACACGAATTGGATATTTCTGAACTTGAATTCAGCGACTTTGATGAGGAGCGTACCGAGGCCCTGCTCTGGGAGGAAGTCGTGGCGTGGCTAGCTGAAGCTGAGTCGGCTGACAACTCAGGCTGAAGTCAGCAGCAAGGAGGATCCAATCAGCAGATTTAAGCTTGTGGAGTCCACGGTTCAGACATTGACAATTTGACGCGGAGATGGGGGCGTGCTATGAGGCGGACGGGGGCAAGGATTTCACGGCCACGGGCGTGAATGCTACTAGTGTTTCCCACTCGAGGGCTACGAGACGCTCGGCCCAGATTCGTCCCGGTCTGCGCCAGGCCCGCGAACTATGAGCGTCGGCACTAGGCACGCGAAATCATGTTTGTTCATGGTGCCATTAATCTGCCCTGGAGTTTGAGCATCCAACCGACATGGTCGTGGTAAAATATGTCCAGTGCCGACCTAAGTAGCTGCTGTTATACTCTCAAAGGAATGGCAACAAAATTATGCTCAGAATTAACCGACTGTCATCCAGAATCAACACAATTCGCATATCGAGTTTGGACAGGCTCAATATTCATTATGAAATTATTGTGTGATTACTATAAAATTTCTACGTTCCAAACGATACCTTATCAGGACTGAAATCCATCTCTGAAAATGTTCGCGCACCGGGCATTGCGGAGCTACTGCCGCGTCCGCGTTTGTGCCGGGCCACATTTCGGGGAGCCGTCAGCAAAAGCGCCCTCTCGGAAGATCAGCGCGTACCCATGGAAACAAACAGATAAGGATAAGCAATCGTGCGCGCGTGTGGCCATACTCCCCCTCCAAGAAACCCAGCCAAAACGGGGCGCGAAATCTTGGGAACATAGATAGGCAGAGCAGAAATGGGACGGCTAAATATCCAACCATCATCCAAACTCTCCCAAGCCAAGGAGCACCGTGTCACCCACCATGGCCACCTTCCTGGGCAGCTCGGCGTCCATCCTCGTCCGCCCCGTCGCCAAGCCGCACGTCTCCTTCGCGCAGTCCTCGCGCCCGCCCAGCAGCAACGGCGAGCAGCCACAGCCGCAGCAGTCCGTGCAATCGCAGCAGCCGCAGGAGGCGCCAACGGCAAGGCCGAAGCGCGCGGGGGGCGCCGACTCCACGGACTGGGTCGCGTCGTCGCTGACGCGGCGATTCGGCATCGGCGCCGGGCTGGCGTGGGCGGGGTTCCTCGCCGTCGGCGTCGTGTCGGAGCAGCTCAAGACTCGCTTCGAGGTTGCGCAGCAGCAGGCCAACACCAAGTCAGTGCCACACCGTTACACTGATGAATCATTTTCACGCATTCACTGATTCAGTTGAAATGAAAAACCCGCCAAATTCATGCGGTCATCTGCATGCGCAGGGACGTGGAGCAGGAGCAGGAGGTCGTCCTGCCCAACGGGATCCGGTACTACGACCTGCGCGTCGGCGGCGGCGACGTCCCGCGTTCCGGCGACCTGGTGGTGATCGACCTGCAGGGCCGAGTGGCCGGCGCCGGCAATGAGGCAACGTTCGTGGACACGTTTGGCGAGGGCAAGCGGCCGCTGGCGCTGGTGATGGGGTCCAGGCCGTACACGAGGGGCATGTGCGAGGGCATCGAGTACGTGCTGCGGTCCATGAAGGCCGGCGGCAAGCGGCGGGTGGTCGTCCCGCCGAGCCTCGGTTTCGGCGACGACGGCGCCGACTTCGGGGACGAAGGCGCGCAGGTCCCACCCGGGGCGACGCTGGAGTACGTCGTGCAGGTAGATAAGGTGTCCATCGCGCCAGCGTGAAGCTCTATAGGCGCCAGTTCAGCGTCGTGTTTGTGTCGAACTGTCGATCGTGCATTTTGCAGCACGGTTAATTCTACTTGGCAGCAACAAAACAAGACTCAGATTTTGTTGATGCCAAGTGACAGTGTTCATCTGGTTTTACAAAAGAAAAAAAAAATTCCCAAAGTGAAGATTTTCCTAGCTTGCACACTGATTACTCAGTGGACTGCTTGGGTGCAGGGCTAGCTAATACTGGAGCTGTAAAGCTATACAAGTCCGGTCACCGCATATGGTACTGATCGACAGAGCGAGAAAATCACAAATTATCTAGAAAGAAAATACCACAGTTGTATAATACAATATGACAAGACACAAATTAGGAATACGTGTACTCACAATTGGTTCAGAAGTTGCATGATAATTCAGCATTCTGAGCATTGCACGATCATCTAAACACAAAGGCAACTGGCACAAACGAAAATCAAAGTTCTAGTTGTAGTTGTGCTGAGACTCATAATCGTGATAAACAAATGATGCATTAAAAAAAATTTGTCATCATGAACCCTTGGAGTAAGAGGGAGATGAATTACACCCGTTCACTGTAATAGTTCAGGCAGACATTACATACATGTTTGTCGCTGAAGATCAGCAGGAAAATGTACAGTGCCACTCAACTGACAGGATCACCCGACGGTCCAGGATTGTAGAGGGGGAGCTCAAGGAGAAATGCTACCTTGAACCAGGCTGGCAGGGCTCCGTACAAAACTGGTGGCAGTGGGATAAGAGGACTGCATAGAGAAATCAGTACATAAATCGGTTATGCTTTCCACTATTAAATGCCAGTACTTTTGGAGCGAAGATGGAGCAATACCGAGTTAAGAATGCTTACCTTGTCGTGTTCTTGTATCTACGGTATTCCTCCAATCGTCCATAACGCTTATCAGCAGATGACTATGAAGGAAATATGAAGGATATGATGTCTTAGCGCGGTGTAAGTAGTAATTAGCAACGACTTTGGAATGCATGAGAACAGGTACTAACCTCAAGAAGTGGGATTCCACTTAGGAAAAGAAGCAAGAGTGTCAGGAATATAGGTCCAAAAATTACAAGCCATTCTGCATCTGAGAGAACTGGGGTTGATGCTACAAAGACCCCCCACCAAAGGAATATCTGCATCAAATTAAATCGTTAAATAGATATCAGGTATTGTTCAAAATTGATGTTATATCCATGAATCTGCATTGTAAATGGTGCATTTAGAATATGTTGCACTTGCATCACAAATTCTAAAGGATCAGAGATATCATGCATTGAGATGACTATAAAAATTTAGCTACTCAAAGCCAAAAAAAACTTAGTCTCCATATACATAACCAAACTGAATCAACTAACCTCCCCAAAGTAATTTGGGTGGCGGGAGTGCTTCCAAAGACCTGCATCACACCATTTTCCCCTATTACTTGGATTATTCTTGAACATAAGCTTCTGCTGATCAGCTGTTGCTTCCACACATATCCCGACCAACCACATTATCCAGCCAATAATATCCCTGGCTTCAATTGAGGGGTTTCTGTCACTCGCATTCACAACAGTGACAGGCAAGCTGACAGTCCAAACCCAGATCGCCTGCCCAATTGTTAAAAGAAAAAGGAAATAGCCTGATGAGGATATATTGAGATAGGCATGAAAGATCTAATAGTAGAATTCTGGCTGCAAAAAGGAACCTGGAAAATCCAGAATACTGCTAACTTTCCCAAATTATTGCGCATATTATCAAATCGGCGATCTTCGCCCCATTGCATAATCCTAGACAATGCAAGGAAATAGAAGAATTAGCAGCTTATTCAAAGCATAAACCTGCAGTTAAGCAAAGAATTATTATGTAACAGTATACCTCATTAATAAAAATAGACCCAGACGAAGACCCCAAATAACAACAAGCACTGTCAAAACAATCTGAAAAGGGGTTCAACAATTCAGAGATGCATAATTATAGCAATCATGTTTTCTCCTCAAGAAGCACAATACAAATAACCTAAACTGCAATGTCAAAGGAACGGCATAATATTTTTATTTAATTTCCTTATAAAGGGAAACCTTCAGACTCTATACTCTTCCAGTTTGAAATAAATATGTGGTTTCTTCCAAAGCATTGAAGTGAAAAAAATATGTTGCACAAAAATATGCCTATGTTGCCCTCCATACAAAAATGCTGTTTTTTGATATCAGAATACTACGTACAGAGTTAGCTGTAACCATCCTAGATTGTCGCAAATGCCACAGCACACACCATCTCCACACCGAACATAAATGATTTCATGGCAAACCCAAAGACTGATGACCACAAAATGTATTTAAACATTCAGATGAACAGCTAGATACTCAAGATATGATTATAAATTCAATTCCACCTAGGGACAAATTCATTCAGTGTAATTTCGTAGAGTGCATTCATCAGGTTAAACTGTTACAAATGCAGGTATTGCTAATACACAGAATGCTTAAGCATTGGTACAAAACTCCGTGATACAGGAGAAGGGCAGAAAAAAGTAGGAACCCGTCTGATGCTGTGAAGTGAACAACCATACCTGACGGAAATGCCATGCTCCCTTCAAAGCTAGTGTTAGGATGGCAATGATGACAAAATTTGTACTTCCTATAAAAAGGAAAACGAGTTTTTTAGGAATAGCAAGGAACAGAAATCAGTAGGGAAAATGTAACAAGCTACCACGTCATAGAGAACTGATCTAATTTAAGGATATGGATTCATACACACAACTAAGTTTGTCATGTACTCCTAGCTATTTCTTTCAGAAGGCAAGGTGGTCAGTTAAACAGGAAGGGGCAGTTTTCACTAAATTCAGATGTGCAGCAATCCTACTTACGCCTCGAGAGGATATTATTGGGCGCCAGCGATCCGCGTCAGGCGGCAGCAACTGGTTCGTTGGAGCAACAAAGGCCACACAAACGGTGACAAAAACAATCCTGCTAACTGTCAGCCAAGCGCCAAATAGCCAACTAGCCTCCCAAAACATTTAATCACGACGAACAAAACGAACTCCAAAGAATTCGTTCGCATTCAAAATTGAAGTCCTGCGCGCGATCACGAATCTACGACTAAACAGGGCCAGCGAAGGGACACAGCACCCGCAACTCAGTGGACTCCTAATTACGCGAGAGGCCAAAACGCTTACCGGCGAAATCCGTGACCTTGTCGAACCGGAGGAGCGCCGTGACGATGAAGAAGAGCAGCTGGTATCCCACCTGTTCGTCGCCACCACCAGAAACGGAACGAGAGATATCACAGCCTCGCGAAGAACGGATTTACCGAGGGCAGGGGAGCAAAGAAGAGGAACGATGCAGCGGGTCAGGTGGCGGAGTTTACAGTGACGATGGCGGTGAGCGCCAGGAAGTTGGAGTCGAGCACGGTTCCCATCACCCCCGCTTCGGCTTCCCTCCACCGGCGGGCGTCGTGGACTCGTCTGTCGACTCCTCCCGAGTAGAAGAGGCCGAGACCCGGGCGGACGAACCAGTGGCCAGGGTTGAGACAGGGAGGCCTGCGGTGGACTGGACCAGCCCGCGAATACTTGCGGCGCGGGTTATGCAAATGCTTGGCCCAAAGTGAGAGGAAAGCACTGTTCGAAGTGGAGTGTTTCACACCGACTTGGGGATCGAGGAATATCTCATTTCGCAAATTTGAGCGATTTAAACATGCGCGAACATATAATCAACTGAAATTTCTACTTCTCAACTTTCTTAACGGCAATCTAGAAATTCTTGATGCACATAGCCTGGATTAGGGACTTGAATTGATAAGTGAAATTTCTACAATATCATCGAGGGGCGAGGTTAAGGAGATGCTTAAAGAAATCAACAGGAAACACTCCTACATGGCAACGCAACAAATGGGCGCATCACAGATTTGAGTTCACGAATGTGAATAAACTGGAATGAACATTGTACATTTTGGGTTAACGGCAGACTAGTGCAGTGTAAGTTTTGTCGAGAGTCACAGTCCAGAGTTTCAAAACAGAGACACCGCCAATCTTTTTTCCTTATGCGCATCCTGATAGTTCTAGACGGGTTAGAGACCGGTGTGGGTTCAATGTTTCTGATGATCCTCCATGTCTATATGCATAGAAGAGGTACAGTGGGGGATTTTATTGATTCAATTTGCTTTTTCTGTTTTCAGATGGCGTTTGATCAGATGCAGATATCAGTTCTTTACTTACATGCATATTGGTAAAGGACGAGATATCTGGTGAATTGTGCGCGAAGGTCTTTTTCAATGTTACAAAGAAGATAAAGTTCCATGAAGACCTTCAAGTTTTATTGCCCTCAGCTTGTTTAGTTCGTGATTTAGAAGCGTTCAAGAAGCTTTCATGGAAGTTTGAGGGTAAGTTCCAGAAATCCAACTTTTTTATTTTGGAATATCTATGATATAGTTCTTTTTATGTCTAAGTATCGCTGCTATTATTGTTAAATTGTGGACAACTGCATTTTCGATACAATATGAAACTGTTCAAGAAAATTACATTGCTACAATTGTGCACTATCAATCTTGGCAGCTAGCTGGGACTGACAAGATGCAACATTTGAGATGATGTAATAAGTCTTAAACTACTTTAGAAGGTCAACATCTTAATTCATACCACCTTTGTCTTTTTAATTATCAACAGTTTTGAATTTCAACCTTCCTATTAAGATAAACAAATAATTTTGAAAATAAAAAAGACTAATTGATTAACAATAATATCATAAAAATAAAGTTTTGGAAACCTACTCTTTTTCCTACTAAAACTATAGTTAAATTTATATACCTTACTATTAATGTAAAATTAAAAATATGAAAAATAAAACCGAAAATAAGCATCTATTTACATATTTTAACCAACACATGAAATTAAAACATGAAAGTGACATTAAGTTACAAATTTCACTTTTAAGGAAGATTAAGCAACCAGCGGTCATACCAAATATCAATTTTTTTCGTTTTTATAGTTTTTATACAATAATTGCATCGAAACTTTATATAAGTTAGTGATCCATCCAATGGAAAAATCCTTTATACTTGCAGAATGTTAGTTCTGAAGAGAGATACTTTTAATTTCAAAACTAGAATTATCTAAGAAAACATAACTTGTTAATCTTGGTTATGATATGATGATCTAAACAATAATATTTAGAATTTAGAAAACATCTGACTACACAACTCTTTAATGTAAAAGCTACATAATTAAATAGTCAAAACAAATTGAATTATACCATGCATCATTCGTATTTGATTAGTACAACATGTGTGACCTTTTGATTGGAATCAAATTGGTATACCAAATTGCAACCCTATAAGATGCAGTGTTACGCTATTGAGTTTTTGATGTCCCTAACCTTAACACCGACTCTTGAAAAATGATACTAAACTGTAGTAATACCACTTCTTCTGTAGACTCAAACCCGTTGCTGCTTATGACTCACCATAACACACATACACACATATTAGAACTCATATTCCAAATCATGGCAACCTTACCATGTCTTCATATATGGTAGCTCCTATGACTCCATGGCATGGTCACCGTTGGATTGGTGCCAAGTGGCAACCATCCAAACGCTCCATATAAAATATTCTAACTCTAAAAACTTTTGATCTTTATCTAATATTTAGAAATTCTTGCCATAACTAAATATCTATATTCCACACTATTCTCCACTTTGCTATGAAGTAGCTCTAGAATCTTTCATCATAGAAAATATCTTCCCTCTTGTAACCACCAAATAATTTTAGAATATTCTAAGTATGCATTGATTTAATTCAACATACACTATTGTAATTTATTAGGCATCAACTTTCCCTGCCTATTTTTTCAATGAAATTTAAACAGTATTATGACATTGAAAATAAACTATAAACTAGCGAGAAGAGGTATATAAAAAGTAATTAACCTTCATCATCGTCCATTTTGCTCAGTCCACCAAATTTCTACAAAAGCATATGGATGAAAAAATCAATCCACTGTAAAGATAAGTAAATTTGAAAACTAAGTAAAGAGTTTCAAAAATAAAAATAAAAAATAAAAAGGTTATTTTTCATTTAGATCATGTTCCAATTCATACAAGTTCCCATTAGGCTTGACATTGCCAGAGACAAAGACAAAATATAGTTCCAAATCGACTTCAATATTCTTCATCACATAATTGTACTGTAATACAAACCTTGTTAATCCTCTCAGCACATTTCACTTCTGGGTGCGAACTACACAAGAAACATATGAAATTATCAAAAGATCAGCATATTGTGTCTAAAAAACACTTTATAACAGACTCAATAGCCTTTATGAAGTAACATTATTATTATAAAAATATATGATAGTCCCACTAACATTTGCATGTGACAAGTTTATCTATAGTTGTTTTGGACGCCACGAGTGTGCCACCGATTTTTGATGCCACAACTTTGGTGCCATTGCACCTGCGGCATGCCGAATGGAGGCCAAGAACCAAGCATGCAACAAAGACAAGTATAATCATAATTTGCTAAGCTCATTACAGCCAACCCTAAACCAAACATAAGAAAACCAAAAGAGGCAGCATAAACTCTGACCACGTAGTTGCAAATAGCATCCTCAAACAATATGCAAAAACAACTTGCATGTTCTGAAAGACACTAGACATATGCTTTGAGTATACAAGTTCATCTACACACAAAACAAATTAAAAGGAATGATGATTGAAGCCAAAGTTGATCTATCAGCACAACCCAAAATGCGAAATATGTTGTTGTAGAAAACATAACAACTCCTTCATTTTACTGAAAAGAAATCTTATGTTCCCCCAAACCATAGTACATCAAGTTGGATCCATATTGCTAAACCTGTGAAGAGCATATGCTTGTGCTCGAAGCAACCAAAACTATACTATCCATACAATCCTACGTGAGACTGCAAAACCATAGAGGTAAAGTCTAGGAGACACTAGCAGAGCAACCTTAATAGATAGTTGTGTGTCCAGCCAAAATAACCACTAGTCATCTAGGGTTCCGTTGCCAATCCATCCACACCCTCACATCGTTTAAACCACTAAAATCCAATGCAGTACTGGCAACAAAATGAAACTGGCTAGTATGTATATTTTGGAAGTTTCTAAGTTCCCAGTGTATAGGCACATGATGCAACGTCCATCCTGCTATTTGCCATGGCAAATGAAGGGAACCATGGCACTTTTTTGGTTCAACATAAGAAGTCATAATATAAGACATGTGATAATTCAGCGAATCAAAAGAAACTGAGGATGTTAAAGATCTGGAAGTAATTAATCAACTAACGAGCGAATATATTTAGAAGGCAAACCTAGCTATATTAGGAAGAGGAGCCATCAGACGTTGCCTCTTCACTTGATCTATTTCAGAGCTGCTGCACTCAAGGTCACTTTCATCTTCATAGTACACCTGTTTCAGGTGAGCTTTATACCAGTCCTCCCGCTCCTTCATCTCAGCGGCATAAGCCTCTTCGGACTTCTTCCACTCCTCATCAGTCAGTGGCCAGTACGCCTTCTCGCAATCCTGCTTAGAGTTCATCGTGATCTCAACGCCCGGATCGGTGGGACCGCTGGGGTGGATGATGCCCTTCTTACTGTCACGGTACGCCTGCCCCTTAGCAATGATGTCGTAGATTTTTTTCTGCATGTCCCCGTCCAGCTGAGCCATGTCCTCTGCGGTCAAAAAAAATTAATCTGGAAGCGCCGGAGGCGGCGGCTGCTTCGAAGGCATACGGATCGGAGGTTCCTCTCGTTTTCGTCGGGTTGGGGTTGGTGACGACGGACCTGATAGGAGGTGGTGATAAGGGTTACAAAATCCAGATATCATGCCGCCACCTGATTTACAGAGGAACCACGGGTAGGGGAAAAAAGAAGAGGGAGCGGAGTTTACAATGACGATGGCGGTGAGCGCCCGAATTTCAGCGTGGTTCAATTTCATTGCACATGAGAGGAAATGTGTTTTCATTTCGAATGATAGAAAGAAAGAGAAAATATAAAAATAAACTAGGTTTTATTCTCACTTTAATGAAGTTTTTCATAAATAAAATTAAATTATTAACCTAAAATATCTTATTTCATACTTAAAAATTAATCCTGTGAAAATGATTCTTACCACACCAACCGAACAAACCACAAACCCTTGACCAGCCCAATACCCACGCATCACAAAACGTCAAACACTCCTGGTTCGTGGCAATGCAACAAATGGGCACATCAAAAACTCTGAGCTCACGGCTGCGAATAAACTGGCGCGAACCAGAAGCACGGCGGCTTGTACCCTTCCGTCGTCGGGAGCTCCTCCACGATCTCGATTCTCTTGTGCTTCCCCGCGAGGCTGTACGCCCACACCCGCGTCTCCCCCGCTAGGTCCACGGCGTAGTACACCGTATTGGGCCTCAGCGCGGGACACTCGGACGTGGACGCGGCCACGGCGCCCGACGCGTCCACGAGCACCGCCGCGTCGCCGATGTGTTCCGTCTCCTCCCAGGCCTCGCTGCACTCGTCCAAAACGCGCACTACGAATCCCTCTCCGCCGGCCGCCACCACGGGCCGGAGCAGCTCCACCTGTATCAGCTCGTTGCGGGGGCACTCCACCAGGAAGCTGCGCTCCACGTACGCTCTCGGGTGGCGCGTCACCGAGGGGACGATCTCCGAGGACGCCAAGACCAGGCCGTGGAGCTCCAGGAACACATACATAATCCGGTACCGCGTGTTGGCGTACAGCTGGCCCTTGTGGACCACGACGTCGACCACAGCGGGGATGCTGGTCGGCGCCACGGATTTCCAGGCGCTGTCGCCGAGGCGCGCCGTCGCCCACTGGTTGTGGGGGTGTTGCTGCCTGTATATGACCACCACCAAGACCCCGCCGCCCGAGACGGGAACCGGAACGGCCTTGAGGATAAGGTCGTTGATGATTCCAACGCCACCGCCGCGGCGGTGGACCAGGAGCCCCGCCGGGGCCTTCTCGACACGGGCAACGAGCGGAAGCGTAGCGACGCGCGGGAGGTGTTTCCGCGCTCCGGTGACGAGGTCTAGCAGATGCATCTTACCGCGTTCGTCTGCCGCGACAACCACGCCGCGGCCGGAGCCGAGGGGCACGAAGCGGCGCGGGTTCACAAGGCCAAGGCGAGCAGGGAGGGTGACGACAGGGACCTCGCGATCACGGCACGGGGATATGCGTCCGAGGTCGTGCTCTACAGACGGCGCGGAAGCGGAGGAAGTCGAGGGCCGGGAGGAGGAGGACGACGAGGAGGAGCACGTCCTCGTGGAGCGCCGTCCAGTCCGCCATGTCGATTGCGACGTCCAGGGGGGGAGCGGAAGCGGACGACGGTGACTGCCTGACTGGATCATGCGGAGATCGCGGGCAGGAGGGCGGTTGCCGATTTGGGTGGGGATGGTTGCTTATTTTGCGCGTGCGTCGGTTTTGGGGTGATTGGTTTTATTTAGCGTAAGAGTGGTTGCTAAGCTTGGCGACTGGGCGAGTAAGTCATGAATCGGCCCGTTAAGGAGTAGTCCACACATCCTGAGCACAGTGCAGGATCAAATCGTTTCATGTCGGGGAGAGAAAGGCCCCCGTGTCGCGTTCCTCAGCCGGCTCGCGAGGCGAAAACCTAGCCG
>BCLH01000150.1:124983-148772 GCA_001602315.1 Zoysia pacifica | reverse complement strand
TGCTGCGGCTGTCAGCGTCGGGCCTCAGCACTCGCGAGTCGCGACGTCCGCGCCGACCTCGCACCACCGTGACGCCGTCGTCTGGCGTTACGCGGTGGGTGCGAGGGCTTCGACGACGACCCCTACGACGGCGGAGCCTTCAGATTCGGCGCCCTGGTTTCCAGATTCGGACCTCCTAAGTTTGTATCCGGAGGCCCTTCGTGTTGCGCGTCGAAGGATGTTGACCAGGCCCGGCAGCGTTGAGGGGGTGGGGGGAAGGGGGTGCGCTCCGGCGCTGGCAACCTCACCGGCCGATTGCAAACCTTTGCCGCCGCCGGCCCCCTTTGCACCACCTTAACGCCGTAGCAGGTCACCGGCCTACGTGCCTGCAAGGAGAGCGCCCACGTGCGGCTCCATCTTGCCAGTGCTCTGCCTCCTCCGCCCTGTCGGCCCCTGGTTCGCTGAAGGCGACAGGACGTCCAGCGGCAGGTGCTGCAAGGCCGAGGCGGTGGCGCTGACCGGCGTCATGTGCAGACTAACCCTAGCTTCCTCGTCGTCGCTGCTCCGCCAATTCACATGGCCGAGGACGCTGGTGGAGGGCATGGTTTTTAAAACCGGTCAAAACTGGCCGATTTTCGCGAAAACCGATGAAACCCATCTGATCTAGTACCGAGCACCAGTTTTCGCTAAAAAGACCGGAGCACCGATTTTCGCTAAATACCGTACCGAGGTATTGTAGCAAAATGGTTAGCCGGTCGGTTTTTCCCGAAAACTGAAACCGGTCCTGTAGCGGTTTCTAAAACCCTGGTGCGGGGTATGGCAGCGCAGGGTGGTCGGAGTCGACACCCGCAGCAGCCGCTTCGGTGTCGTTGTCGTGCTCCTGCAAGGCCATGAGAAGGTGTCCAGGCTTCCCCTCCGGCGCTGGTGGCCTCTCGGAGCGGATCTCTCCTTTTGTTCACCTCTGCCTTTTCATCGTGGATGCAGGGCGCTAGGCGAAAGCTTTTGCAGTGATGACACCGTGGGTGCCATTTCCTCTTGAGACACTGTGTAGGCATCCTTGCTTCACCGATCCTTTAACTCCGGGTGAAAATCTAGATTTAGCGAGCTGCTTGATCGGGCAATGGCAACATTCGCGATATTGTGACCTCTTTGGAGGCATTGCTTTGGAGCATTGGTTTGAGGTGACTTGGCTTGGAGATAGTTCCCCCTTTCTCCTTCCTTTGTGGTTTGTTCTGCCCTCCATGGATCACCGTGTCTCCTCTAGCCTCTAATTGCCATGGGCTATACTCGATGTTCTGCTTTGTCCATTCTTTTCACTTCTTAATCGTGCCACCTCATCATATGCTGGGTTAACGAGACCCTATACCCATCTCTTGAATCTCCTTGTTCTTCTTCCGATAGCTCTTTCTCCTTTGAGGCTTCTTTCCCTCAAAGGGCATTGAAGGTCTATCGGTGGGATCCCGGATGGCCCTCTCAGGTGTCGCAAATCACAACCGTCGTCTGCCTCTTTGGCTCGGTGCTTAACAGTTGCTTGGTCTGGAGATCCCCGTCGTGGCTTCATCTGGTGGTGACTTGTGGTGGCTTTTGGCCTTTGTAGCCGGTGTTCTTTGTATCTTGTGCTTCGCTGCTGTCTATACTGGCCACAATCCGACATAAGGCAACACTTAATGTCTTTGCCTTGTTGTTTTTCTTTCACTCTTTGATTGTGTCTCTTCATCATATGCCGGGTTAGCGAGACTATGATCCCCTCTCTTGTATCTCCTCGTTCTCTTTTGATAGTTCTTCCTCCTTTTAGGCTTCCTTACCACAAAGGGCGTCGAAGGCCTCTTGGTTGGATTTCGGATAGTCTTTTAAGGTGATACAAATCACAACCATCGTCTGCCTCTTCGGCTCAGTGCTCAGTCCACCGATTGTCATCAAATTGTCCACTCCTTATTAAGAAGTGTCCGAGTAGCAAATTATCATATGTATGTTATCAACATGCAAATTTCTTTTGTATCATAGAGACTTCATGTCTATTCTATATGGTCTCAAGTTCTTTTGGTTGGAAAAAATTTTGTTGGAAAGGATGTACTGTGGAGCAAACTAATCATATAGAAGTATCTGGTCATAAAATTTCATGACCAGTGCATCGGTCAAAGCCTTTTTCTTCATATCCCTTTGTTATCTAGTGTTTTGTTTGTCATATTTTTGAACAATCAGTTTGCTGTATATACATGTGGATTGCATCATATACATTTTGTGTACTGCCCTTCTTATTACTGTTAGAAATTTTGGAATGAGCTATGTTCCAGTGTGAACTCATGATGCTATGTTCCTTTGAAACCCTTTTTAGAGTGATGTTTGTTATTACTCTTAACTGCATCAACATCTTTCGATTGTTTTTTTTATTTTTTGACGTAAATAGAGAATAATACAAAAAATGGCTCTCTACCAGGTGCATATTGTGGTGTCCTGGCATTCAGGCCATCACATGCTGTTGTTTCCTATGACAATGTTATTCCTGTTGCACCTAGCCTGGACACTATAGGTAGTTTTCTAAAGTAATTTTTTTTTATCTTGACTGTTGAGTGGTGTCACATTTATCACTACTGTGCTTTGTGTTCAACCATTCAAACTCATCATGCTCTGATATTACCTTTTCTTTAGTACAGGTTGGATTGCAAGGGATCCAAGTGTGTTGTGCCGCGTTGGGCATCTTCTTTTGAGGCTTCCTTATGCTGATATTCAGCCACCTAGACATTTTTACGTTGCAGATGATTGCTTTGAACGTTCAAAGATACCTGCTAGAAAGCTTACTCAGGTGGTGACAATCTGTGGAGAAGCTTTTTGGAAGTATGTGTTTACCTTTTGCAGTTGCTTTCATTATTGTAAAGTTTTTTAGAGAATCCTGTCAGCTAATTTTTTGCCCCATGACTAGTGACTCCTGTGAATCTTGAAAATTATTTTCAAGAATGTCGACCTTGAAGAACTATTCAAATGGCCAGGATGATACTAATATGAAGCGTCCATTGCTAGCACTGTATAATGCATTGCAATTGCTTCACAAGTATGTATCTTTTTAACAGTCAATGTTAATGTTGCTAAGAAATATGGAACTGACTGTTTGATGTAAAATATGGTCTTAATTATCCTGTCAAGCTTTATAGTAGTGCAGTATAACTTATATTGAAGCTGATGTCGTAGTTTATGATACCATACTGTATAATTGAGAAAAGTATATTTATCGTATTTGGGTGAATGTGTGGCTGTGGTAGCATATGAATTTGGATTAAGATGAATTTCACCAGCACTTTAGCTATAATGACATTGCACATAGCCTTACTTTTCCACTACTTATTTACTAGATTTTTACTAATGCAGCAGTTTTGATGAACTTTTAGGTTTCTATCCCTCTGGGTACACATGATAAGTGCCCTATTTCAGTCTCATTCATTGCAAGACATGACGGTGATCGGTTTTTATTGGACACCACGCAAACTATGTATGCGACCATCCAAGAGCAAGTGGAGATCCTGGCAAAATCTAATGTTTCAAGTAAACAGGCGATGAATGAAAGCAGCTGAAGCTGCTAAAGAAAAAGTTTGTTTCCTTATTGCTTGAATGCTTGTTGGATGTAGTTTTTTGTTTTTTTTATTTTTCTAACTTCTACCCAAATCCTAGTAAGTAGTAACATCTTGACAGTGATGGAAAATCAATATATCAAGGATAAGCTGTTTGTAGTTCACTTGGGAGGTGCATTGATCGTAGTGTGCTAACAGGGAGTTTTTGGCATCCTTGTTTCCCAAGTTCTATATTTGTATTCAAACTGAAGCGTATATGTAAATTAGGACTGCTGGAGTGGTAGTAGGGTTAACATTCTTGTTTTGTTCTTACTGTTTTGTTTGTCTATTGTATGCTTCTTGTTAGGGTAATGCTGCTTTTAAGGAGAAACAATGGCAAAGTGCAGTAAATTTCTATACTGAGGCGATCAAGTTAAATGAAAAAGTGGCAACATATTACAGTAACGGAGCTGCTGCCTTTCTAAAACTTGCTAGGTAAGATGTTCCCATCACTAGAATCAAATTTCATGAATCTTCTGTTGATCTGGCATGTGAAATTGTTTTTTTGGGGTATTATTGTTAATTGATGTTTTTACCGTTTGGTCCTTTCAGCTACCATCAAGCAGAGGCAGATTGCACGAGGGCCATCGATCATGATCCAAAGGTTTGAACCTACTTTCTGGACTGTTTATTCTGCTGCATTATGCAATGGATGATATTGTATTGTATCTACAACACACATGTGGTAAAGATTAGAATGGAGGTACAAGATAGAATTTCAAAAGTTTGGAATCTTTTTCTTAGCAGTAGGTTTAGAACTTCGTATCAAAATTTGGAATATTTTTCTTTGCAGTCGGTATATAAATTCTTATGGATTGGTTTTGCTGTTGGAAAATGAAAACATCTGTAGGACTCTTTGCTATGAGTAGACTTCTTTACTCAATTTTTAAAAGTAGATGCGTTTGAATCTGGCCTCTAAAGTTTGTCTTTACATCATGCCTTAGGCTATTGGCCTCACCTTTTTTACAGTAATTTTTTATCTATTCTGTTGTTGTTGTTTTTCACCTTTTCCCTTTTAGTTTTCTGGTGTCTTTTACTTTCTTTTGTCTTTTCTTGGTTCTTTCTGGTACTTATGGTTTCATCTCTAACCCACCCAATGTTGTTGTTTTTTTATTGGTTTTTTATCGGCTTCAATTAAAATTATATCAAACGGTTTTAGGCTCCGTTTGGTAGTATTTTTTTATCGTCTTCTCGATCGGGCTTCAATTGAAATTATATCAAACAGTTTTGCTTGAACTGAAATTATAACAAATGGTTTTAGAAGGAGCCGTTTCCCCTTCTTTTTTTAAGAGGAAGCCGGGGTGAAGTCAAAGTCACGAAAACGTGGCTTCTTTGTTCATGTGATATTTTTCTTTGTTAACTATTTTTAAAAAATAGAAAAGATCACAAAATAAACTGTTTTATCAAATGTTTTTTAAGAAGCTAGAGCCCGAGTCGTAGAAGTATCTTTTTTAAAGAAGCTAAAATCAGAGCCGTTTTTTAGCAGCTAGAGCCCTATCAAACAAGATCTTAGAAGGAGCCGCTTCTAAAAAAGAAGCTCAGAGTGAAGCTAAAAGCCATAAAAATATAGCTTTTCTCTACGTTCACGTGGTATTTTCTTTTGTTAATTACTCTTACAAAATAAGATATTATAAAAAAAACTGTTCTATCAAACGTTTTTTAAGAGCTGAAGCCATAGAAACATCTTTTTCAAAGAAGTCACAGAGCCATTTCTGAAGAAGTGGATCTTAGTCATTTCAGCCCATTTCAAAAACGAAGTTGGCCCAATCCAGAAACCACACCATTCTAACTCGGTTTCAACCAAACCGTTCGCAGGTTTAGGAGAGCCGACCATCCCCCTCATGGTAACGCAGGATAGCTTTATGCTTTCACGCGGTACAAAATTATCTCCGCCGGTGGCAACGGATTTACCAAGCTTTGGTCAGTTGCGTCAATCGGCTAGTTCCTTGCCCCTAAAGTTTTGGAAAAATGAAAAATAACACACAGGTTTTGGAAGTTGATCATAGCAAACGATGTCTTGAAACATGCTTTACGGGTGCCCTCGGTCCCCACCACGTATAATATTGGGTTCGCCAATTATTATTCAAACACTTCCGAGAAGGTAAATCCTTGAGCCATGCTTACCTGTACCCATCCGTCTTTGCCTCTCTTGCGGGTTGCTCGTGGAGACTGTTAGGCCGCCATGTGCTCCTATATACCTGCCTTTTCTTTCTTTCGGTTTCGGTTGTTTGCAGGTATCACTGGAACTTGCTGTGGTAGCGGCTGTCCTCATCGAATGATGTATTGATGTGTGCCTAATCCTATCGTGGATTGCTTAACAGGAGACCCTACGCCAGTCCTGGACTGGTTAGGACGTTCAAGTGGACCTGATACTAATTCTCGTGTCAATAAAATGAGCGAGCCGTTTGATCGTTAGAGTTAGGCTGGGTCAGTTTCGGACCTAGGGCTGTCCACAGAAGCTCGTGAGCTATTAAGTTCGACTCATTAAAAGTTTGGTTCGAGCTCGGCTCGAAAATTAATCGAACCAAATTCGAGCTCGGTATAAAACTCGCGAGCCTACCGAGTTCGAGCTTGATCAAACTCGAGTTATTAATTTTATAGTTTAAAATAACTTTTATACTATTTTTAATAATATTTATTTAATTTTTTTTATCGAGCTTAAATCGAGCCGAGCTCTATCAGGCTCAAGCTCCACTCGAGTCGGACTCGAGCTCGACTTGAAGATCAAAACTAAAACTGAGCTCGCTGGAGCTCGGTTTCGAGTTAAATTCGTACTCGAGCTTAGATAGTTTATGCTCGCTCGAATTCGGCCCTATTCACCGTTTGTACAGAGGCGCTACTACTTGCTCGCCGATCCTACTACCACGTAAGACTGGCTGTTTCGGTTCCCAATCAGTAGCATGGGCCCCTCGTGCCGCGACGTGCAACAGCAGGGTGGGCTCATGCGCCAGCCCCCTGCGCGGCGGCGTCCAGCAGCCGCGATTTTCCCGGCGACACGGGCGAGGTTGTAAAACACGGCAACGCCGGCGTCCATAGAGCTACTTATGACGGGGACGTGAACGCGAGCGGCCGACCGCGGCGGGGTGCGTTTCCACATCATTCCAAGTAAGGAAAAGGCAGCGGAGTCTCCAACCGCACGGAGGAGGAAGAGCGCGCCTTCGACTTTGGCATCCGCTACGCCGTGCCGAACGGAGGAAGGGCGAGGCCGCGTGGTGGTGGTATACTGAACTGATCGCCTGATCGGGACGGGGCCCGGACCTATTTTCGCGAAAGGTGAGAGGGGACTGAACTGAAGCATACCAAAACATCCCCCCTTGCACGAGCGGGTCAAGATCAAAAGGTCACGTTACGCCTCGAGTGAACCCACTTGCACTTTTCAAGCTTGTGAGTGCGATGACCTGCCACCGAATTACTGAGATTATGATGTTTCGGAATTTAGCAAATGTGGCCCAAATATAAAACACTACCTTTTCAAATCAAAAAGAGGAGAAACTAGCGTGTAGGGAAGAAGAATTTCCTGCTCCGCGATCGCCACTCCCTATCATTCCCGCCATAGAGGCGAATACGACTCGTTGTGCCCTCCCGATTGGGTTCTGGTTCTGCAACCACGATAATGTCCTGTCCCCCGAACGGACAAGCAGCAGCAGCGAATCGAGTGGACGAGGTCATGCGGAGCGCGCCACCACGACCACGAGGCAGGCCGTGATGCCGGGCCTCCACACGGGCCCGCCCCGGCCCATCCGTGACGAGGCCCCTGTAGCGGTTCGATACGGTGCTCCTCCTCCGGTCCTTCCCGGCTGCTAGCCCGCTCTGGTCCGGGACCATGCTGCGTCGTGCCGTACGTGCCTGCAAGTCCGTGAACAGAACTGCGCCGTGACCACAGTTCAGGGCGAGATGAGGCTGCACGCCAGCAGCAATGGACGGGCCCCTCGTCCGCGAGATCGCAGAGGCGATAGCCGATCGAGCGAGGACTCGGAGGAGCCGAGGAGGGAGGACCATCCCGGCGGTCGACAAGCTTCGCGTTCCCTGCTGCCAGATCTGATCCGGCGGACGGACGGACAGGCACGTATTTTTTGAAAAGGAGGCAGAGCACTGCTATTCATTAAAAAAGAAAAAAAAGTTTACAACTAAAATAACAACAAAAGATAAATAACACTACAACAAAAAAATAGACAGCAGCTGCGCAAAGAAACAAGGACAAAGAAAAGCCAGGTAACGGAGAAAACTAGTCCCGATTACATAAGCGAAATTCTCTCAAAATCAAAGCTGCCTGCTGAGATGGAGAAAGCTCTTTGTATTCAAAAGTTCTTCTATTTCTCCCTTTCCAAACTTGTCACCAGAAGGTGAATAAAGCCCCTAGCTTTCTCGCCTTATCCTTCTTGTTACCTGAACAGAGCAGAAACTGCACCCACTCAACCGGCCCAAATCTTTCAACCATTACATCATACATTGGCAAAATACAGTGAGAGGCCACCAAATTTCAAACAGCTTCCATATAGTTACACTGAGTGAGCAGGTAGTTGTTTTCTGAAAACAAAAATACAGGGTGCAAGTAAGATTGCAGGGCCAGTTTTTCTCTAACATGTTTTCTACAGTTAAAACTCTATCATGCATGATTAACCAAGCATAGAATTTGCACTTCAGTTCCATACGAGCCTTCTAGATGTCAGCAGCCGGAAAAAGAGCCATAGCACAAAAAAATTGACATTTATAAGCTGAAGCTACTAAAAATTACCAGTTGTTGTCTAATTCTAAGAGATCACTTCCCTTTGCTCTGACAGGGACACTGAAGAGAGAGCAAGGAAGAGCAGTACATACTCCTCAAGCAACCGATGGTTATTGATGTCTCTGCGATTACGAATCCAATTAGAATTCTTGAGTTCACACTTAGAAATTTAAATCTGACGTTTTTATATAGGTTAGGGGCCATTTCCTTAGGAGAAGTTCCGTGTTACCATCTTCCTTCCCATTTCCGAGCATTTACCCGTTTCCGGCGCCGGTGCCAGCGATGCAGCATGTGGCGCGGGCAGGCAGTGGTAGTGCTCCGCTCTCTCTTCCTTTGCGTCTGTTGGGCGCGGTGGCCCCGTGCTTGTCGGATGCGTGCATGGCTTCTGCGACTTTGCTAGGGATCGGAGGTGAAACGGGGTGATCTATCTCACTGTTGGTTACGACCGCGCACGCATGAACTACGAGGTTTCTGCACCCGCGTCGAGAACCCTGTTCCTGGTTGGAGGTCTTGAACTCTGGATAGGTCAGCTCCCAATCGATCCCGAGTTGTTGAACCGCACCTTTCAGGATCTCTGTCTCAATCGACAGCTGAAATTTAAAACACAAATCATCGGTGCTGTGAACACTTAACAGAAAAAAGTAACCGATTACAAGGTTGTTAACTCAGATCGATCACGCTGTGTCTCGTTTGTGACAATTGTCAGAGTCCCCGTCGTCGACGGACCACCGGCCGGTTCCCGGCTAATCACCTTGACAAGACTGGTGGTAAGTGGTCCGTCTCTCCGCGATCTCAGCAAAATCCTACGCTATCTCTAGCTTAGCTACCTAGGATCTGGTCCGGTCGCCTTCTTTCCAAGCAAAACAGCGAAAGAGATGTTCCGCACGATAAACATCAGGGTTCGTCCTACTGCTCGCGCTGATCCGTCTGTTCAAACCACTATACCGCGCGAAAGAAACAGGGGGTTGGTAGAAGCGCTGTGACATCAAATCGGTTTCTTCCTTGCCGTAAGTTTTTGAATGCGCTTTGGTGTTAGTGCATGAACCCGTACATGGTCACTTTGCTTTCGATCGCCCCGTGTAATCAATATCACCCGATCCTTCTGAGCTCGCTTAATCCGAACGAAGATCATATCTCCTCCGTTGCTGACCACGCAAGAACATTCTTTTTTCAGCCACAAACCTCAATTATTTCGCAGTGCAGACCACCGGAGCGAGTGTCCCGGGAAGGCAAGGCTGCCTACACGTGCTGGACCTGGACGCGTGGGTATCTGCATCAGGAAGTACTAGCAAAGGTCCAGGGGTGACGAGCAGATCAGGCTACGTCGTCTTCCCTTGCCATGATCGGAGAGACCGGATCAGATCGATCAGGTTCTTAGTTAGTTAGTGGTCTAGCTCGTACGAATACCAATCTTTCTCGATTCTTGACGCTGCGTTCTACGAGTGCACGTATCCGCAGTACTCAGCTTCAAGTTTACGCAGCTGTCGACAACGACTTCCTTTCTTTTCGAACAGTTTAGTTTAATTAAACCTACGTCGCGGTACAGTCAGAGATCTTCTGGAAACAAATCAAGTCCTCTACTTGTTGGGACCAGGATTAACAACGTACGATAGACTCCCAGATCCTCATAGGAGTAACTATGTGCCGAGAGTAAATTGCTTGAGGGTTAAGTACCACCAATTGCTGCGTACCGTACAGTACTGACCGTCCCCGGCCCACCGCAGGAACCTGCCGTGCGCCGCCGGTGGCCGCGCACCCCGATCAAAGATGACCATGAAACAGCGAACGTGCTCCGTGACTGTCACAAGCACTCCAGCTAAGACAAACAAGCAAGAACGGCAAGCTGCAAGGAAGAATGGAAACGAAGCTGTTGGCGGGAACTTAACGGAGGCGTGTCCCAGTTCACTGTAACGCATACAGCAGGAGTCGCGTGCGAGTGCGTGTACTGCGTGAGTCTGAGTCCAGCGGGTATATCAGCTGGCGTGGTGCTTCTTGTAAGACAAGTTGTTGGAGAATGAACTGATAGAAACCGAGAGCACGCCGCTCTCGTGGGCACCTACCTACCCTATCTTCTTCCTCCCCACGTTCTCCTTCCTTCGCAACTCGTTCTCGCTCTGTTCCGGCAGTCGTCGGCGGCGAGGACCGTAACAGTGACTCGGCATGCAGCCCAGGCTCCGCATCATAACGCATGACCCCAACAAGGCAAAGACACGTTCCCCGTCTCGTTTGGCCGGACTACCCAAACCCGTGCAACAAACGCTCGAAACTTGATCGATCGGCGATGTCCAATACCTTGCTTCGCTTTCTCTTTTCGCCGCGAGCGCAAGAGCACGAACGAACTAACCCGATCGATCGCCGCCGGCCGGCCTGTCGTCGCGGTGCTCTTCGCTCGGTAGCCGGACGGCGGCCTGGTAGCTCACAAGGACAGCCCCCGTAAAGCCGATGACGACGGGACCTCGCATCGCTCGCGGCCACGGATGAGGTGCTTTGTGCGGCCAACACTCACTCGACCGGACAAGACATCACTTGCCAGCCTTCCCTGATTCCGTCAAGAGGAAAAGCTTCGCATGGCTCCTGTCTCGCGTTTGTGTGCTGTACGTAGCACAGCGAGGAGGAACTTTTTTTATAGTTTGGATAGAGATTCCAGTAGCTTTTTTTTTTTTCAGTTTTCTGCCCTTAACAGATTATTATCTCAGCGAGGAAGTCACTACCAAATTTCAACGAATAATATCTTGAAAATTTCAATGATTATTAGACTCGTGCTTTCGTAACATCTTTCAGCTTTCACCAAAGACGCATAGCATGGCAGCGGTAGCCAGCCATCCAAGAAGACACGTACAAAACCCACGACGATACACAGATCAAACGGGTGGCGAAAGCTAAAGCGACGCGCTCTAGCGAGGGAATAGAAACAAGAAAAGTGAGGCAACGAAAAAGGGCGTCGAAAGCGTTGCTTCTGAAGGATGGATGGATGGATTGGATGCGCTCCCTCAGTCCCTCTGCCCTGTTCGGCAGCGAGCGAGCGAGCGCGCACCACAGACTACACGCGCAAGCACACACGGTGATAATGCGCGCGACACGACCCCTGGCTCCGGTCCGCCGTATCCCGCTGCGATCTCCGCCGGTGTATCAGATCTCGACAAGTAGGCGAAACAGCGTCTGGCTCCAGTTGCGTGCTGTTAGCCAAAGCGAAGCGAAGTGACAGGAACAAGTGATGGCCTTAAACCCTACTATATCACCGTAGTAATAATCTTAATCCTCTCTACAAAGAAAGAGAGAGATGGCGACCGATAGATAGGCGAACGGGTGGTGTCATGGTCAGCCGAGCTAGCGATGTCTGTAATAACAACAGGCTGAGCGATGGGAACCTGATTTCCTGGTTAGAAAACGGCTACACGGAGTATCTTAACCCGAATGATCTCACCGCTGACAGGGAACCCGGCATTTGGAGAGACGGTCGTCGGTCGACATGGATCAGCCAGCGAACGAACCCTGTCGCCGTTGCGCTGCCGTTCCAACGAAAAACTTTAAGCTTCCCGTAACTGTCCGGCCACCGGCCCGAGTCCATTCGCCTGAAAACGACCGGACGGTCGCTCGCTGTACGACCCGCTCGCGTATGGCGTCGCGCGCCTGGCCTCTCGTGTCCTTGGCCTCAAGAGCACGTACGTATCGCTCGGTGCGTGGGAGAAGCGGACGCGAGGAGCCGCTGGTAAAATACGAGCTGGCCGTGGCCGGACTCGGTGATTGCGTCGAGGAACGCCAGGGGGACAGGAAGAGAGGCCAAATGGACCTGCCAAGACGCCCCGTCGCCGCCGATGGGTTTCCGCAGCGGAGCCGGCACGAAATCGTACGCGCGGCACGGAGCCCTTTCGATGGTTTGCGGTCGCTCTGCTTCAAAAAAATGTTTCGGGTCCAAATTCAATCAAAAGGGTTTGACGGCCACCTGGACCAGCACTTGTTAAGGTTAGCCGTAGATCCGCTCGTCTTTCGACGGAATCAAGACCAGATACAGCGCTGAGTTTTCTGAAACCGGGCAGACGAGACGAGTCCCTAGCTGTGTGTGATTTTTGGACCTCGCAAAAGCCTGGTGCTGGTGGTCACACCGGCGACATGGTCCATCCATCCACGACACCCCCACACCACACTACTGCGCTGCGTGGCTCCGCTGCCACACGCGCGCACCAACACACGGACACATGCGAGGGATTGGTTGGAACAGGCGATGAATGTCCGGTCTCTGCAAATGCTCGGCGGAAAGGCGGCGAGCAGGGGCGTTCACGTGAGGGCATATTTCGGGCGGGACGAGATGGGGGAGTACTGCAGTTGCGGCTCCCAACAGTTTACTCCTAGAGTACTGTAGACCTAGTACCGATTATCCAATGCGTGTTCTCCGATCCCTTGCACACGGATCGACGGCCCGAGGAGATCAGATCAGATGAGGGGCTAGCCCGGGGAGCAAAAAGAGGCGTGGCGGCGTGGAGGGATCCTCTGTAACCCAACAACGAGCAGGCTGCACGAGGCGAGGTTATTCGACATGTTGGTCGCTTGGCTTCGGTTTCTGCAAACAAAAATAGCACAGCAGAGATGTCGAAGTATAGTTGTAAGAAGAGTAAATTTCAAATGCAACAGACCAGCCACTTGCTCCGTCCGACTTGTTTAAAAGCAAGTCGTAGATATTGAGGTACGATAATGGTCATTCAGTTTTATTGCCGGTTGGAGGTGACGATCCTTGCAGTTGTCTGGCCAATGCTCTCTCTCCTCGATCCACAGGGAACCAGTGATGTAATGTTCATTGTCCACTTGTTTTAGTTATCCCTCGAGCATTTTAGCGCGAGAGGTGCTCAGACCATGAGGGAACAAAACAAGGTACGAGTTGTCACAAATTGACGACACATACGGTCCCGTGCATGCGCATTCGACGCGTGGACCACGGCCGGCCACACCCTCCTCGGCTCATCCACGGAACCCAAACGATCCCGCTTTCAGAAGTGGCAGTGAAGAAAAGGTTTGTGTGACTACTGCCGAGGCGCATCCTCCTACGCGCCATGGAACGTCTCCTCTTCTTTCTCTATCTCTCTATGTTCCAGGGTAAAAACGATCCGGTCCAGCCACTAGCGGCCGCCACTCGCCCCGCCGGCCACCCCGGCAGTCGCGGCAGAGAGACCCCATTGCCGCCGGCATGGACCCGAGCAAGCAAAGCTGCAACGCAAGCGCGAACGGCGACACGAACGCCGTGACAAGCATTCGACTTTCCGAGGCTTCGTGAGCTGCCCGTAAACAACTCGTTTGACGGGGGCGGAACCGTTATTACCCTAACATCCACTTGCGATTCCTAAAGCCACATATTGTGGCCGATTAAATTAGGAAGAGGAGGAGCGACGTTTAGGCCACAGATTTATTTTTTTTCGATGGCCACAGATTTATTTAACCGAAGGCAAATAAAAAAATTAGACTGTGTTGTGCCTAAGGTTCATTTTCATAGAGCTGAACTAATGCCCGCGCTGTAACAGGCTAACAGCCACTTGCGATTAGGTTAGGTTAATCATCCCGAGACGTAGAGAATTCGGGATTCCTCAGATTATGTTATGCCCCTCGGTTCCTGATAATTGCAGGTGATTAGATTTATAATAATACCCAGGATTCCTTCCTTCCTTCCCTGCGCCATACACACTGGCTATGCAGGAGGGACACGAACGCTGTGCTGTGCGTGCGTCGGAATGAAATTCCTGCAGACGATGCGATGCGACTTTAGCTGACCCTTGGGTCCCTGACAGCCTCATCGGAGGGACCACCTGTAGGCAGGTCACTGATCGATCCTGGAGATTCTCGGCGAGGAAAAAAAAATTCCTTGGTCTAAGACTCTAAGTACGCAGCTTTGCGGTATTATAATCTGCAGTAAACGTGGGGGTGGGGCTCCCTCGTGCAACCACTGCTGCCCGCTGGCTCATGATTTTTTTAGTAGATCCGTGTTTGTGGCGAGGATCTTGAGATGTGTGACCTTCAGTTTGGATGAACATCCTTTATAAATTTTTTTACAAAACTACAAATATTTTATAAATATTATTACAAAACTACAGATTTAAACTATAGTTTTAGAAAATTACAGATTTGCTACAGTAAATTTTAGACACTTTGCATAAAATATGTGGTTTTGCGATAAATTAGATATAAAATCTGTAGTTTTTTAAAATTATAACTTAAATCTATAGTCTTATGATAATTTTGATAAAATATTTGTTGTTTTGTGAAATTTACTCTAACTACTAATATACATTAATAATTACTGACATGTAGAAATGAATCCTTATATAATGACTAACAATTAAGATCTCATTTTAATCGGTTGAAATGCTGGGATAAATGATTAGCCTAGGTAAGGTTGGGGCTGTCAGTGTAATTGTCACTGAACGCATTGCAGTGGCATGTGGAACAAAGTGTCGTCTTGCAATTCTAAAACCTTTCACACGCGCATTGGAACTGCTATGTTGAAAATATTCACTCAGCCCTCTTAAGGGAAAAAATGGTGTCCAGATAAATCTTTGCAAGGAATCTACTAATTCTACTATGATCACTAGTTCAATTTTGAAACAAAAAAAAAGTTGGACACAAAATCAAGTTACAGGTTGGAGTGAAAATCAAGTTACAGGTTAATAAAGTATCGCTTCAGCTCTTTCGTTTGTGCGAGCCGGAAGGATATCGTCTCCATACTAAACATCGAGTATATCTGCTTGGAGAGTTGGAGTTGATGGCTTCGTTCGTTTCTCTTGACTGTTGCTGCGGCGGCTGGGTTTTCACAGTAATTTTATCTGTTGACTGCAGTCATAGCTTCTTCACGCAGCTGTTAAACCAGCAACCGAACGTGCGCGATAAAGAGAAACGGGTCGTCCTATAACCCATCTTGCAGCAATCACGATCACCCTCCCACTCCTTCCGATAACAAGATCACCTCGAGTTTGTAGGATGTCTCTGATAGGACATCTCTCTTTTTAAGATACATAAAAATTTTTAAATTAGTATTGATAAAGCTCACGTATGACAGTTAAAATTAGAAATAAACTCATTTTTAAACATATGTCTTTTTTTTAAAAAAATTGATTGTTACTTAATAACTTTATCATGATTTGAAATATTAGAGAAGATAAAAAAAGCATGAAAGACTTGAAGATACTTATGTTTGACCTCGAAGGAAATCAAACAACTCGAATTGAGTCTGACTCAGACTTCAGAGCAGCCTATACTAAAACGGATGCTCTGATCTCATACGAGTTTTATTTTGAACGTTCTACATATGTATGAAAAGTTAAAAATATAAGTTTTTTAATATATCTAATTTCGTGCGAAAATACTTCTTAAATCTTCAGAAATCGCAGAAACAAGATGACATCTAAAAACTGTTTTGGTGCAGCAACACTGTCTTTTAGCTTTTGCGCCGTGTATCTTTTCTCTATCTATTAATATTAGTGTTTGCTCTTAAAGTCATTTTAAACTCTATATAATCAATAGCCGCCATCATTAGAGATAGGTTTTTATTAGTTTTACTCTCTTATAAAACAGTTTCATCGTTTGAGGGTTTATTAGTTTTTTAACATAGTGATTTAATTTAGATTTCGCAATTAAGTTGCATTTTTTTTTATGTTCATCGATTTGCAGGTTAAGATTAGCTTTATTGACGAGGTTAATCGTGGGCACACAATTGATAACAGAAGAAGTGCTTCTGCGATTGCGAGAATCGAATCGTGTTGATTTGAGATTAAATCAATTATATATATGATATCTTTATCAAATCAAGAATTATTATGACTCGACGAAAGATCGAAACCAAGTGCACATCAGTCCTCTAATCCGATTCATCTTAACCTGTCAATCACTGAACAGCAGAAGACGGCCCGACGTCAAAAAGAACCTCGCGTGGCACCACCATCCCAATTTCTCCCTTCCAAATTTCGCAATCTTTATTCTTTTATGTTTGCACACAACTAAAAAATCTCGCTCTCGCATCCCGTCAACCTTATCCTATCATCACCGGACTGCCGAATTGACGTCGATGCGTCCCCCTTCCTTTTCCCTCGCATCCGTGCGGGCGCTCTCCCGGACCCCCGCACTATGCCGGTGAGCCCCGGCCTCGCTCGTGGCCACCGCACGGCCACCGTATGTCCGCATCCGTTGCGCATGTGCGCGCACCACTGCTCGCGCTCCATTCGTCCACGCGTAACGCCGCGAGGCCCGCGAGGCACCGGCGACATTTCCACGCCTGCCTGCTTCTGCGGCCGCGTCCGCTCCTGCTCCCCCCATCCCTGGAGCGGCAGATCGGGATGGGTTCGGTTACGTGAGGTCACACACGTCTCTCGCTCGGGTATCCGTGCACCGGCCCGCGCATGTGGGTGAGCGCCGCAAAAGAGGTGCCTCCGCCGCCCGCGGGAACTGTCACCCGCCCACGACGGGTTGCAGAACGTCCTGCCGAACGGGACGAAGGGCTGCCCGGCTGCCCTCTGGGCCCCATGCACGCCCCCCCGTGCAAAAACACGCGGCGCGGGGGGAGCCGTCGGCGAGCGCCATCCGACGGGGCCGGTGCGCGTCCTGCCGAACGGGCGCCCTGCCTCCGTCCGCGTCAGAAAACCAGCAGGGGAGGGGAACCGCGCCGCGCGGCAGTCGATCGCATCGGTCCGTCAGTCACACGCAATCTGAGCCATCTGCGCCGGGGGCCGTCCCATTTTTTACTGCCCTTTTTCGTTTTCTTTAACCAGCGGTGGGCCAGGGCTGTCCCCCGCGGGAGCAGGAGGGGGAGTCAGAGACTCAGGGTTGACCACAGGTAAGAGCGAAAACGGCCGAAGAAAATAAAATCAAAATTTTATGAGAATTGAATCAAATTAAAATAAAATCAAAATTTTATTTATTTTTAATTTAAAATTTAGTAAAAATTGTAATAATTTATAGAAAGATCGTACATTGAGCCCTTTTTAACACCCGCCTCTGTGGCTAGTGGGTGACTGGGACGGGTGGGTCCCGCCACCACGCTGTCTCCATCATCTCCTGACACGAGCCACCTGATCCCGATTGGACAGCTGTTGCCGCCGCTCTCCACTCCGACTTCTACTGCCCTGCTCGCGACCCATTGGCCGGCATCCCTGCCTCGGTTTACCGTTGTTAAAAATTACTAAAAGAACAGCGAGACAACCACTGAATCGAACAATAAGGGTTACGAACCCTACGGTGTCATGGCTAAACCTCGCAGATAACTACGCATCGTCGAAACAGGAGAGGTTTCTCGTGGCTAAAGCTGTGAAGGAGCAAGCGGCAGGCGGAGATTCCAGGGGACATCGTTCCGAGTTTGTGCGGCCTGATGCGGATTACCGCGGCGCGCGAGGAATAAAGCCGGGAAGGGTTCACGATGGCCACGAGGCTCCGTGAAATGTTCCCCTGCCACCAGACCGCGCCGCGCGGTTAATTTTGAAAGAGGGAAGGAGTGCCACGCCACGGCGTGCGCCCCGTGGGACGACAGGTCCTCAACAAAGGGGCAATAAGCCGTACCGTACCTGCGGTGCCCCTCCCAGTCTCAGGTTGCCACTTATCGCTCGCCCCGGCCTCTGCGCCAATCCCAGCGCAGCGCAGGTAGTAAAAGTTCTGGTACCCCTCCGGCGATTAACGCCGGGGTTTAAGTAAGAACGCGGCGCGTCGCCGAACACTGCAGTAGTATTGGAGGCGTCGCCCCCTCTGGTTGGCGGTCAAAACCCAACTCCCAGTCCTACTGCTTGAACAGGAGCCTTGCTTGCTTGCTAACCTGATTACTGTTCTGCTGGTTTTTTTTCTTTCGCTCGTCGAAATTTATAAAGTTCACATAGCGTCGAACCATTCCGTTCGGCTGTTGGAGCTGTCCTCCTAACCGATTTCTGTGATTATTGTGGCGATAGACTAATTAAAGTGTAACGTGCACTGATAGCATAGGGATGACAATTCAATCCTCCTATTTGCACAGGAATAGTCAGTTCGGTCTTGATGCAGCCCCCTTGTGAACGCTGCATTTTTAGATCGGAGAACTCGCAGAGGACGACTGCACAGGGGAAGGAGATACAATGACGGCAACTTAACGAGATGGTTCCCCAATACGATTCATATCCTCTCAATTTAAGTTGTCAATGCAAAGAAAAACACTGTAAGTTGAATTAGCTTCAACTATAACTATCAAATTAGAAATAGATAAACAAGATTCTAAGCTACAGAAAAAATAGAAAAATAAAAAAACATCACTAAATTACTGTAGCTTCTCCTTTTGGCTACAGTGCACAGCAAACTATAACTCCCTCACACAGTTTGCTACACCCTCTGCGTCGAGTCAACAAATGGAGAGGACATGGACTCTCCCCGACGTACCAACCGAAGGACGCATCCATTTGCCTAGCGGTCCTAGACTGGAAAAGTCCTTGCTGGAAAGCTCGGAACGGGAACTGGCAGACCTTGTTGCATGCAAGCAAGCATCATTGGTTGATTCACAAGCAAAGCAAACAGGTTCCGATCCAGGAAATGAGATCTGCGCTTATTACATGTGGCTGCATCAATACTCGTACCGTGTTCACATAGCAGTGGGGTGAAACAACACGAGAGAAATCATCGGTGGTCATGCGAGAAGCTTTGTAACAGAATTACATAGCTCAGTTTAAGATCCGATGCCTTGTTTACAAAGTTCTCATACGAGCTGAAGAAATTCGATTCGTCCTTATTGGATATGAGCGACTGGAGGAATTACACATAATAATAGACATTTCAACATAATAATAGGCTACCGTAGGAATGTGGAAGGCAAGTTTCTTTTTCTAGTTTTCTTGAATTGAAAAAGATTAAGCTAAAGTTGAATAGGAGGAAGAACGAACAGGCCGGTCCGATCGGAGTCCAAGGTCCATTAGTCACGCCGGCGAGAACCGGAGCCTGATCGGTCACTGCAATTCAGCCTTCATTGACAGCTACTAGCTTCATCTGTGCTTCGGCGAGCTGGGATGGTGCGCCATGGCAGGGGGCGTCTACCTTGATCAACGTCCAAAACTCCCCGCTCACGCCGCGGATAGGCGCCATGCCGACGTGGCGATGAGCGGCCGCGTATGCCATCCGAGGGTCAGGCACCCGTCTTTCTCCTCCACTCTGTACCCGTCACCGCCGGCGAAGAGCGCCAGCAGGGTGCTCGCCTGCCTGTAGGCATTGGACCCAAGGTGCAGCGGCTCGAAGCCGGCGCGGCCGAAGCGCTCACGCCACTGTCCCATCTTCTCGTGGCGCTCCGTGCGCTCCGCGCCCTCGCACGCCACGACGTTGCAGATCTGCCGGCCGAGGTACACCTCGGACATGACTTGGTCCGTGCCCGCGGCCGCGGCCGCGCCCGGCGAGGCATCGGATTGGCCGGAGCCCCCGCCCTCCAGGGAATCGAACATGGTGGAGTAGTAGTGCAGCGACTCCGTGAAGCGGTCCAGGAACGAGCCGGAGTTGTGGTTGGCCTCCTGCTCAACCACGGTCACGATTTTCGGCCGCACCGCGCGCACCGTGCCCAGGACCTTCTCAAGGGAGCCGGGCTGCGCAAGCAGCCGATGCAACTCGAACACTGAGTTGACGGCGATCACCTCGGGCTCGTCATTCTTCTCCTCTCCTTCCTGCTGCAGCATGAACGGCTCCAGGTCCGCGAGCGTGGCGGCGACGAGGCCGCGATACTGGAAGTCGACGTGGATGGTGTGTGCGAACTGGGCGAGCTTCCAACCCACCTGCTGCAAGGCGTCGGTCTCGTCAGGCTGCGGCGGACCAACGCCGGTGAGGCGGAAGGACGGTGGGCCACCAGGACGGAGGGCGAGGGCCTGAAGGAGAGCCGGCCACTGCATCCCCTGCTTGATGCCGAAGTCGATGACGTGAACGCGACGGCAGCCCGCGAACGCCTCGAGGATGGCCTGGTTCGCGGTGAAGTGGGCGAACTTGAGGTACGGGCAGGACTCGTAGAAGTGGGCGTGGAGGAGGTCGGCGAAGGCGGCGTCAAGGAGAGAGCTGTCGGCGGCCGGGCGGAAGCGATACACGCGGCGAGCGAGAGACTCACCGAAGTAGGCAGCTACCTTCCGCATGGCGCCCCCCTGCGACGAGGCCAGCATGGGGATCTGCTTGACCAAAGCCTCCGCGGCGGAGAAGTTCTCCTGCTGCACGGCCTCCGCGCACGCCAGCAGCGCGTGCACGAGCCGGATCCCGGCCTCCTGCGTGTCCACCATCACCACCGGCACCGCGGGCGCGTTCGCCGCCGCGGATGCCGGCGGAGCGCCCTCCACCACGGAGCTCCTGGCGCCACCGCCGCCCAGGGATGAAGACGAGGATGAGGAAGACGACGTGCTGCCGCCTCCAGTACGCATCCGCTTGGGTTCCCGCGCGGAGTCCACGGACGGGTCGCCCAGGGCCGCCACCGGCGAGGGAATCGGCTTGAGAGCGTACGTGCTGCTGGAAGAGTCGACGGCGGGGGGGGCATCGAAGTACCCAGCACCGCTGCCGCCACCACCCGTCACGGTGGACGATGTGGAAGCGAGAAGCGGAGCCGGCGGCGCAGGCGCGGGCGGGAGCGGCGCGTTGAGCTCGGATAGCATGCTCTCGACCCAGGACGACAGGTCAGACGGGTTGTAGTGCACGGTGTCCGTGGCGAGGTGCGAGACGAACCCGTCATCCGCGGCGGCGCCGCCCGTCTCCATGGCCATCTCGAGCTGCTCCAGCTTCTGCGCCACGTCCGCCATGTCGGACGCGCGCACCTTGTACCCGAGCGCGGCCAGCAGCGCGTCCACCTCCTCCTCCTGCTCCGCCGCCGGCGCCACCATCATCTTGTCCTTGGAGGAGACCAAATCGGCGCCGCCGCTGGCGCTCCCGCCGGCGTCTTGGTACTCGCGCTTCATGATCTCCAGGCTACAGCCACCTAGCTACCTAGCGAATAATTGCTTGCGTTCCTCGGTTTCGGTTTTGGGATAGGTTGGGATTTGGATCCAGGGCTGCGAGTGGGTGTGGGGGAGGATGAAAGGGGAGGCGGAGGGAAGGGAAGCGAGGCTGCGGGGCGGCGAGCGAGAGAGAGAAGGGGGAGGGGGGCGGGAGCAACTAGTAGTAGCAGCAGCGCAGAGCAGAAACGCACCAGGTGATCAGAGAGGAAGGCATCTATGTATAGTTCTCTGGCTGCAGGTGGGACCGCGCGGCTCCCTCTACCCATCACGCGCAGTGTTGGATCGATGGACGGATTCGTCGCGGCCATCCTTTTCACCAGACACTTCACCGCCCAGTTAGAAATCCTCCGCCCACCACCCCAGAGATCGCCACGATTAAAAAAAAGAGTGATAAGAAGTGTTGAACTGCGTCCACGGTTCACTTCTCCCTCCTCTTGGAGACCAATGGCGAGCCGAATTCTTTTCCGCTCTGCGGACATAACTCTGTAGCCTCTCCTGCGTGAGAAAAAAAATGGGAGTGTATCCAATTCCTTTTCACCCTATCCTCTTTTTGTCTTTTTATAGAGCAAAAGTGCGTACACTATTTATTTGCAGCGCATAGTAATTCTCTCAATTCGAACCATCAACTTACAAAAAAGTTTGGACATTTCAACTGTATGAATTACCAAAAACACAAGTACTAGTTTCATAAAATGATCCTATAGCTAACAGAGCTACTTCAGTTATTGCTAAAGCTACTTTAAGCTTTGGCAAGCATTTAGCCACCAAAGGAAAAGGGCATCCAACTGGTAACTAGCATAAAAAAGTGTGAACCTTCTTTTAGCATGTAGTTTTGCTTTTGAAGTTAGCTTTCACATGATAACAGAAGTAAACAGCAGCATATTGCATATTATATTTTTTCTTAGTTACAATACTCAATAACTTAAGCATAATGCTTTGTACGTATTTTAATCTTTCCAATTTGCCTCATGCCCATTATTCATAGAAGATTTACAATTACCAAATGTCATCATCCACACTCACGGTACTTAGACATAAAATTAGAAAAGCTATGTCTAACATGATTATCAAAAGGTAAATATACCATTGGGGTTCAAAGTGTAGATGAATACATACATTGATTTTGTTTGTTAATAATCTATATACCTTAATGCCTCTTGCATCCTCATTGTTAAGAAGACGGTCGAGTCCTTTGGTTACAAGTAATGTCACTTACATTCAATCATTGTTAAATAGTAATAACAAGAAATTTATATTACATTTACGTTATATTATTAATTCATGTGGATATTATGAATACACTTCATCTCCTGACTATTTGAGAATTAAAATAATTTTCTCAGTAATTTTCTGGTTTAATAAACCGTACATCGCTGTGGCTCCGGCACAAAAAGATAGAGGTTTCTGTAGATATTTGAGGAAAGCCACAGGTTGGCAAACACGGCTGCTTGTCACAGAAACAGCTCGGTGATGGGAGATCGGTGGACCCGGCCTCCACTTATTTTTGTTTATTCCGTGGCATCCATTGTTTCTGCGGCGTACAGTTAAGTGGCAACCCAATCACAGTCGTGCTGAGCTGCCGTGGGCCACGGACGGTCGCCGGCGCGCCCCCACGCCCCACCACGCTTTGCGATTCGCGCGACGCGATCCGGGTTGGCTGGTGGTACGGGTCCCAGTGAGCAGACACAGGCTCACGAGGCGCCCCTAATCCTTATCGTGAGCGACCGGGCTCCTGCCACGTGCTAGGCAGTGCCATGTGGGAGTTCACTGTGAAGCCCGAGTCCGAGTCTGTGTGGACCAGAGAGCTGCCGCGACTGACGCGCTGGGGCCCGGCAGAGATCGGTCCACCGTGCACCGCGCGATCGCGTGGGAACTTTTACGTACAACGGGTAAACCGCTGGTCTTGCGACTTGCGTGACTGTACGGAAGCAGGAGACCTGCTAATCTGCTGTGCCTATCCGCTTCCTGATACAGGAGTATTACGGGCCTTTTTGGGCAGAGCTCTTTGCTCTTTATTCTGGTCAGAATCAAATAAGTTTATTACGAGGAGTTCTGTAACACTGTTTTTAGAAAGAAAAAAAAAATCTTATGTGATTTTACAAAGTGATTTTTAAAATGAACTAAAAAGCTGAGAGCAGAAAAAAATAGCTTGTTTTGATTCTGTAAATGATTCTGTGTAGAGTATTTTCTAGAGAATCAAAATAAATTATTTTCAGTCACAGAATTATTTCACAGGAGAATTAAGAGAAAATCCGAAGAATCAAAACCTGTGAACTCTAACAAAGGAGCCTACATCTATTCTAAAATATAAGTATTTTTAGATTTATATAAAGTCAATTTTTTTATTTTTACTAATAGTATTTAAACAAATTACATAATTGTTAGGGTTATTTGCATCTATTCTATTATTTTGAGTTATCTATACCATTAAGCTAGTCAATAACATGTGAGATCTATTTCTACATGTCATTTACCTAAAGTAGTGGTATAGATGAAAAATGCAGCTAAAGTGATGGTACAGATGGAATTATTTTTAATTTTTAATGTAAA
>BCLH01000150.1:70780-124973 GCA_001602315.1 Zoysia pacifica | reverse complement strand
AAAATATACGATAAAATATTATTAATTATATATTATTAATGGTCAAAATGATAAAATGTTAACTTTGACTAAATTTAAAAATGCGTATATTTTAAAATGTTAAAACAGTGCAATGTTCATGCATTGAGTCATAATTTTTGGATGATGAGGTAAAATCATTTCTGCCATACCTTTTTGTGTGTGATGCATTTCCTTTGACGAAAAGTGCTTGGATAATGATATTTATAGTGAAATTGATATCAAAAAATAATTTTAAAGTACATTAATTTTTTATAGATCTATAAATTTAGACAGTAGAGGATTTTATTTCTTTGCCTTAGATTACACTATTGGTAATGAAGCACAAGAAACCGTGTTTTTAATGTTCTAATCAAGCACGGGCTTGCACGTGTCCTTTTCCGTTTTGAAGCTTATCTCAACATTAGTGTATCTAATCTCTTCGTACCATTGTTTATGTTTCTCTAACAAATTCGTTAGCACATCAACATTGATATGAAGGCAAGCTGTTTTGTGTTGTGCTTTTCGCTAATCAATCAACGGTGTTAATGAAAGCTGGGCACCAACGTGCATCTGACGAGTCAGAGGCCGAGCTGCTACCTTCCCAATCATCATTATTGAGACATCAAACACACCTAATCGAATTTAGTCAGATAGAAAAACCCACACGCCCCAGTAGTTAGGACAGGCAGGTGTAAGGGTCTCGCATCCCAGTGCACGCAGCGGAGGGATGATAAGGAGCTCCACCTCCTCCCCGTCCGGTCGTACGCGCGCACGAGGCACGGGGGCCCTCTCCCCGAGCGGCGCTCCTGGCCCTTTCCCGGCCCTGCGCCCCGTACGCCGCAGCAGGCGGGGAACGCCCCACCGCACCAGCGCGCGCACGTTCCCGTCGCGCTCGAGCGGCCCAGCCGTGTCCGTGCCGCGGTCACGGGCGTGGCGTACCCGCGCGCGCTGCCTGGCCCCCGTTCCCGTGCCGTCACGCTGGACTCGACGCCACGGGACAGAGCGCCAACACCAGGCCGTTCCGTTCCGTTCCGTTCGTGCCAGCGTGGGGGTGGGGCAACGTGGGGCTGCAAAAGGCGCCCTATCCGGGCCAAGTCCAGCGTCACGGTCACATGGGCAGGGGCAGGCGCCGCCGTTCCCGCGATCGCTTTTTGCCTGGCCTGCCGCGCGGTCCGGCCAGCGCACAGAACGGGCCACACGTACCGGTTGCATGGCCGGCGATCGTAACGTGGGTGGCGCTACGTGTCCCGCCTGCATGGCCGGCATCGGTAGCGTGGACCGCCGCCGGCCGGACCACCGGCATCGCCGATGCGACCGCTGATCCTGATGCTTTTACGTAGGTTGCCCGCCAGTGCAGGATCGATCTAGGCTGCGATATCTGATTTCCACAAAGCTGCATCGCGCCTCGATCTGACAATCTGCGGCCGGACCTTAGTTCGTGCTCGTGACCGCCGGTAGAGCCTGGCCGGCTCGAGTCAGTGGCAGATTTACCGGTATGGGGCTCGCCATACCTGCCCAGCAGCGAGCAGGTCGAGTAGGATCAAGTATAATGAACCGTATATTTATACTGTCGTATACTTCAGTCGTATACAAGATTAGATGGGAGTCACCACTTGAGCTTTTAAATTCTAATGGGCTGAAGCTAAACTGTTTGTGAGTCAATCGTGCAGTTAGTAGCCCTACGATTCTAGCCTCTAAAGATGGAAATCAATCGACTCTTGCCATTGCTATAAGGCAGAAGGTGCTGCCTCCGACGCCGTGACCGATGGAGCTCGCACCTTAGGAATGGCAGACCACGGCGAAGGAGAAATTGCAGGTGCAGTTAATCAGTCTTCGTCAGATCGTGATGGTTCTATGACAGAGAACCAGAGAAGGGCGCAATCCAATCAGTCAAGCCAAATGGGCAAAAATACAAGAGGTTTGTAATTTTGTATTTGCTAATTTGTCAATAAGATTATATGAAATATTCGTGTGTTGATCTAAAGTCTAATATAGTATATTTAATAATTACTAGTTATGGGTTTGAAAAGATACTTTAGTATAATTTCTGGATCAAGTACTGGCGCAAGTGGAAGTGCTGCTGCATCCACTCAAAAACATCCTGTAGCTGCTACAGAAGTAGATAATAATGGTCAGATTGATGATCCTATTCCACAAACACAATCTGAGCAACCCTCGGCACCGGAAACACAACAAAAAGAAGGTGAAGTTTTTATTACATAATTCAGTTAAGATTACATCATTGCAGATCCAGGACTTCGTATTCCAGTTGAAAATTTTCATCCTGACATTAGAGACCAGGTGAAGAGAGCTTATTTGTTGAAGGGTCCAACACAACCTATTGGTCATAATTTTCCTCGTAAACCTTGTGGCAGTAGAAGCAAAGACTACAGGTCTTTTTGTGAAAAATAGCTCAAAACATATGATTGGTTGAAATATAGTGTGGCCAAAGATGCTGCTTACTGCTTTTACTGTTTTCTTTTTAATCAACAGCCATCCGATGGTCATTTTGGTCATGATGCCTTCACAAAAGTAGGCTTTCACACTTGGAAAAATGCATACAAAGCACTTCCTAGACATGTTGGTGGTGTTGACAGTCTTCATACATATGCAAGACAAGCATGTGAGGATTTTAAGAACCAAAGGTCAAGTGTGGCAACTAAAATTCAAAATTATAGCAAAGAGTCAGAAATGTGGTACAAAATTCGTTTGAGAGCTGCATTAGATTGTGCTAGATATCTCCTTATGCAAGGTCATGCTTTCCGTGGACACGATGAATCAGCCTCCTCTCTAAATAAGAGAAACTATCGGGAGATGATTGATTGGTATAAAGACAAGAAAGAAGATGTGAGGGAAGCATTTGATGAGTTATGCCCCGCCAATTGCTAAATGCTTGCACCAAGTATCCAGAAGGACCTTACTCAGTCTTGTGCCGAAGAGATCACTGATGTTATCATGGGAGAGATTGGAGGTGGTCTTTTCTCTGTCCTTATTGATGAATCCCGTGACATATCAATAAAAGAGCAAATGGCTGTGATTTTAAGGTAAGCATGTTCTGTTTTTTTTTTTCATCTTTCAGTTCAGTCAACTATTTTTTTCAGCATAAACTAATTAATTTCACTGACATGTAGGTTTGTTAATAATAAAGAGCAGGTAATGGAGAGATTTTTGGGATTACAGCATGTCAAGGACACATCGTCTGATGCATTGAAATGTGTTTTTGTTCAGATGCTTGGTAAGCATAACTTACTTATTGCTAGGTTACGAGGACAAGGATACGATGGTGTGTCCAATATGAGAGGAGAATTTAATGGCTTGCAAAAGCAAATTCGTGATGAAAATCTATATGCTTTCTATGTCCATTGTTTTGCACATCAGTTGCAGCTAGTAGTAGTGGCAGTGACTGAATGTTGTGCAGGGATTAAGGACTTCTTTGACTATGTCAACTTGATAGTAACCAACACTAGTATGTCATGCAAAAGGAAGGATATGTTAACTGAGAAGCACCATGACAATATTATGAATAGATTGGTAAGTGGAGAGATTTTCTCAGGAAGAGAGCAGCATCAGGACACCAGCTTGGTCAGACCTGGAGACACTAGATGGGGCTCACACTTTACTACACTGCAGCGAATTGAGTCAATGTGGGATGCCATGCTGCCGGTGCTAGTTTTTGTTAATCAGGATCAACGTCGTGCATCTAATGCTGGAGGTTTGATACACATAATGGAAAGCTTTAACTTTGTGTTTATTTTGAAAATGATGCTGAAATTGTTCATATAACAAATGAGTTATCACTTCTCTTGCAAAGGAGAGATCAGAATATAGTTCAAGCCATGTCATTGCTCGTTGATATTAAGGCACGATTAGTTGACTTGAGGAACAATGGATGGGACCCCTTACTTGCTAAAGTTCAAGTTTTCTGTAATTCAAAAAATATTCAGATACCAAACATGGATGCACCAAAACCAAGATGGGGCAGATCAAGGCAAGAAAAAGGCATAATGATCACTGAAGGCCACCATTATCGTGTTGATACTTTCTATGCTGCTGTAGATGCTATAAACACAGAGATGAATCGCCGATTTAATGAGGTCTCTTCAGAGTTGCTTATATGTTTTTCCTGTTTAGATCCGAGAGACTCTTTCTCTAAGTTCAATGTTGATAAGCTTGCTCGACTTACAGAGATCTATGATGCAGACTTCTCCAATGCTGAACGTGCAACTATTAAGGATCAACTTGAGACATACATTATGCATGTGAGATGAGTTGATGATTTTACTACATGCCATGATCTTGAAAGCCTAGCAGGAAAGATGGTTGAAACTGAAAAACATGTGGTCTTTCCATTGGTTTACCATCTAATTGAGTTAGCATTGGTTTTACTAGTGGCAACAGCATATGTGGAGAGAGTATTTTCAGCTATGAACATTATTAAAACTGATTTGCGCAATAAGATTGCTGATGACTGGCTTAATAATTTAATGATATGCTACATCGAGCGTCAGATATTTAAAGTTCTTGATGATGAGAGAATTATGAAACGTTTTCGAGCAATCAAAAATCAAAGAATGAATCTGCCTCGATCTCCTTGCCGCAATTAGCGCCTAAGTGATATGTACTATTAACAATTTGATAGCCTTTTTTCATGATACTTAGAGCTGAAAAAATGTTTTGATCATATTTGTCTTGTTTCTAAGTGAATTACTTATATATTATATTATAGATGCTTATATTTATAATATGTTGTCAATATTAGTGGTGATTAGTTCGCCACAGAATTTTGATCCTGGATCCGCCACTGGCTCGAGTAGAGGGGCCAGTGACCACACACGCATCTCGATCGCATGCTTGAGCAGCTACAAGTCCGGATCAGGGCTACTACAGGTCCAGACGTTTTTCTCAGCCGCTGATGAGCGCCACATATCGTTCTGTCCACGGATTAATTGGTTATCACACCCACCGCACATAAGCGGTTTTTTCAACCGCGCACGTACTGCGGGTGCACCTCGGAGGCGTTCGATCAAGCACGGGACGGTTCAGCGCTCACGCGAGTTTTTTTAGAGGTCCCTGTAGCCAGTGGTACGTAAAGTTGGTCGGCACCTCCATACGTGGTCATTTTTTTTACTATCCCACTGCAGACTACTTCCATCACGGGGGCCTCTGCCCACTCTACGTAAGTGGTGTCTTTGCAAGCAAGTAGCAGCGTCTAATCTATTCTCTGTTACCCTATCAGCCTGTTGCAATTTCAATCTTGTTAGAAAGTGATCTCTATCATTTAGGCTCAACGGCTTAATAGCCCTTTGACACGTGCCCTGATTGGGATAGACCTCTGTCACCAGCGTTACAATAAATAGAGGTAGGGGCCGACCGGTACTCACACGTAAATTAGTCCATACCACCACACCTCACCGACAAACTCTAATCTGATATACGAGGAGATGCTGTGCCGACGAAAAGCACCACCGCCGTCACCGCCACGACGACCGCCGTCACCGGAAGATCAACGACATCGCCGCGCCGCGACTTCTACGTCACTGCCCTCGCCACCACCGACGCTGCTCTAGCGCAGAAGGACCGCATCGGCAAAGGGCAAATGACCGGATCATCTTTTATGACTCCAATGATCAGATCCGAAGGTATTAAGCACATCTGAACCACACAGTTTTTTTAACACATGAGATTCTCATATCTACACTACTAAATACGAAAATACTACAACAAATCTATCATTGTAATCACGCATGAACCAATTCGCATTTATTACAACCAGCTAGTAATGTTTGAGATAATTTGAAACACATATTTTCGAATTATTTGTCATTCTGCTTTGACACATACTTTTTCTCTCTTTCTAGGAACTTATTTTTATCTCTATATTTTTTCTATTTATTTATGTACATCTCACCTTTTTTCATTTCTTTTTAATTCTCCTATCCAGTAGTGTCACCATATTGATCAGCCGGCCTGAACCCGGGTTGATCCTATGCTCAGGATTGGAAAGGAGTAAGAATATGGACTGTACTGGAGTTTGGCAACCTTGACTGTACAAAGGTCATCATCCCCAGCATTTTTGCTGGCGCGCTGTCAGCGCCAACCTTTCCTTTCTTACGCCGAACTCAAAATGGCTCGACTAATAGCGTTGAAAGCCGTCCCAAAGAATAATGGCAAATGCCACCCCCCCCCCCCCCCCCGGGGTCTCAGATCACATCTACGGAACAGCGGCATCACTATTTTGTTTCCTATACGAGATCAGTTGCACAGCACCAACTTATTAGAGCAACCCCAGCTTTACCAATTCGGACTCTCCAATCTCGGATGCCTTTATTTTGGTCGGTTAATTTGGTACTTTGGGTCAGTTTGGATCGAGGCCAGAGCCTGTCGGGCAAATGTTGGCAACGCCCACGCACGCCGATGCATATTTGGCTTGTGTTTGGATTAAAACCCGCGCCGCTCCAAATTTTGGCTAGCCAATGCACGCAACTGTTTTCCAGTTTATTTTCCACCCAACGCGTTGGCGTAACATCGGCGCCAAAACTGGCCGCCCACACGTCGACGGACGCCGGTGAACCAAGATTTGGCAACATCATTTTAGTGAGCATCCAAAGGTACCCTTTATTTTGGATAATCCTTTTTCTTTTCAAGTTTATTTGCATCGATCTGCTCCTAGTTTCAGGGAGGTTCTTCTCTACCAGCTGTAGTAACAAGGAGAAATTTCATCTTTGCTGACACTTTTCGTGTGGCTTTGACTTTGATTTTCTGAGCTTCATAGTTCAGACATTCGTAAGAATATCTTGTAGGTTTATATAATATTTGAGCCCAATGTTATTTTCATTTATCTATTTCTGACACTTGCCCTAAGCATCATGCTGCCCTCGCTTTGATCTATCTTTACCAGATGGCAAAAAGAGTCGAAGAAGCCCACGAAACGGATGTCAAATGATTATGGTCGCAAGAAACATGTCTTAAAAGATCATTTTTCTCACAAGTGGTAACACTGACTTCATAGACACGATAAGGGGATGAACACGAAACTGATCCATTTGCAATTGTAAACAGATGATGCACCCGCAATTTACGATTGTTTTGTTTTAGATGGAGAATACCTGATAGAATATAAGTACAGGTTCCGCCATCCGAGGAAGATCGAACATATACTCTACATCGAGTTTATCATTTAACAGATTCCACATGCTTGGTTAGCTAAATTATTGAACTACTTTCGCCAGCGAGACGCACAACTTCAGGTCTGGTTTCCATTAAGAAAACAGTTTGAGGAAGCCACAAATTTCAAAATACTAGCGGTCAACCGGCCTGAAGCTAAATTCTTAATTTAAAAGAAAACTCGGGGATTAATTAATAACGAGCCGTCGCGGGAGAGATGTACTCCACTGTACTGGTCCGTGTGGTGATGGTTTGGTTCGTACCGGCGCGGACCATTTCGTTCCGCCAACAGTATTTCGGAACTGACCGTGATGACTTCTTGGTAGTAGTAGATAGCAACTAGCACAGTTGCAGAATGACCTTTGCATCATGACTAAGCATCTCTTGTTTAATTCTACTCTACGGCTGTAAAGCATGATTAGTTGAGTGATTCGTCAGGACAGGTCACATGTAAAAGACCAGTCTAGATACACAATTGTTATCCTAGATCAAGCGCTGGCGTAATCGCTTGCAAAGAAATCTCGCAAAGTATCTTCCAAGAGCAGAAAGATAGATCGCGATTTCGACAGCTATATATATCTATATATGTACACGCAAAAGAAAAGGGGGAAATGTTCATATATAAACTCGGAGATGAAAAACTAAAGAACTCATTGGCGCGATGATGTCGCGAGCGCACGAGGCGTAGCTTCGGAAACAACTTGTACTACTTCATGATTGATGCCAACGTCAGACGCGAGCGAACTAACACTAGCTTCGATTAAAGTAATTACAGGCGATATGTTAATGGGGATTTGATTTGTTTATGGAGCGCTCGTCTAGCGATCAACAGAAGCGAACGAGCGAGGCTTGCATCAGCTGGCAGGCTGGTGCGTTGAAAGTTGACCGCCTCCAACCTCTCGCCACCGCGCACGCTCGCACAACGCGACTTGAAACTCGCCGGCCGGCTGCGTGATGCTTCAGCGTTTGCTTGTTTACTGCAACTGGATGTGGAAACTTGTTATAGTAAGCTCGATCGCCGTTGCAGGGGATTGTCGGGAGGCGATTGGCTGGCTCCAGAGTATGCGTAAGGTTTGAGCTTCCGTAAACGGATTATGAACGGTAGAACTCCATGTGGACGTACGTCCTTGAAGTTCCATGAACTGATGAATACCGCGTAGCCCAGCAGGGTGATATTCCTAGGCGTATTGTATAGGCCAACGATTGGGCGAAATGGTTAACACTTCAACTGTTGCTTGAATCTTGATCGCCTTAACTGATCGATCTTGCTGCTTGGTAGATCGATGTTCCAGCGAAGACCACGATGCAGGCCAGACAGGCTCCAATTATGATGTAATCCTCATTTGCTAGGACTTAGCCACTGTGCGCTGTACATCGCGGGCCGGGGACCAGCTTGCAGCACAGACGCAGATGGTAGAAGAGACCACCGGAGAACTTTAGAAAAAGAAGAGACCACCGGACAGACTTAGCCTCGATGAAGCTCCTGAAGCACTGTTCCGCACGAACGTTGTGTGCGAAATTCGCCGCGGCCGCGATCGTAAACGTGCCGGCTTCGTACGCCTCCATGGCGCCCGGAAAACAAGTTGCGAAGGGGAAGAAAATGAGCCGCGCGAGTACGATACGGCACCGCACGGAACGGCGCGAGTTCACTGCACCTGCCTGTCAAGTGTCAAAGCATATCTCCGCCGGAATCCCAAACCACCCATCCGCCCGGTGATCACACGGATTCCTCCCTTCCACAACGCGCGCGCACCACATCGTTGTCGGCGCGTCGCGGCGATGAAAACCAGGCATCGCATCTGGGTCCATCCGTCCAGCTCTCCGGCCGCGGGCGGACGCAGCGTCGCGGACACACAAAATATCGGGGGAATCCACGGAGCCGGAGGCCATCCAGAGCCTCGCGAAACGGAATCGAGGATAGCCACCACCAGCGCCCGGTGACGCGGACGCGGGGCGAGGGAACGTGCGCTGGGCCTGGAAAACGAACGCCGTTTTGTGTGTGTGTGTTGGGGGGGGGGGGGGGGGGGGGGGGGGGGGGGGGGGGGGGGGGGGGGGGGGGGGGGGGGGGGGGGGGGGGGGGGGGGGGGGGGGGGGGGGGGGTGGGGTTTGTTTCCCGCGCCGGCCTCACCGGCCAATCGAAAACGCGGCTCGCCGCTCTCCCGCGTCATACGGACCTCGCAGCGAGAGAGAAAAATTACTACCGGCGCTGGATGCCGCACCCGTCGTCGATGTGGATGGCTGAGGTGCTTAGAATACTGGCTTCGCCGAGCTGAACGGCCAAGGAATCGTGGCTTGTTTTTAGGCATTTCTTCTTTCCTCACCCGTCGCCTAGGTGATGATGGCCTAAGCTTTTTCTGTAACCGCATCGGCGGCGAGCGCGGGACAGATCCGAGGTGCCCGCGCATCAAGCGTGGGTACAATTTCGTGTGAGTATGCCGCCGACAGAGAGGCAAGTGGAGCAGAATTATCGTCTGCGTCAACTGGCCTGAAGCTTCACAGACGGCACGAGCCGCAGCCTGATGAGCGAGGCCCACGGCCACGGTGTTGTTTGTTACTGCACTAATCATCATAGTAGGAGTAATAATGAAATTGGTCACATGCGCGCCTCGAAGTTGGAGCCCCTGGAAATTTTCTGGCATTTCCGGGCCAACTTGGCCCGACGGCCAGATCAACTTTCCGAGAGAACAGGCGGGCCGAGGAGGACCACCACCCGTTGTGCGGTTTTCAAATGCGCCTGTTGCGTGTAGAGGTGCTTTTGTTTACGATACAATCAGCATGTTTCCGAGGGCCGGATTAAACTGTGCCACGCTACTGGCAACAAGTTGCAGCAGCTAGGCGTCTGTTGCCGAGATCCCAGAGCCTAATAAATCAACTTGCGATTAAAGAAGCGTGGCTATTTTTCTCTTAACTCGCGCCTCGGCGCCGTGAGCTGAGTTGCGTGCAAACGAGTTTTTTTCTTTCTTTTTTTTTTAGAGTATGCCTGCAAACGAGTTGAAGTCGCTCACTTGACGCTTCTGCCAGCCCATGATGGTTAGTTGGTTGGGCCTTCCCGGAAACTAACGTCGCGGCTCGGCGTCGCGAGCTCTGAGCGTCTTGAGTCTGAGCTGTACGCAAACGTTTTTTTTTTTCGAGAAAGTATGCAAACGAGTTGAAGTCGCTTACTTCACTTGTGCCAGCCCGTGACGGTTATTTAGTTGGGCCGTCCTGAAAACTTACTGTGTCATAGGGCCCAAGTGATTCATACCTCAGGCCTGATGTGAGTATTAGGCCTGGACGTGATTCAGGGCAACGGTGGTGGAGGATTGACTGCCTACGGATGAAACGCGCAATGCCTAAAATTTTTTATCATGACGCAGTTGGGAAAAAGAGTGTACTTTGGGTACCAATGATCAGGACTCCTTCCAAGGAATCACCGTCCACATGCTCTTATATTTCGATCTTGTTTGCGCCTGTGAAAAATATTTCCCAGGAGCTGACCCAAATAACTAGATAAATTACTCAGCGGAAAGTCCTTTAATCAGTATTGGTCGTCTATAAAGCGACAATACACAAGACTGATACCACCTTGGCCACCTATCTGAATATATAAGTACAGCGCGAAAGGCAAATGAAACAAGGCCTCTAAAATAAATATCAAACAGAAAATTGAACAATGTCAAAGTTCATAACCACAGTCTCATAGGAGTCGCAGCGCCCAAGACCCAGACGCGAGGGAAGATGACATGGTCGCCACTGCACTAACACAGCAGAGGAATGGCCACTGCCCTAACACTGTTAGAAAACAGAGAGGTTGATGGCCCCTCCAACGACAGAGAAATACAGATTCTCAAAAAATAAAAAAAAAAGACAAAGAAATACAGTTGTAGGGATGATATCGTCCAAAATTTTGGAATATCATTGATTCTTGTGTTGTCTCGACTTATTTCGTCAGTATCACTATTTAAAGTCCTTTAAATCAAACAGGAACTAGAAAGTGATAACCATCGAAGATGACGCTATCAAAACATATCAGATCGTCTAGCGTGACTGGCACATATCATTATCTGATTACAGACATACTTTTATTACGAAAGTTCAGAGCTATCACCAACAGCGTGCACCAAGCTGTTAAAAAACCAACAAAATCTTTAATATAGATACTCTGTTATTCTTAAATCATTGTCGATAGTACAATAAGCTCATTTTTAAATTATTATTCTGATGACAACAATTTAAAAATAAACTTTTCGTTATAGAGGTTTCATAAAATATCTCTGTTTCGTACGTATACACGCCGCTCGCGAGCCGCAACTGGATGTTAAACAAAGTTCCATGATTGTCGCCAATGCAAAAACAAGGCTGTCCGAGAGGACCGAGACCAACCATGCGCGAGGCGACCACGCTGCATCCTTCCGCTGGATCTCGCTCCTCCATGCGCCCCACTGGTCCAGCGAAAATCTTTGGCTCTCGTTCTCACGCAACGAGGACGACTCGTTCCAAAGTAAACGGATTCTCCGAGCTCCAAAACCTTCGGCCAGATCACGCCGATGCTGCTGGCTGTACCCGTGGTGGTCGCTGGCAGGGCTGCGGCTGAAGCGTTGGTAAATCCGTTTCTGATGATTCTCGGTGCACGAGTGGTGGGTGACCTGGTTCGGGCCCCGCGTCATCGCCACCGACCCGGAACGCGACGAGCAACAACAGCCGGGACGACAGCGAAATGCCCGTTCCAGAGTTTGCTCGTGCGCCTGACCCACAAAACGTCGCTAGATCGGCGCACCTGATGCTGGGAAAACCACGGGCCACATCAGCCCAGAACGGCCGGCGCATCAAGTCGGCCGACTCTGCCCGCGCCGCCGCCGCCGCCGTGCCCGCGCGCCTGATCTTGCTCTGCCTGCGTGAGCGCGCCCCGTCGCGGCGCGGCGCGGGGACGGTAGTTGGTGATAGTTGCGCCGTGCAACGCCAAAAACGGGGCCGGCCGGAGGGGCGTAGCGCAGGAAAACAACAGACGGGCAGGAACGGTGCGGGAAAAAATATCCAGGTCGTACGTTTTTCAAAAGAAAAATCCAGCTCGTCGGCTTCTCCGTCGAGCAGTTCTGCGCTTTCGCAACGTATCCGACCCGTCCCGGCCCGACCCAACCCAATCCGCCGTCCACGCAGTCTCCCCCACGAACATCACCCCAACAAGGCAGCAATAGATTACTACTACTGCTGCAAGAGAAAACAAAGCACAGAGGAATCATCTTATCATACTCCATGACTCCATCGTCATTAGACTAGAGAGAGAGAGAGAGAGAGAGAGAGAGAGAGAGAGAGGGAGAGGAGCTTAAGCAAGCGGCGGCGGCGGCGGCAGCGGAGGAGATTTGCGATCCGTGGTCGGGGAGGAGGAGGTGGAGATGCAGCGGCGGCGGGCGCACACGTGGGCGGGGGTGGGGAAGACGGCGCAGGCGGCGGCCGCGCACGCCTCGCTCTTCTGCTTCACGCTCCTCCTTGCGCTCAGGGTCGACGGCCGCACCTCCTACTCCTGGTGGTATGCGCTCTAATAAACCCTAGGACTTCCGCTCCGCCTCGATTCGATCTGGTGGGCTTGGCTTTCTCCAGTTCGAGGCGTAGGATTTTTCCTTTCGCGCGGTGTGATTTGTGGGCTGGGGTGTGCCTCGGCTGCACCCCCCCCCCCCCCCCCTTTTCGTTGCGATGTAGATGCAGTTTTGAGTTTGGGCGAGCCCTGCGCTTGCTTTTCGACGGGATGGAGGGCTGATTGCTGGCGGTGGACTAATCTTCTCCGTGGAAGTGTGGTCCTGCAGCTTGATTTCCTCTCCGTTGTAGCAGGGGTCAGTTGAATGTGGACTAGGTGAAGAGTTGAATGGGGTCAGCATCCAGTTCATGGTTGGCAATGTTTTGGGCTATAAATTAGCTGATATTGTTCTGGGATAAATGCATGTCCAGCCTCAGTTCTGCCGAAATGGGCATTGTTCTGCTTTGGTCCTGTTTACCTGCAAATTAGGAAATCTTATATTACAGTTAGACTTGCCTACCGAGTTGAGCATGGTTTTATGAGAACTGCTGTGAAATCCACTTCGAAATGTTGAGTGTGCTGAGTTTGTCGTGCAGGATAATATTCGTTCCTCTGTGGCTCTTTCATGGTATTGTTGCACGCGGGAGGTTTTCAATGCCAGCGCCTTCATTACCTCATGGCCGTCATGTAAGAGATACATTTTTCTGTTTAGCCTAATTGTTCACATGTTTTTGCACTAGCATTACTCATGTAACACATACTGAATCTGATTGATTTCTGTTTGCTTGTAGTGGGCTCCTTGTCACTCAGTTGTTGCAGCCCCTCTACTAATTGCATTCGAGCTGCTTCTTTGCATATATCTTGAAAGCATTAGAGGTGAGGTCTCATGCCATTGAATAAATAAAACGTTGGCTGGCACACTAGATTCCTGGAACTCTTTTTAGATGGACACGGCACTACATTTTCGTATTGATATGCTCAGCTCTATTTTATTCTGTGACCATTTCAATCCTTTACTTTGTGTTTCTCAGTTAGAAATCATCCATCTGTTGATCTGAAGATTGTGTTCCTTCCTCTGCTGGCTTTTGAAGCAATTATCCTTATTGACAATTTCAGGTAAATCAATGTTAAATATTCCCTTTCCTTCCCTAGGATTTTTATTGTGGTATACAGGATTTTTGGTAATGTTGGGCTAAGAATTATCTTAGTAACTTAAGCCCCCTTTGGAACACTGGAATTTTTCTGGTTTCCTGCATTTTTCAAACCCCTAATGTGGCAGTTGAAGTATACATGTAGTGTAGTACAGAATTAAGTGAATTGTCTTATTTTTTGTAATGAATATTTCAAAGGCCTAAGTATACCTTTAAGGAAAATAGTGTTTCTGACACATTATATCATAGCACGTAAACTCCAGATTTTGGTTTTAGGTCCAAGCATAGTTTTACACCATTATGTATACTAAATCATTTCTGGTATATGACGCAAGACCATATTGCTTCGATACAACCACAGCGGCAACAACAACAATGCCAGCAAGTTGGAGTAGGCTAGAGATGATCAGATGAAACCCCCAAGAGACAAAGCACAAAGAATAAACAAACAAAAGAAACACGGATAGGAAGGAAAAAAGGAAGATAAAAAAGATAAGAAAAAGGAAAAAAAAAAAGAAAAGGAAAAGGGGGGGGGGGGGACCAAAAATCAAGGTTCTAGCACGTGAATTGCTAGCCTTCACAATCTCAATCTCCAATATAAGGGTGTGTTAGGCATGACTCCACTCCTAAACTCTGGTTCAGAACTACATGGAGCCAGGCAAACCCCCTAACTCTAAAAAATAGTGGAGCAGCCCAACTCCATGGAGTTGATGGAGTTCTAGTTCATTTTGGAGTGGAGTTTTGGAGTACCTCTTTTGCAACTCTATAGCTCCGACTACACGGTAGAATTTTGTAGTGGAGTTGCTCTGTTGTGGAGTGGAGCTATGCCAAACAAGGCTAGCTCCTTGGCGATATCCCAATCTCTCAAATCTCACTTCATGGACTCCTCCCATGTCAAGTTTGGTCTTCCTCTGCTTCTCTTCACGTGATTAGGCCGACTTGTCATCCCACTACACCTGTGGTAGGATTGGATGCTGAATCTTACTTTTTCAGTATTATGAAAATAATTAGTTTTCAGGATCCTTCTTTCTATGTTATTTCTTCTGCTTTTGCCATTTCATTATAGCATATTATAACATTTGCTTGCTACATGTTTGTAAAATGGATTTGCTATAGTATCCTAACTCTATGCACAAGCTAAGAACAATCTACAGCTGGCATCGATCAAGCTTGCATGTTGGCATAAATCATGATGGTTGTTTGAATCCTTCCGTCTGTAAAATCACTAACCAAAGATGACTTGGGCTATGCACTGCAAAATTCATACAATAACTCAATTGCAACGGATGTTAACATTTGTTTGTTTCATTGGATGGGATTTGTACTGTTCAGAATGTGTAGAGCTTTAATGCCTGGGGATGAAGAAAGCATGAGCGATGAAGCCATTTGGGAGACACTTCCTGTAAGTTCCTCATAATAGCATATCTGAATCTGAAATTCTCTGTTGGATTCATTTGCAGCCCTATTTTATTCTGTTCAAGTAAACATTTTCTTAACTTCATGCCCACTATTTCACACAGGGAGGAAAATGTAAGTCATGTAAATGCAGTAGAGTGGCATTCATGTGATATGTAATCGTAGTGGAACAGAGTAACATATGTGTCACAGCTCAACTCCAGGGTTGCAAATAGAAAACAAACCCATGACCAGCTGTTAAAATGTCCTGCGTCAAGTATCATGGGAGTAAGCTGCATTGAAACAGTTCTTTTGCATCTTAATTAGAAAGTAATAAAATGAACATATTTGTTGGTTCACTGTCATATGTCAAAATATGTCTTATTGAAAGAGTAATCTTTACCAGGGCTTGTGTAAGTGTTCTGCACAACATGTTTGTATCAGTGTTAGATGTTCTATTTCTTTTCTTTTTTTCGTCGAATACGCAGGAGGTTAGATGTTCTATTTCGGAGTTAGGATTTTACTTCTTGGGGCACTTTACTTTTTGCATTTCATATGTATGCTTAAATTTGTTAATGATGATGTGCAATGAACTACATACTTTTAGAAGTAATATACGTTCCTAGTCTAATCTTATTGGAGCTGCTACAATATGCATTACTGCTCTACGTACAGTAGTGTATTTGAGATATCTTATCATTTTTGGCCTCCTCCTTTACAGCATTTTTGGGTTGCAATTTCAATGGTGTTTCTTATAGCTGCGACGACATTCACACTTCTGAAGTTGTCTGGTAAGTTTCCTGAATTGGTTTCCACTTTTTATGTCATTTAGAACTGATTGCACCCATTACAGATGCCCCTTGACATATGCCCCTTTGTCTTAGTGATTCTGAACTTATACAGTCATTTAGGCACTTATTGGTCTTTAGCAACCTTAAAAGTGAAGCTGAACATGTGAATATGCCATTTCTGTTTGTAGTACAGGATTAATATAGATCACTTCTCGCATCCTTAATAGAAACTTGTAGAATTTATCAGCATCATTTCGTGTTGGCTAGAATTTTTTTAAGAAAGAGTTGACTAGAATTACCTTCTATAATGACATATTTTTCTTAGATGCTGATTTGGACATGAAATGGAAAACTTCTTTCTTTCCATTTTAGGTTGCCTGCTCAATTTAGATTTCTTTCTCCCTCCCCTATTATTGAGGAGAATCAGTTCAACTAATAACTCTTTTAAATTGTGACAGTTTTGATTTTTTTGTCATACATCTTTCATTTATTGCACTATGTTTTATAATGGTGTGTTATTATGCATGACAGGTGATGTTGGTGCTTTGGGATGGTGGGATTTATTTATAAATTATGGGTGAGGCTTGTTGCAGTGGCATCCTTACTTTTTTGCTGAGATGTCGAGTATTCTAATTTAGCATCTTGTTTATTCAGGATCGCGGAGTGTTTTGCGTTCCTTGTTTGTACAAGATGGTTTAATCCTATGATTCATAAGTCTCCAGTTAATGGAGAGGCTAGCTCATCATCGGCAGCAATCAGATATCGCGATTGGGAGAGCGGCCTTGTTCTCCCATCTCTTGAAGACCATGAGCAAGAGAAGCTTTGTGGTCTCCCTGATATCGGAGGTCACATCATGAAAGTACCTCTGGTGGCTTTCCAAGTTTTGCTTTGCATGCGATTGGAGGTACGTTTCATTAACATCTAGGTCAACGGGAACCTTTTGTGACAAACTGATAAATTTTAGCAGCGTACACTTCAGATGAAAACTGCATGCAGCATTCCTGTATATTTAGAAAACCGCCACCCCACAGTTTGTAATAGATAAGAAGTTGACTACTCATTCTATGAAACAGTTTTATTAGAACAGCTGGCATAGCTAAAATAAGTTGATCTTTCAGCTCCAGCAGAATTGAACCAGTTCTATTTTTAGGGAAAAATGTTCACAAGCTTGAAATAGCTAGCGACTACCATTACTAGGTACTCTACATGATTAACAGCTGGATTTGAAGTCTCATTACTATAAAATGCTGCTTGCATTCTGTTTTTGATTAGAAGAATGACCTTTCAATTTTGTTTCAGGGCACACCACCTAGTGCTCGCTATATTCCAATATTTGCTCTTTTCTCGCCGCTATTTATACTTCAAGGTGCTGGTGTCCTTTTCTCTCTGGCAAGATTGGTGGAAAAGGTTGTTCTGCTCTTGCGTAATGGACCAGTCAGTCCTAATTACCTTACAGTCTCATCAAAAGTCCGTGATTGCTTTGCCTTCCTTCATCATGGTTCAAGGTACCGTCTGATATCCACTATGTGCTATTTTGTACCATTTTCCCTCCTGACATCTTTAGCAGTGCTGGAATCATCAAGCAGTATTTCATCATTTTAGCCTTTTATCATGCAGGGTGACTTTTTTTTCCCCTACATTAACCTGCTTGTACATTTTTTTATGTAGGCTTCTTGGTTGGTGGTCTATCGACGAAGGGAGCAAGGAAGAGCAAGCCCGGTTATATTACTCAGAAGCTACCGGGTACCTTACAATTTACTTTATCCTATTCATTTAATTCCACTTTTCATTCTGATTCATGTTTGCAATGCCTGCAAGCTCATGTCTGTTCCTGGTTGCTTATTTGCTTTTTGATTGAAGGTACAACACATTTTGTGGCTATCCACCTGAAGTTGTCAGAAAAATGCCTAAAAAGGATTTAGCAGAAGAGGTTACATGAAATCAAATTTTGTTCTATGATTCCTAATTTCATAATGAATGTGTTGAATTCACATCATCACATGATTTAATCGGTACATCAACATCCTATTTGTTCACTTCCAGGTTTGGAGGCTACAGGCTGCGCTGGGTGAGCAATCTGAAATTACCAAGTGCACCAAACAGGAATATGAAAGGCTTCAAAATGTATTGCCTCTTTCTGTGACTTGTGCATACTATTTTTTTTTACTTTAGAGGCATTTTGCCAATGTCTATTAATACTGCCTAAGGCGTGACATTTAGATTCTTTAAACTTTCACAAGTAATTCATTTAGGTCGGCAACTAAAAAAATCACTTAGCTATGCAATATGAACTGATTCCAATCATACTGTTAGGGATCAAAATATTGTCTCCATTAAAAGAGCAAGTATCTGCTATTTCCTACATTAAGACAGTTATGTTTTCCTTGTTTCAGGAGAAAGTCCTCTGCAGGATTTGCTATGAGGGAGAGATATGCATGGTCCTACTTCCCTGCCGGCATAGAACTTTATGCAAGTATGTTCCAGTTTCTTGTATACTGCTTGTGGTTGTCCTAACGTCAAAATTAAAAACTGGAGTTTTTGTTAGTGCTCTTTTCAGCTGGCTGTTCTCATATATTAAATGTTAACTTTAAACTGATTTTTGTGTTGGTTTTTTCTACTAGGTCTTGCTCTGAGAAGTGCAAGAAGTGTCCAATCTGCCGTGTGCCAATCGAAGAACGCATGCCTGTTTATGATGTTTAAACCTCACTAACACAGCTTAGCATTATAAGTTTGTACATGTGGGTTCTGTCATGTCGTGCATACGTACTCGATCACGACTTTAAGCTGATTGAGACTGCACAACTTCAAAAAAGATTTACAATACATGGGGAAATACATCTTGTCTAACCAAAAGCATGGAAAGGTAGCTGATGAGCTTTTTGCTGATCCCAAATATCTACTGTAAGTATGTGGCCAGTGTATTTCCCTTCTTTTTGTGAGTGATGTCACAGTTAGTTTTGTTTGGGTAGCATATCAAGGATATGCTGTTGTCTCTGTAAATAAAAACATTACCATGTTTCGTTGTAGTCCCTGATTGAGAAAGAGACAATCTAAACGTCACTGTGTTGTGCTGGTGCTGAAAAATATCTGGACCAAATTGTCTGATTTAAAATCTGTCTCATCAGGGGCCATGTTGCTCCTCACTGCAGTTGAACTCAGAAAAATATCTGCGGCAAATTATCTGATCGTAACAGTTGGTTCCATTAGGAGCAATGTTGCTCCTCGCAACGTGAAGGGTCATCTAAGGTGTGAAGCGTGTATGAACAGAAGTCTGGTCTGGTGGCAAGGAGTCTTCTTGATGTAGTTTGTATTATGTGCTGGCGTTGAGAATTACAATGCAGATGCAGCTGGGAGATGTTTGATTTGTTGGTCTGGCAAGGAATCGTGGTGTAGTTTGTATTATGTGCTGAGGTTGGGAATTACAATGCAGAATTAGAGCTGATGTTGGGAATTACAATGCATAATTACAGATGCAGCTGGGAGATGTTTGGATTGTGTTTGACATCAAAAAATTACAGGGTCATCGGAGTGTTCAGCGAGTTTTTTTGTTTGAACATTTAACTCACTAGAGTATTCGGTATGTTGTCAAAGTGTTCGATGAGCTTTTTTGAGTTCAGGTATTTAACCCATCAGAGTGTCAAGCATGTTGTCAGAATGTCCAGTGGACTCTTGAGTTTTTGGCATGTTATCAGAATGTCTAGTGCATGTTATCAGAATGTCTAGTGGACTCTTGAGTTTGAGCATTTAGTTCATTGGAGTGTTTGTCATGTTATTAGAATATCCGATGAGCCTTTTCGGGTTCTTAGAATTGTACGACGGAACCTCTGACACTTTATTGGAAACTTCGATAATGTTGATTTAAGAAAGTTTTTAGCTGATTGATTTTATTTTTTTAAACTCGTGAGATTAGTTGTCTTGCGAGATAAGACCATCTCTCCTCTATAAAACAGAAGCTTATAACCAGTTGAAGATTATCTCAATAGATCAAAATAATTTGCCTTTACATTTCATCTCGGTGACATTTGAAGGTGATCCGACTGACCGAGTTCGACGGGGTCCCTTCTGAGGCGAGATTGTTTAAGTGCTGTCTCAAACCCGACGTTAAAGAAAGGTCAGTGTTTCCGCATACGGACATGCGAGCGATGCGTTGGTCTGGGATCCATTTCGGAGTCAAGACACTTTTTGGCGATTCCACTGAGGACGAGTGATTTCGGTAGCACAAACTGAATCGTTGTTTTTACCATGACCTCCGAGATTTCTACGACAAACACCGTCATGTCATCTTTAAAGGAGTTACTCGAGGAGCCACGCAAAGCATTCTTGGAACGTTAGAGTGCCTCCGAAGAGGCGCGCAAGGCACGCGAGGAGCGGGAGATGCAGGAGTACTTAGCGTGTTTTAAGAAGGACTGTCAAGGTGTGATCTCACAAGTGAAAGAGCCCGTTCTTCTGAACGTCGACGATGACGCGGCTATGGGTGCTGCCAATGTAAAAAAAATCTTCACACCCTCTCGTTACTTTTGAAGACTTTTCGTATTACTTTGTCAATATGAAAAATGTTTTAACAAACGATATACAATACATGATCTAACAAAATTTGTAAAGTCTAAAAATATTAGTATTGCATCATCGTCTCATATTGCGCATGTAGGTCTAACTACTAGTGCATCGACGTCTACTATGTCAAATGTAGAACAACCTCTGTATGACATACCGTTAAACTCGTTTAGTGGGCAAACCAGTTTTCTGTCTCATACGCAAACTAGTGCTTTGATAGTGTCTTCCGCTAGCATAGAGAGCCAATTCCTAGCATCCCTAATCCAGCCACTAGCCGATTGAATGAATTGGTTAATTTTATTCATCTTTACCATACTGTCGCATATAACACACCACCTATCTCACCTAGCGGTACGGATATCCATCATGGCCCTATTTCTAATAAATTGTTTAGCTCTATGAAAACGAGCACACATCCCTCACCATCGGACACATCCACTAGGCCACTCATAGCAAATATAGAAGAGTGTATAGCTCGCATTAAGTAGGACTTAAACAAACAATTTTGTGAGACGCTAGGGGTAGACCTTAAGAGGAGGGACTAGATTTATCAAAAACCGTACCCCGCATACTTTAATTTAGTCCCATATCCCGTTAGATGGCGTGTTCTCGACTTCGTCAAATTCAACGACGAAGATAGCAAAACCACTTGGAAACACGTTAGCTAATATGTAACACAACTAGAAAAAACGGGTTTTAGTGAGGCTTTGAAAATACGATTATTTTTTTATCATTAACCAAAATCGCTTTCTCTTGGTTTTTATCATTGTTTTCGAGGTCCATATACACGTGGGAGTCTTTAGAGTGTAAGTTTTATGACCACTTTTATTCTGGAGACAACGAATTGAAGTTGTCACACTTGACATCGGTTCAGCAAGGGAAAGAGGAACCCGTCGTTGACTATCTTCGACGGTTTAGAGATATTAAGAACCGGTGCTTTAATTTAACAATTCATGAAAAAGACTTAGCCGACCTAGCTTTATTGGTTTACGGTCGCATCTTAGAGAAAAGTTGGAGATACTATTTTCTTACACTCATCCACCTCCAACAAAGGGCTTCGGCTCAAGAAAGTCGAAGTAAAAAAATAAAACATAACTACAAAACCCGTTATAGCGTGTACGTCATAGAATGTGATTCGGATAGCTCTGATGATGATTTCAATGACATCTTGGCTGTCGAGTTCGTTTGACCGTCTAAGGCCAAATCATTTGCTTGTGATTCGCTCAAACCGGTTCATAAGAATCAGAAAAATGATGTGAAATACATCTTTGATGTAGTCAAATGTGATAGAATATTTGATGAGCTGCACAAAGGTAGATACATTAAGATCACATATACTTTATCTTTGGCAGGTGAGATTAAGCGTAGGGCATATTGTAAATAGCATAACTCTTATTCTCATACTACTATTGCAATGTTTTCTGTCGACAGATCCAATTGGCCCTTAATGAGGGACGATTGAGTCTTAAAGAGATGCAGATCGACAAGCACCCTTTTTCTGTCAACACTCTAGAGCTCAATCTCAAGGTGTTGATTTGGTCTCATCAAGCCGATACAACCAAAGGAAAGAACGTGATCATCAGGGATGAGATGCCTTTCTCCAAGTGAGAAGGGTGCCTCTAGGACGGTGGTGCTCGAGAAGTCCTCCGACGGTCAAGAATCTCTAAAAATCACTATCCAAGGCTTAGGCCCGAGGAGCAAGCTCCACAGCCTAAGATGATAAAACCAAAGAATCCTGAAGTGGGCAAGTGAAAATGAATCAAGGTAAAGCCACGAATCGAAAGATGGGGCCTAAAAGCGCTTTCGATCAGCTCATGGCTAAGTATAAGAATCAAAAGACTGATTCAAATAGTCGGTCTATGAAGCGATCAAGATTACTGCCTAAGGGAGACAGCCCACCTAAGAAGCAGATGAGGCCAACCATGAATGTGCACGGGTCTCCACCTCCTTTTCCTCCACATAGCTTCGAAGTGCCGTCGCCGTAGTTCCATCCTATGCCTTGCCCACCGTTCCCAGTGTGCCATCCATACATAGGACCGTGGATGTCCGTGCCACCGATGCCTATGTCACCAAGGCCTGTTTCACCGATGTCATACCCGCTATTTCATTCGGGGTGGAATGGACGACCCTATCTCGGATCGGATAGATTCTCGACCGATCAAGGTTTAGAGAGGGAGCTCCACCACCGCGCCTAAGCAAAAGTGGCACCGAAGCAAGGTAATGAACCTACTCCCTCCACTGTTTTTCATCAAGAAAGTGCATCCGGAGGTGTCGTGAAAATCGGCACAACCGATGTCAAAATCGGAGGAGTCTTCACGGGGCCGATCACTTTGGATGATCCGGCCAAAAAGGCCTCCTATGACCATGAAGCTAGCAGCAGCAAAAGCTCCTCCAAGTACACGCAACCGAGGTGGTGTCTGTCTGGCTTGAATCATACTCAAAAAGAGGAATCTCCAAAGGCTGCGCCTCTGAAAGATGCGAGAAGAGGAAGCAGAGAGAAAAAGGGATGAGGTATTCAATGAGATCAAGCCAATGGTCACTCAAAGTAAGCAGTGGAGGGTTAAGGAGCCTAAAGTCGCAACTCCACCGGTGACACAGGAAGCGGAGGCTACACCGAAGCCACTTGGTTTGGCCGACGCCGTCTTGAGAGAGGACTCCGCAGTGTCCTCACCCACGGGACACATCGATATGTTCGAGTTCGACGACGATGACGACCTCTTGGACTACGAGTTTACATCACCTTGGAAAGGTATGGACATTAACACCATTTGCTTATCCTTTTTTGATTATTCGCTTATAGAGGAAGAAGAAGTCATGGCACAATTTAACTTTAGATCGAAAAGTGATATCTTCAAAAAGCCCGAGGAATCGGAGAACTATTTGAAACCCCTCTGTGTGAGAGTTCATATTAATGATTCACTGATTTCTCGCATGCTTGTGGACGACGGTGCTATTATTAATTTAACACCGTATTTTTTGTTTAAAAAGATAGGTAAAGCCGATGACAAGCTCATCCGGACCAACATGACTTTGAACGATGTGGGAGGAGAAAACTCTATCGAGGCTAAAGAACTCACCGTTGAAAGCAAGACTATGGCTACCGCTTTCTTTGTTGCTGATGTGCGCGATAGTTATAGTTTGATTTTAGGGCGTGATTGGATTCATACCAATATATGTGTTCCTTCTACCTTATACCAATTTTTGATACAATAGATTGGTGATGATGTAAAGGTGGTTCATGCGGATGCATCAGCTTGTGTCGCTATGGCCGAATCTTCTTTGCCGTATGACGCTGTCAAGTGCTTGACCCGTTTAGACTTGATGGATTATAATTTTCTTAGCGTAACTAGAGATAGTTTTGTATCAGTCAATGTAAAGCCGATAGAGAATCGGCTCAACTATATAATGTGATTTAATGTATTCTAATCTTGTTTGGTTATAAAAGAGAGTGGAACACTATCGGTCCAATACGAATGATATGTGTAAAGCTATCGAGTAAATAGAAGATATAAATAAGTTAGGATAAGGATTCACATCGATTGATCCTCTTAAAGAGGTGAACCTTAGCAGCGATGATAATCCGAGACCAACTTATATAAATAAAAATCTGAAAGCCGATTATAAGGTGAAGTTAATTGGTTTACTAAAAGAATATGTTGACTGTTTTGCATGGTCTTATAATGAAATGTCCAGGTTGAGCCGCGAGTTAGTTGAACATCAGTTTCTAAAAAAATCTGATTTTAGACCTTTTAAGCAACTGATGAAGAGGTTTAACCCGAATATGCATGATCGGATTAAAGAATAAATTAACCGATTACTTGATGCAAAATTCATAAGACCTTGCAGATATGCGAAGTGAATATCCAACATCGTGCCGGTGGAAAAGAAGAACACCGGTAAGATTAGAGTTTGCATTGATTTCAGAAATTTAAAGAGAGCCACTTCTAAAGATGAGTATCCTATGCTCATAGCCAATATGTTGATTAATGATGCTTTCGACTATAGAGTTATTAGATTTCTTGATGGTAATGCGGGATATAACTAAATCTTCATGGCCGAAGAGGATATGTCTAAAACTGCTTTTAGATGTCCCGGTTTTGTAGGATTGTTTGAGCGGGTTGTTATGACTTTTGAATTAAAGAATGCGGGTGTCACATATCAAAGAACCATAAATTTTATCTTTTATGATTTGCTTAGTGTTATCATAAAGGTTTACATAGATGATGTGGTGATTAAATCAGCCGCTTTAGATTCTCACTTGGCCGATTTGCATCTTGCCTTAGACCGAAGGCGTCGTTTCGGTTTGAAAATGAATCCGCTCAAACGTGCTTTTGGTGTATTGGCCGAAAAATTTTTAGGCTTAATAATTTATAAAAATGGTATAAAGATAGATCTTAAGAAGATAGAAGTAATTAGGAACGTGCAAGCGCCAATATGTAAGAGAGAGTTGCAAAGCTTCTTAGAAAAATGAATTAATTAAGGCGATTCATTTCCAACTTGTCGAGAAACATTAATGCATTTACTCCTATTCTTCGGCTAAAGAATGAAGCCGAATTTACTTGGAGAGCAAAACAACAAGAAGCTTTTGAAAAGATCAAATAGTATTTGTCTTCACCACCGGTGCTTAGGGCGCCTAAGAGAGGAGTCTCTTTTCGTCTTTATGTAGCGCCGAAAGATGATGTGGTTAGTGCTGTTTTGACATAAGAAGATGAAGAAAAAGACTACATGATCACCTATGTGAGTCGACGGTTGGTGGATGCGAAAATAAAGTACACTCTCATCGAAAAACTATGTTTTTTTTTTATCATTTTTGCACCAAGTTGAGACATTATTTGCTATCTAGCATTGTGCGGTTGCTTGTCAAACCAATATTATTAAACATATGATGCATATGCCGATTTCTAGTGGTAAGCTTGATAAATGCGCTTATGCATTGATTAAATATGATTTGACTTATGAATCGTTGAAATCTATGAAAGACCAAATTATTGCTAATTTTATTGTTGAACATTGAATTAATTTAGAACATGATCTAGATGCTGCTTATGTTACTTTTATCTTTTAGAAGTTATATTTTGATGGATCGGTTTGTAAAGAGAGTCAAGGTGTTGGTGTGGTTTCGGTATCTTCTCATGATGCACACTTTGAATTCTCAAACCGTTAGAGTATGATTGCACCAATAACCAAGCCGAATATGAAGCATTGTTGTTCAGTTTAGAGATGTTAGAGTCCATGGGGGTTACGCATGTAGAGGCTTTCGGTGATTTGTTGTTAGTAGTGCAACAAATTTCTGAAAATTTTTAATGTTTAGATGGATCATTGAATGTCATCTTAGATAAGTGTCTAGACAACATTAGAATAATAGATGAATTTAACATACATCATATGCATAGGCTAAAAAATAGTGAAGCTAATGAGTTAGCTCAACAAGCATCGGGTTACAATGTTGGTAAAGATAAATTTTCAGTCAATAAAAAACTGATGCTTAAAGTGTTGGAATTAGACCGTTCAGACACTAATACGTCAAACCGTGATAGTACTGAATCGCTTGATTGGTGGTCACCTATAATTTCATATATTCGTAGACCAACCCAAAGTGTAGATGGGAAGGTTCGGCATGTAGCTTTTAAGTATACTTTGATCGATGGTGACTTAGATCGCTGAACGGAGAATGATTTATTTTTGAAATGTTTGGTGATGACGAGGCTAGAGTAGCAATGGAGAAAGTTCATGAGGGCATTTGTGTTACGCATTAATCGACTCTAAAAATAAAATGGTTGTTAAGAAGGGTCGGATTCTATTGGCCAACCATGATTACCGATTGCTACCGCTACTACAAAAGATGCGAAGAGTGCCACATATTTGAAAACATTCAATTGGCACCCGCAGCCACGATGAACCCCATCATAAAAGCATGGCCATTTCTAGAATGGAAATTAGACTTTATAGGTCAAATACATCCTGCATCTTCGAAGAGACATCGTTTCATGTTGGTTGCAACGGATTACTTCATCAAATGGACCAATGGTGGCTCTAAGAACATGACGCACAAAAAGGTAATTGAGTTTCTTATCGAGCATATTATTCATAGGTTCGGCATACTTTAAACTTTAACTACAAACTAATATACTTTCTTTATGTCTGATCATGTTAAAAAGTTTATCGAATTCTATGAAATTAGGATACTCAATTCATCTCTATATTATGCTTAGGCCAATGGTCAGGTCGAGTCTAGTAACAATACGTTGATTAATCTCATTAAGAAAAAGATAGAGGACCATCTCAAAAGATGGTATAAAGTCTTATCGAAAGCATTGTGGGCTCATCGGATATCTAAGCATGGGGCAACTAAGGTAACGCCCTATGAACTTGTGTATGGACATGTGGCTGTTTTATCCGTTGAGGTAAATCTAGGAGTTCTAAAGTTAGCCAAACAAAATGATTTATCCACCGAGGAGTATAGAACTCTAATACTAGGCAATATCGATGAAGTCACCGATAGGTGTTTAAATGCCTTGAAAGAAATTGAGAGAGACAAGGCTAAAGTTGCTAGAGCCCACAATAAGAAGGTGAAAGTCAAAACTTTTCAGGTGGCTGAATTGGTTTAAAAAATTATTCTGCTTGGAGGTTCAAGAAGCAACAAGTTTAGAAAATAGTCTTCTAGTTAAAAAGGGTCATACTAAATAGTAAAAGTCATCACCGAAAACGCATACATGTTGAAAGATATTCGAGAAGAATCATTATCTGGGGCCCTTAATAGCCGATACTTAAAAAATTATCATCCAAGTGTAGGGCAGGAGACGTAAGAGAAAAGTGACCGATGTGAAGAACATCGTTGTCAAAATTGAATACAATGGCCGATAAGTCAAGAAAACCATCGTCATTAGAGATTTTTGGGCGCTTAAATATTTTATGGTGTAGGAACTTCACTAAAAAACAGGGAGGCATATGTTTACACCCAAAAATCACAGTGCCACCGACGTATTCGACACATTGTCGGAGTATTCGGTGAGCCCTCTCGGGTTCGAGCACTTAGCCCACCAGAGTGTCCGTCACGTTCGAAGTGTCCGATGAGCCCTCTCGGGTTCGGGCACTTAACCTACCGAAGTGTTCGGCACGTTACCGAAATGTCTGGTGAGCCCTCTCAGGTTCGGGCATTTAGCCCACCGGAGTGTTCAGCACGTTGTCGGAGTATCTGGTGAACCCTCTCTGGTTCTAAGAATTACACAACGGAACCTTCGGCATCTTACCGGAGACTTCGGTTACCGAGTGTACGACACTTTACCAAAGACTTCAGTAATACTGATTTAAGAAAGTCTTCAGCCGATTAATTCTAGTTTCTTTCATAATTTGTGAGATTAGTTGCCCTACGAGATAAGACCATCCCTTCTCTGTAAAATAGAGGCCTATGACTGATTGAGGATCATCTCAATCGATCAAAACAATTTGTCTGTGCATTTTGTTCTTCTCCAAATCTTAATCCTTTTACTCGATCCTCGTGCTGTTTTTTCTTCGTTCCGAAGACGTTTGAAGGTGATCTAACTGCCCTGACCGAGCCTGGATCATTTCTAAGACGATCCTCCTTCGACTAGGTCACTCTCGAGGTGGAATTGTTTAGGTGCTGTGTCAAATCCAGCGTTGAAGAAACTTCGACGTTCTTGCACATGGACGCAAGAGCGATGTGTTGGCCTAGGATCCATTTCGACGTGAACAGATTGTTTGGTGGCGATGCTTCAGTTTTAGTTGATTGTTGACATCGATGTTTAAGGGTTAGCCGATTGAGGTAAATCACACTCATGAGTGGCTCTAGTAATCCATACCAAGCTTGTTTTTGCCTATGCGGGAGAGAGAATGAATAAGCTTACGCTGTCCTATATGGAGAGAGAATGAATGGAGAAAAAAAAAAGGTTTATCTACGGAATAGAATGAAAAGGTTTTAATTAGCTGCTAATAAAGAGTCGGTTTACAAGGCGCTTCAAGATTCAAGTAGTAAACTTCAATACCCCAATAAAATTTGTAGACCGTAATGTCGCTAGTCCATGCATTAATAGGGAGGTTATGTATTGTGTTACTTATTGAGAACATTAGGGTAATCGTCTCTTGTTTAGCTGGGGAAGCAGGGGAGCCCTCTACTAGCGTTGGAATGAATACAAGGAATATAAATATAATTTGCTATGGTGTACATTGATACCCACAGGCTTTAAAACCGGTTGCACAAATTTTCGAAAAAGTAGAAAATCTACATGAACTTTTTAAACCGCCTCTAACGGAAGTCCTAAAAGTACAGAATATTTCAAATGCTTGACTCGTTCCTCTTGATCGTTACCAAAGGTCAGAATGATCTTTTACTACCGTGAATCGTGCGAGCGCTGCAACGCCGCGGCAAGCTAGGATCAAGCTCTATTGATTCAGCTCTGATGCACCTACAAAAAGTTCTACTCCTACAGTAGTCAAGATTTGAAGCTTCGAAGCAAAACACTCGGCGTCTGGTGCGCCTTGCCGGCCGGCGTGCTTCGGATCGATTTGTCTGTCTTTAGTCCTAGTCAAGATTTGTCTTTGCAGTGCTTCTCTGTCGGGCTGCGCGACCCTGTTTTAGAACATGGAAATCGCTGTCCATACTGTTTGTTGATCACGCTTCCACACGACGACTGCCCTACATCAATTTGATCTGCAATACACGGCAAGCATGTGATTTCCTTCAAAGATTCATCAGCTGCTACCAGTGGCAGCGGACATCAGAAATATCGACAGATCGAAAATAACAACTACTACTAGTACTGGAAAGTTTTGATTAACAGCAAGTCGAAGTAAATAACCGTATAATAACCAACCTGAGTACCTGCCGACAATGCCCTATAGAGATGGTTTGCAACGCTGTTTTGAACAGTCCTTGATGTGAAGCTGGCCGCCATCGTCTCGTCTGCATGCAAGCGAGAGCGCTTCGTCCTCAACATTTTTGCGCTAATATAGCCGCCATGGATACTTTGAGATAGGCTGAAATCACGTGTGAAAATGAAATCGCACCAGGCAGCACGCTCTTTGGTCCCCCTCCCCGAGAAGGCGAGAACGTCGACTTTGTCCGGGGTCCCACGACGCACTTGCTCCCCTCTCTTTAGCCTTCGCTTTCTCTCCTCTTCGGGGGGGGGGGGGGGGGGGGGGGGGGGGGGGGGGGGGGGGGGGGTTGTGTGAGAGAGAGAGAGAGAGAAGGGCTGCGTTCTACTGTAAGGAGCCAGCCATGGCGCAGGCGCTACAGATGGGAGCGGAGAGAAGCGCCCGGCCAGTGTCAGGCGGCCACGCAGCTCAGACTTAATTGCCGGCCTCGTAGTTCGTTGGCATGCAGAGCGTCGCCCGGCCTCTGGTTCGTTCCATCCATCCTACAGTACGGGTACTGTGTGGATCAATAGAGCTAGTACTACTAGCTTCTATAGTTGTCCTGTGCGCGCGCGTCCACGTACGGCCGGTCTCAGGTTCGTCATCTGGGGTTCGTATAATACTTAATTAAGCTCGCCGAGATCGATCTATCGCCTCAGGGCGACGCCGCAAAATAATTTAGGGTCTGTTTAGAAAATTTTATAGAAAATTTGCAAGAATTTTATATGAATAAATTTAATTTCATAGTAAAGAGAAAAATTCATCCGTTTATGACCTGAAAAAAGAAATCATCCATTTCAAACAGGCTCAAGCGCTTTTTTTGATAGGTGGGATTTGGCGAACACGCAATAAGAGCAAAGTACACGGTGTTGAGCAGCATTGCCGGCACCTGAGATCTAGAGTGCTTCCCCATCGGAGATTTTGCCGCATGGAATATGCAAATTGTATTTAGGGTTCCGTTGGACTTTCCTCCACATGTGCCTGCTACTGTATATCATTATTCATGGACGTCTACACTATTTTGGTTGATATCATATGGGAATATTTTGTTACTGCACTCCAATGATGGGTTTAAATAAAAAGGCATTCACATGTAGGACCAGTAGTTCATTTCTTTGATTTGTGCCAACAAGGGTCCATCAAAGCTTGCTCGATAGCAATTTAAAATTGTTGGTCAAAGTTTGAGCCTACACCCCGCAGTCTGAAATACACTTTTTATGCATCGAGGGAGCACTATCAACTAACTGTTCTTTTAATTATCTAATGATATCAAAGATCCTAACATTTGATGGTGTTCCATCAGATGACATTATTTTAGCCAATGTTGAAATGTTATGGTTTCAATTGTGGTTTCTGGGGGTGAGAGGGTGCGATAGCCAAAAAATGTGTATTTGGACTTGCATTCACAGACTGTCAGCCAAAGTTCTAGGGCCAAGGAAATATATGGCCGAAAGAAGGAAAACGATTGAATATAGAGATCTGAAAGCAACGTGATGGTAATATTGCTGATGAAGTTTGCACTTTTCTTGTTTTGGCCATATTTATGTCAAGTATAATGCACTTCCAAATACATTTTGTTGCAGTAGCCATTTTTTTCGAAGGAAGTTCCAATACTGGTTTGGTTTAATTTTCCCTAATCCGCGTTCGAGATAGTTTAGTACGAGACATTCTAATAACTAAGGCAAATGTTTGGGAAGCATTCGGCATGATTTTTTTAAGAAAAACCTGGTTTCTAAGGAAAAAAATCGTAGGCCACAGGATAAGTCAATTTTTTGTGATGAGGATAAATCAATTTGTTTGTGTAAAATTGAACCGTAAAGTTTGTTTTGATGTCATATTGTATCTCTTTGCGATCATTTTACAATTTGTTTTGTCATTTTAAGATTATTAGTGACCTTTTATGTTAAATTAAAGTTATATCTAGCTACATATAGTATCAAAATTTATATCGTATCCCATGAATCTGGGCATAGCCAAAATGAGGAAATGAGGGGGGAGGGAGGTGGAGGTACTAGCGAGCGTATCTGCTGTAATGCAAAGGAACACTGTTCATACATCTGTAATAGTAGTAAATTCATACCACAGTAACTGTTACAGTATGCATTTCGATACTGTTTGTTCATGAAGTAGTGTTCGCAAAATATTGTTCATCGATGTAGCATCAAATCTAGATTTTCTATTTCCAATCTAACGGTTAAAAATAGATCCAAATTCTCTGCTATAGTATTTGTCTGGATTTTGGCCTCTGCTGAAGAGGACTTGGATCGCTAGCTAGGGGCCGATTGGCTGTAACTTTTTTTTTTTTTTTTTGCTGTTGCTGTCACCGTACCGCGCCGCCGTAGCACGAAAAAGCGAAAACACAGAGTCTTGCGTGCCTTTCGAACCGCTGTGCAGCTATAGTATCAGCAAAAATACGCTACAAGAAGCAGAAGCAAACGCACCCTAGACGAGACTATCCCATCCACTTTTTTTGCAGTGTTTAGTTGGATGACAGAGGTTGGATGGAACCATCTAAGTAGAAAATATTCTCTGCAGATGCTGGATGAGATGATTCAAGAAAAAAGCTTGAACGGAGCCATCCATGCTGCTAAGCTAAGCGTGAGGATTAGTATACTTATTAGTGTAAATTAATAAATTTATATTAATTATAATAGTTTTTCTATGTAGTTACGATTAATAAAGAATTAATAAATTATATTTAGCATGTTTTATGGTTAATAAAAATTTAAAACAAGATAACTATTTTATAATTATTTGATTATAAAATAATAAATCACTACATAACTAATTTATAATTATTTGATAAAAAAATAAATGATTATAAAATAAGATAACAATTTGATAATAATATAAGTATAAAATATTTACCTTATTAAAAATAAGATAAATATTTTATAATTACTTAATTATATTTATTATTATATGATTATTTTTCACTATATAAATTGAGATGTTTAATTAGGTTAATAATCACTGTATCATCTTTTGTCCTTCAAACAAGAAAAAAAAAACTTGACTCATCCCATCCAATCCAACCAAACATGAAACTAAAATCGTTTCACCCATAAAAGATATGGGTGTGATCATCTCATCCACTCTTATTCTCAAACCAAACGCACACTAAATGACACAGGACATGCCATGTGTACATATTCGTAGGTTGACTAGTCGTGCTTCATGTCCAGGAGAGACAACTTGATAGCCTCGTACCTGTATTTCTGTAGATTTGATGGTTCTTAACCCATGTATTCCATATTCTTGGGGACAACTGTAAAAGTTGTCCTCATCCTCTAGATTTATCCGAAGCCAGGCGATGTGTGCCATGGGGGATGCATCTCGTTCCTTGCCCTTCTGTTTTCTTCTCTGGAAAAGAAAGGGATACCCCTGCAGCCTTTCTCCACAGGAACTTTGAACATTTCCAAGAGAAGGCGCAGGCAGGAAACATCACGCCGAGACATGGTATATCCATTCGAGGGATAGATGGCACACTGGTAGCAAGGAAGTGACCATTGGTCGGACGAGCCGCGGCGGCGGCGCTCGTACCTGGTGGCGCCAGCTCGCGGCCGGGGGCGTGCTGCAGGGCTCGCGGCCTTCCGGTTCAGGAGCTCTGTGCTGCTCCCGGTGACCGAGCGGCAGCGCAGCTCGACGGCGCGCGCGGAGGCATGTCGGACCACGCGCGCGTGCGTTCACCGGCCGCCCATCTGTGCACGGCACGGCACAGTGTCGGCAGCTCCTGACGCGCGTCCGGCAAGGATATGCGTGGTTGTGTCGTGCATATTGCACGGTCTCTTGGGAGTTGGGAGGACGGCGATGCATATGGCCGCTTCCTCTCCACTCTCTCCCTGGAAACTGGATGATCCGAGGAAAGGAATAGACAATTCGATCCAACGAGCAGGTGCTAACCGGTAAGCTAGGAGCTACTAGTAATTACTTAGTCACACATTTCTACTCTTTATCACATCTCCTGTCCTAGCTTCTTTCCTGCTCTGGAATCATGCTTCCAGCTGATTTCTTCGCTTCTAGAGATTTGACTCTTTCCTGAGGTTTTTTTTTAAAAAAAAAGAAGATCCAACGAATTGCAATTTTTCAGATGGACATACAAGCCCTTCAGCATGTGCCAAGATCAAAATGGTACCTTGCACAATAAAACCAACCGCGTGAAAGGAAGTACCTTTGGTTGCTGCTTCTGCTTTCTACTGTTGCTCGTTGCATCTCGAAGGTAATCTAACGAAGTGCAAAACATTTAATTCTGCGCTTGGGCCGTTTGTGTTTGCTATACTTATTTTCCTCTTTAACGGACTTACAATTCTCAAATTTGGATTTTCTTCTTCTGATATACTACCTCCGTCCCAGTAAAAATTTATTTTTAGTTTTTGTTGACTTATATTTCGACCAATTATTTTTATAGATTTTGTTAAATATAAAAACTTAGTATTTTTACTTTAAAATTTTTCAAAAGAAATACTTTTATAAAATATATTATTTATATTATTAAAATAATTTAAATTTATTAAAATTATTTATCAAAGTTTTAGTCAACAAAACTTAAAAATAAACTTTTATTAGAACGGAGAGAATAGGATCTTTAAATTGAGTAACAGCTCATATAGGTTACAAATTAAGATGCGATGCAGTAGCCTAATTCGATAAATTCGTACTATTTCGTATTTTTCCTTGTGTTGTACTCTGCTTTACTTTTCGACTTTGAATGTTCTGAATCTGATACGATATCTTTAATTTGAATAACAGCTTGTAGTTATTATTCACAACTGGCTTGGCACGCCAGTTGAATTAGATTAATCGTTACTCAGTTTTCCTTTTAATATTTGTTCTTAATGTGGATAAGAACTATACGTATGATTTTGCCACCAGAATTCTGTTTCGTTTTGCTAATGGAATTCGGATTTTTGAGTTTCAACTGCCTTGGTGGAAAATAAAATAAATTTGACATAGAAGTAGGGTAGCAAAAAATAAAAATATATGATTTTACCAGAAAGAACTTAACATAATGTAGGATACATTAATCCATCACAATGAGTTGAGTCTACAAACGCTTAATTTCTTAAGACATTTTTCTTGTCTCAGCCACAAGCTTCTCATACGAGGATATAAGCTTTGATTGTCTTCTTCCCTTTCTAGGGATCTCAAAATTTAGATACAAGTTTGAGAGGACCAGAAAAGTTCATAATTCTTAATCTCAGGCACATACTTCCTCCGGTCTTAAATTGATCTCACCATTGACTTTTAACATTATCTTTGGTCATTCATCTTATTAAAAAAATTACTTCAGATGTGTAATCTATAAGTTATATTTCAGATAACTTTAATGGTTAAATAAATTATAATAAAATATATAATATAGAGCGCTCTTTTTTGAATCAGATTAATAATCAAAGATGATGTTAGAAGTCAACGGCAACAACAATTTAAGAACAGATAGAGTTTATTTCCGATATAAATCTAGTGTTTTTGATGTTATATCGCAGGTAGGCAAGCAAGGACTATGTATTTTTATTGTCTGCAAACTATGAAATTAATATTTATTTTCATAATTTTATATTAGAGAAAAATAAGATGTTATGGTACTGTATGACTAAATAATGTTTCCATGTAGTAATATGATATATTAAGACATCCAATCCTGATAGCCCTGACATATTAATGCCTGCAAACTTTTAAAAGTTTGACCCCACAAATTTAGATCACATTCTGGTCTCCTTCCTTTTAAGTGTTCATAAACATATACTGTGAAACTTTACAGCCTCCATGACCAATCAAAAGAAATCATACTAGAAACAGGGATCACCTGTTCTTCACGAATCTGGCAAGCAACCATGCACCATTGACCTATATCTTGTTATAGGAGCAAATACTGGAGTATAGTACTTCTTAAATTGTTAGACATTTATTTTGTTACACTCATGTAACAAGTTAGTCTCTCAGAGGTTTCATCTCTAGCCTACCCGAACTTGCTTGAGACCAAAAGACTTTGTTGTTGCTGTGTCCTATTACAAATTTGCATGAATTGATAACAGAAAAGCCAAGGTGCCAACTTATGATTAGTTGCATAATTCCATCTGGATAAATCAATTGTTTGGAATACATATTTAACATTTATATGATTGAACCATGATAAAACATTCATAAGTTCCTTTTATATCCAATGAATGGGTGTCTCTAACCTGTTATTTCCATTTAAATCACTAGATAGCTACTATGAGTGTTTGCTATGCTATTTCCCATTTAAATAACTTGACGCTTGATACAGGCTGCATATACCATCAGAACAAAAATGACAAATGCATTCAAATGTATTACATACTGTGCCTCCTGTGACTCTGCACCAATGCTGACATGCAAGATTAACACAAAAATTGAAAACTTTGACCCGGTGTTAGTGCTAATTTTGACTCAGAGTGAACAAATACAAACTAATTAAGACTCAGTAAAATACCCAGATTTTATAGTTTAGACAAGCAAAGTTATGTTCATGACGTAGTATATGTTTTTCATTCAACTAACTAGTGCGGAACCTACAATTGCAGCTTATATTGGACCAAAAAAAAAAGCAAGGCACTACAAAGAACATGTTGAAGAACTGAAAACGCACAGGAGGGAAAAGCTGCACACACTTTACTTGCTCCGGCATCCACCCACATGAGCTTCAGCATTGATAGATGCCATGGATCAGGTAATATATCAGCCAGGAAATTTACTACTGCCGCTCTCTTAGCATCTTGCCTTCCTTTCAAACCAGACCATCCTGTGATAATGAATTTTCACCCTGATATGTGTTGTTTGGCCACCAAACCTTCTACTTTCTTGTTTCTAAATTGTTGTCGTCGTTGCCTTTTAACATTATTTTTAATTAATTATCTTATTAAAATTTAGTTTGAATGTATAAAATTATTGTAATGGCATGTATCAAATTTCATAAAATTGTAATGGCATGTAACAAATTAATCTAAAATTATTATAAGTTATGATTCAAATAATTTTAACGATAAAGCAAATTATAACAACATATATGATATTTATCAAAATAAATTTAAATAAGATGAATAGTTAAAGTTGATATTACAAGTCAACGATAACAATAATTTAAGAATAAAAGGAGTAAAGTATCATTAGTTTCAGCTCGCTAGCCAACATGACAGAAATGGCTCCTTTGGTGCACAGCCAGTACAAGCTGAATTGATTCCTGTCCAAGTTAGTAGCGTCCCAGCTCCGTTACATTGTGCGCAGTTACCGGGTGAGGCTCTTGTTCCTTCGATCACAGTTTCAGGTAATTATTTTTTTCTTGTCCTGTTGCAATATGTGTGCATTATCACAGCAGATCTGGATCATTCTGTAGTAGCATATGGTCCATTATTTATCGATTTTGTTTGATAAATCATTTGAAATAATATTAAAAGAATTTGATATAAGTTTTTCATCTCAGTAGGGTTACGTAATATGCAAACTTGTCAAAGCTTATATATATAGCACATACCTGATGTTAGTTTCTCAAATTCTTCTTTATATTTAACACAATTAGATAGCTAGAGATAGCAGGAAGGGTAACATATGGTACCTTTTACTTCAACCAATTGACTAATATAACAACTGCATTACAAATTATTGTAAATCTACAGTTAATTATTTGAAATATTAACAATGTCACTCAGCATGCCAAGGCCCTTTATTAATCAACTCTGCATTTATTTTTGTCTCCAGCTCATTACTTTTAGGTTCAATCTTTTCCATGAAGGCGCATACTGTTTTATTTCAAAGGCAGATATTGTGGCTAAATTTACCCGTATTCTATGGATTCATGCACATCTCTTTTACAGGGTAGGCCAGGTTTGGCACGCAGAACTAAATTGCTTCTTGTGATGCATCATGCATGCTACATAAGGTTGTGATGGCGCGCGTGCGGATTGACCCTACGTACCAGAAAGATGGTTACTCTGAGGTTTGCACATTATCATGAGCCCTATCGTGCGTGCAGCCATGGAGCCATATATTGGAGGTTTATGATTCTCTTAGTGCCAGGCCATTCCGAATGCCGAATTTTTTTCTCAGTTTGTGCATGAAGAAACAAAACTCTTGTGGAAATCGTACAAAAACCTTTCATTTCGAATGGGAATTCATGCGTATGGGCTTCGTTCGATAGCAGGCCAATCGGCCGGCTGCAGAATGAACAGTTTGTTGTGCAGTGTGCTAGCCGCCCGATGTACGCAGCCTGAAAATGGTACGCATGCCTTTGCCTTAGATACAATAGCGTTCCTTCGTCTTTACATCTGATAGTCTCTGTTCCATAAAAAATATATTTTTAGCTTTGGTTTACTGTGTTTCTTTTTTTTTCTTTGATTAAAAATTTATATAAAATTGATAAATTTTAATAGAATAAAGGTTATATTTTTAAATTTACTATGAAAAATATTTTATAATATGTAATTTATATGTTTATAAAGTTTATCAATTTTTTAAAAATCATTGATTAAACAAAAAAAACAAAGCACAGTCAAACAACTAGAACGGAGGGAGTAACAAGACTAGATACATGTGCACACTGTTTGTCCTTAGCCTTGTACTAGTGGTTAGTACAGCATGTGACCTGCTTTCTTCCCGAGGTTGGGGGTGGAATTAACCTGTGTTTACAATTTACTTGCACAAACAGTTGCTAGTATGATTTTACTGCTAGGGCCCGTGGTGATCGATCACGTGCAGATCTTTGTTTTTTTGAATGGATGAACATCACTTGCGGTTCTTGTTAAGGCAGTAGAGAATAGTGAAGGGCAACGGAATCAGTGTGTGCTAGGCATGTGTTTAGAAGATACGCTAAGTTTGTTTGTGGGATCGAGGTATTAATTTTTCAGCCGATTGAAATTGTGGTGCTTTCAATCAATCTTCATGGCCCTTATATGTAGATCGAACACCTAACACCTTACAATTTTTTTATAGTCAATACATTGATAATTTTTTTCTCTAGTCAATGCATAGTTTTCAGTCAATTGAGCACAATCAAATATATATAAGAAAGGATATGAGACAAATGTTATAATTATGTGTTGAAGATTATGAATTATCTTTTATGTAGTGCCCCCACCTATGATCCTATTTTTAGACGAGCTTTTTTACTGGTATATTAGTATATTTAACATGGTATACTTGCATCATTTTTTTAACCTTTTGGGATGCAAAAGTGCAACAAACTAAGTAACTAACCTGCACTTCTCTTTCGTAATACTCTCCGGTTTTAAAATATTGACACTGTTGACTTTTAACACAAATTTGACTATTTATTTTATTTAAAACAATTATTCAAATGTGTAAATTGTTAGTCGTGTTTTAAATATCATTGATGATAAAATGAATTATAATAAAATATATTATATTTATTATATTTTTTGAACAAAGTGAATGGTGAAAGTTGATGTTACAGGTTAACGGTACGTGTCATATTTTGACACTGAAGCAGTACATTACATTAAGTTAGCAGCAAGATGAGAAATTATATTAACAAGCTGCTAATATCTCACTTTTAACCTGATGTCGTTGTCGCTATGAACCTATGAATTCTGTCGGCCGTGCACATGAGTTATTGCTTGAGCATGATTTCAATGATCCAGTTTTGAACTAAATACATTGCAGCAATTGATGCGATCGACTCTTCGTTAATACACCTGGCTTTCAGAATATAATACATAACTACTCCTGCAATGTGGGATGCTGTACTAAAAATGTATTTTTATGAAAAAAAACTGATTATGTAATTAGGCACAGAATTGGGGCAAGTAGCATCATAATATTTTTCAATAACGAAATTCACTGTTTTACCACCCACTCTCACTTTTGAAAATGTAATTGGAAAACAGCCAGCATATATATATATACAATATGCTTTTTAGCTTGCAATGGAAAAGGCCCAACAAACTCAGGCAGAAGAGATGCCGATCCAAGTATCCAATAGCTAGCATTGATTTACCAAGATAGCTAGAGGAGTCATGGTACCTTGAAGACGTGAAGTATTCTAAGGAAATTCCAGTAATTAGATTCACAATTTACCAAGAAAATAGCTGAATGTCTCTATATTCTGTTTAAGTTATTTTATGAACATCCCATAAACTATAAGAACGTTTAAGTTATTAACTGCTGTTCTTAACCTTCATACAAGCTGCATCATGTGGGGAGAAGTTGATCTTCAGGTATTTATACATAGTAACCCTCCATTCAGCATGCTAACTTCAGCCTTCAGCTGCTTTTCATTCTTTCATCTGATAACCGAATTATAATGGGTTGTCCATCGCCAGATATTTTTTGATCTCCTCTCCATTAGAGAGATTCAGTTTAGTAATCACAGAATCGGCACAAAATAGATTCGATTCATGAATCAACACGGTTCATGCTAGCCACTATAGTGCATCATGCGATGACCAAACCAAGTTCATCGGTACACAGTCAATTAGAAAGCCAAGATGGAGAAATACACACAAACGAACACAAGGAATTATTGAGAAGCTCTTGGGAGGGGGCCAAGGAGGAAAGAGTAGTAGTTCTAGTACCGTACGTAAGTAGGAGTAGTGCCCATATTCAGTAGAACCGTGAGTTGGCAAACACGACTCCGCCGAGCTCCCATTGTTCTTGGCAGTAGTTGATGCCGCCGTATCCTCCGTTGCCGAAGGTTAGGATCATGTCACTCGGCTCGGTCGCCATTGAGACTTGTTGCGTCCTTCCTCCATTGTTGAGAGTTGATGAGCACCTCTCCTCTAACTCAGCCGCAGCACTCGCCATGTTCATGGACGGCGAATGGTTCAAATTGCTGGTGCTCGGTCGGTCCCTCCCAGCCGCCGCCTCGACGTCAATTGCCGACGCAAGCTTCACCCATCGCATCCGATGCTTCTCCCTCGTCCGTTCCCTCGCCCTCTCCCTGGCCTTGGCCCTCGTCTCCTTGTCGAGGACCGGGTGCGCATTCGCTGATTTTCTTGGTGGCTTTGGCGTGGTCGTTGCCCTCCTGGCCTTGGCCGGCTTCTTCCCCTCGCTGCAGCCGTTGCCCTTTTGCTGCTGATCTCCTCCGGGCTCCTCCGTCGGGTCTTGCTTGCCGTCGACGGAGAGGCTGCTGGAGCCGTCCTCCACGCACTCCGACGACGCGTCGTCGGTCATGATCTCTTGGATGGCGGCTTTGGATGTGTTGAGGAGCCATTGCACCGTCTTGCTGGCCTTGTCGTAGCCGAGCATGTCCTGGAGCGCGAAGAACTTGCGGGCGACGTCGAGGGACAGCCGCATCCGCCGGTCCCTCATCCCTCCGGCGGTGCATATCTTGCTGTGCCGGTCTTTCCTCGACGCGGCCGCTGCGGACGCCGTGTCGAGGCTGACAGCGCCACCGGCGCCTTGTGCATTGCTGGGGTCATGCTTCGGCGCCGGCGGCTGCTCCATCGACGGGTGAATCTGCAGCTCCGGCGAGTCGATCACGGCGGGTGGCGGGGTGACGGCCGCGGCACTACCAAGCTGTTGGTAGCTGAGGTGGAAGCTGCTGGCGTCGTCGTCGGCGGCGGCGGCGAAGGGAGGGGAGCAAGGGTAGTTGTAGAAGCTGCTGTATTGGTCCGGCTTTGGGGAGGGCGGGCTGAGCTGCAGCTGTTGGTAAAGCAGCATGTCCATGGGGCTTGGGGAATCACAGAAAGGAAACATTTGCTTTGGTGACGGGACTCCAAGACCCTGATGCGTCTCCCTCCCCTCTCTTAGGTCCTGGGACTAAGAGCAGCAGGCTACTCTATATCTGTTTGATCGTGGGAGAGAGGCAGACGGCGGGGTGGCCTATGATCAGATGTGTCCGTCCGGCCATGCAATAGATCTAGGCTTGTGTTTCAGAGTGCGGAGGACGGAGAGAGAGTACCGAGGCCGGGCATGGGTTCATGTGCGTAACAGATCATCAGCTAGAGATCGAGCTGCGTGTGTTTAGGAAGCCTGCCGGCATTTGTTGGATGTGATCAGACGCCTCTCTAGTTGCAGTGACCAGTGAGAGGGATGTGTGCCGTCTTACAGAGGAGAGAGGCGAGACGGGGAGAGGGGATCGATACCTGGCTGCTTGCTGTTCGTGTGGATGAGGTGAGGTGAGAACGCAAGGCCGGACCTGCTGCACCATCTCTGTAGCAGCCTCCTTGAAATCCTTCTTGAGGAAACCAAAGACGGCGTATATTTGTACTAACGTCCACAGGGATCGATCGATTCAGTCGAGTAGTATGAGTTCACTGGCTGAGATATGCATTGAGGTATCCATCGAGACCCATGGACCAGTGCTATCTGTATAGGTGTACAAAGATGGTAGGGGACCGGTGTGGGCACTGGTTTATGTGTCGGTCTCCTGGTCTTCTGAACTTTAGGCGTATGGGACCTGTATGAGTTGGTTAGGTACTCCATTGTGCTGTTGACACAGGACTGATTCCAAGGCTCCTCATAAAATGACTTTCTACTCGTTGTTAAAAACAATGGTTTTCTTCCGCCCATAGTCCACATATAGTAAAAGTTAGTGAAATCCTTTTAACTGTACCATTCACTACATGGTGGCTTGCAATTACAAGAAATTTCAATTTTAAATGATGCCATGTTTATTTCTTCTGCTGTTTATTTTTTTAATACTATGTTCAGAAATATTATTCGGTGATCATCCAGAAATATATACCAAGATTATATTGCGATTGAACTATCCATGTAATGTTGATAAGCTGAAACAATATTGTTTGATAATTATGAAGCTGATTATTTTACAGGTAAATTTACTAAAAGTATACAATTTGACAGGGACATGTCGCGGTTCACATACCACGACTTGGACATTTCAGTCACTTCATCAGCGTAGCATCATCAAATTTCAAAACCTTTGTTAACAACTTACTTAGCTGTGTGGTTTACTTCTGCTAGGCCAGATGGTTGTACCAGTTGGAGCTTTGTGTATTTCTAGGTCCAAAAGCTGGATACACTTTTTTTTTAGTTATTGAATGAAAGTTGTAAGGCAGTTCAGAATTCCATCTAGTTTGCATGACAATCATAAAATTCACTATAGCTAGTTATGGTGGAGGGCCACCATAGCGCAAAATTGAAAGAGGTTGAGAAACAAGTGCAAGGTGAATCACAAGCATATCCCTCTGATACAAGACGATTATAAGGTATTAATGATAAATTGTGCAGAGGCAACAACGAAAAAATGTTATTACCGATACATGTTTGACTAAAGCTAGATGTACAACTATTCTAATACAGAGGTTGAGTTACTGATGCGGCATCCATCCACATCAGCAATACCTAATTCGAAGATAAATTGAAGAAAGATCAAACCGTTGGCGGGTGCATAACGCCTTAGTTCTTTTTGCACAGATAAGCTCATCTTAACTACTGTACCACAGTACTCACAGAAAGCAAACAGATCTCGATGATGCACAGACCATGGACCACGTTGACTGACCACTAAGCCTTGTAGCTCTCTCGGTTTTGCCCCCAAAGAGTTCGTGATCAGCTGGGCCGGTTCGCTGCATGAAGCCCCATCACTGTAGCAGCGGATGGTTCTTGCAGAGAAAAAGATGATGTGGGGCTCGCTGCGCATGCATGGCCGCATCTGAGCAATGAAGGGCATATATATGGATTTATCTCCATGCATTATTGTAAAGAAATGTAGAGTCCGGAATTTCATTATATTATCAACTACAGTAGAAAATATAAATTTATCGCAGCAAGCATTCGATTTCAGAACATTGAATTAGTTGTGCCTTCTCAGTTCATGGACCAGTTCCTCACAAAAATAATGCTCCAATTAGAGTAAATTTACACCAATCAACTCTTGTGCTTGTGCGACAGACTTGAGTGCTTCCGTGATCTAGATCCAGTTGATGCACTTACAATGAATCGGGTCGTTCCCAACCTACCACAGTACAGTCAACCTAGCTTCAAGGGCTAGGTGACAGAGTTTTCTTCCTAGAGTGAGGTTGCGCCGCATCCATACGCCGTAAAACTTGGGCCCATTTGAGTCTCCAGAGATTACGAGAATCCAGATGAAAAAAATCTTATTGATATTCAAATAAGTGAGATTTTAGAACGTTATAAAATCTTATAGAATCTAATTGATCTAAATATTATTCGAAATTTTATACCACAATGCAGGCTGTGATTTTTAAAATAGTTGAGATTTTAAATTTTTGAAATCCAAATTTTAAAATTTTAAAATTCAAATAAAATCTCGTACTCCAAACGACTGTGATTTTAAAATCCTAAAATCTGAATTGTAAAATGCAAAAATACATAATCTAGATTCCTGATTCAAACGGGACCTTGAAATTTAGGAGGGCTAGAAATCAGCAGAAAGCAATTGACGCTGCTGTGCTTGCTTTGTGCTCGTTCTTTGCTTTTGTGGAGGGAAGGAATTGTTCTGTGTTCTTCTGTACCCCTATATAAAATGCAGGAATTGGACACTGCAACTTTGCGTTTCGGCACATCAATTTTTTTTACCATTCTTTTACTAATTTTTAGGGGTGAAAAAACTGAGGCAAGATCAGAATATTGCTGCTATTACATATCCATTTCAACATGAACTGGATGTTAATTGGAGGCGAAAATAAGTACAATATCTACTTAAGTCGGACAGAACATGTTCATCTAATTATCTTTTGGGAAGTCAGTTAATGACACTTTTTCACTCAAAATTACTGTTAATAATATTATTCACACATTTTACCATAAAACTAATTAACATTAAATTTGGACTACAGTTGCAATGTTTCAGACCTATTCTAAAGTTCGTTTCTAGTGAAATTTGAGGACACATACAAATTTCAATAGTTCAAATATATACTCCAGTACGTTAAGCCCCATAGATAATTATCACACCCGACAACTATTTATACCTTTTGAAAGAAAGAGATATCTCTTTCCGTGTTGGTTGCACAGTCCATTCATGTTGCTTTCATGGTCTCCTCCACAAAAAAGTTGCTTTCATTCATGGTGACAATGTTTACCCAAAACGCACAGGAGTTTGTGCATTAGTGGGTGTAGCAGTCAGGAGATGCCTGGACACTGTTACTAGTCCGATCCACATTTCCTGCTTTTCTCCTGAAACAAATCATGGTTAGATTCGTGATATATCACTTGTAGTCCAACTTGGAAATGGAGTAGTTGGATCCATACAAGTGGCATTGTGGCAGCATTTCATTTGGAGGCTGTACGTGGCCTGCCAGCTGATTGGACAGGTTTTTCTTCGGAGTAATTGGCTAATTGACATAATTTGCCTCCGTCCGTTTCCGTCCGGATTCATATCCTCACTTTTTTAAATAAACTTTGCTATAGTCAATCTTATCTATTTATTATATAATCAATCGTTGTATAATTTAAAATATTTACTAACTAAATTATACTAATTTTATTTAAAAAGCGTAATTATAAATTATACAGTTATTACTCAACATTGATTTTATAATAAATAGTTAAAATCAAGTATGATAAAATTTGCAATAAAAAAGCAAAGTGAAACGATATGAATCCTTCGTCGGAGCGAGTGCAAGTGCGAAGTGAAGAGAGGGGCGCCTGGGACCGGCCATGCACGGAACCTTTGGTGGCCTCTCCAAAGTGGAATCTGCCTCCGGCCTCAATGCCGTTATTGGGGCACACGTTTCGGAATGCCAGAGGGAAGCGGACACTGCCTCTTCTGTAGCCCTGATGAAGCTGCAGCCATGAAAAGCGACCCCGTGCTTATGCTCCCAGGCGCGCAGCTTTCGTGGAGTGGTGGTGGCTAGCCTCGGTCGATCGATGTTTCAATTGGACTGGAATTGACAGGCCATGCGTTCCTTTTCCACCAAATCATCAAGGAATTGATGAATCGATCTTATCGCCTGAAACTCCTGGGGCTAATACGTTCACTGTTAATTCCAAACACATCGATGAAGTTCTAGGTCCTCTCTATCCACTTTACATGGCAACATTTGAAAGAGAAAACAGTACTGGTATTATTTCATGGGAATCTTACATCAGCTCAAAACTTTTGTGTCCCCTTTGGAACCCATGAATTTCATAGAAATATGTTAAATTTATAGAAAAAAATATAGAAAATTTTCAAAAGAGGCTTTGATGTGTTAGTTTGCATGCCCTAGCAATAGCTTCTTTATCCTGAGCTCCTGCAAAGACTACAGTCGATCGCAGCGCTAACGATAGTGGCGGTAGATAGACTCTGGCCCAGAGAGAGGCTAGCATAGCATGCAGCAGCAATGTTCGGAGATGGGTGTTATAGTTACGACTTACGGCCGGAGGCGATTCGCAGTAAAAATACCACGGACATGTCCCTGCATCGAATGAGCGAGCCCATCACACAGGGGTGACGGCGCATGCATGGCAACAGTGGGTGTCTTCTCTAAAGTGGATTTTGACCGGACGTCCGTCCGGCAGGTCACCGTTCCGCGTCATTCGATCCTTCGTGCGGACGGCTCCGCATGGCCACGTGCTTTTGCACGGGGGCACTTTGTGGTGGGGCCCGACGAGCAGTGGCAACCGGGCGCGCGCCGTCCGAACGGACGTCCGGTCTTTCGCTTTACGCGTGTCTTCCCCTCCCTGCGTGCGCGCGGCCGGCGGCTGCTCCGCTTTCATAGGTGAGCAGTGACTGATCTGAGTTTGGTACGAGTACGATCGAGCTGTGCCTGCCTCCATCCATCCATGGCCGCGTGGTGGGTGCGCAGCGCACAGCGCAGCTCAAGCAGAGCGCACACCCCACCTACAAAGCCTACTAGTAGTACTGCCTGCGGCTGGTGAGTGATGTGTCCCCCCTAGACAGCCATTGCATAGCACATCTCTCTCTCCTATTGAAACTTTTGGGTGCCGTTTGAATCAATGGGATTATAAGAATTCGAATAAAATTTATCTCAAACGAATTCAAACATGTGAGTTTTTAAAAAATTATAAAATTTTATAAAATCTCATAAACCTAAGATTACTCGAGATTTTCTAATAAAACTAATAAAATCTCACAATTCAATCACAATGCAAACAGATGAGATTTTAAAAATCTAAAATCCAGATTTTATAATCTAACAATCCAAGCGGGGCCTTGAGGTCCGAAGGGACAATTATTTCTTCCTCGTCCTGTCATCGTCCCCACGCTGCTGCTGTCTGGTGTGCGCGCATGCTCGACCTCTGCCCTCATCACTCGCTCTACTGTTTGACCGACCTCCACGACGCGTTTCTCTCTCCTCTCCTGGCTAAAGCCATACACGCACATGATGGGAAAAATATTTGACGCTTGCATATGAGCAAAAGCATTTCTAAAACTTGCGTCTTCTTCAGCTCGAAACCAAATGAAAGAAATAATGCACGTATGCAGTCTCTTGATTCCGAGGTCGACATACCCAGATCACACGATTGTCCGTCCCTTCTAGGGTAAGGTTTTCGTTGCCCTCTTTGACGCTTCGAGGACCGATCAACAGCGAAGTGGAAAAGTCCCTGGACGTACGAGGTGACGACACCACGAGCGGAGAATCTTATGGGCCATGGCTGATGAACTGACTGAGCCGACCAGCTGAATGAACTAGAGGAGATGGACTCGACCAGCAACGTCATGGCTAGCTGCTTTCATCCATCCCGAAAGGATTCCGGCAGGATTCGCTCGCTGGCTGCTTGTGCAAGCTGAGCCAGCCTGGTCTACTCGCTTCTTCGTTGTTCAGGACACAGACTGGGCCTGCGATTCTCGTGCTTGGACGGACTGAAGTAAGTTTTCCTTGTTTAACTTTGGCGACAGAAAGGCCATTTCGTCGGTCGATCACCTGCCTGGGCCGTTGTCGCTCTCGCAGGCCGGGAACGCGCGGGTAAATTTCTCAACATTTTCTTCTGGGCTTCTTAGAACTGGGCTGGACTCCCGCCGTGCGCTCGCCATGAAACGGAAGCTGCCGAACCGGCCCACGACGCCAAGCGAATGAGGCCCGCGATATACTGCTTAGTCCGCTGGTTATGGGCTGCACGCCACGTCCGTCGTCATCAGGGGCCGCCGGCGTCCGAGCAGCAGAGGCTGGCGGAACACGATCGTTGGACTTGCCGCCTCGGCCCGCCTCGGCTCCCTGATTCCGCTTTGATTTCGGTCGCGTCGATCCGCTGCACCTAAAAACCCACAACTTTCGCGTCGTCCCCCTCCTCCTCCCTTTGGCCCGTCGGCTACTTGGCCCTGCGACGGCGACTTCTTCAGTGAACATCACTGTCAGCGAAGCTGAAGATTATCTACGCCACAGTCCCACTTTCAAATCTGCTAACCGGCATATGCCAAGACATATGCCGTACCATACCGTCGCCGTCGGCCACCACCACCGGTTAACGTCGAAAGTTCCTAGAGGCTAGTGATCGGAGATTCCTGCTTTATTTCCCGGCGAGAATCCACAGCTCGGATCCAGCGCATCCCTTTAGCATGGCCGGCGGCGGTCAAGCTATTCGATGACAACCCACTCGTCAGTGCGTATTCGGTTGGTTACCGTTACATTACTGCGACGGCAAACAGGTCGCTCTCCGACGGAAAGGCTGGCGGCCGGCGACGCACGTACGTCGCCTCGCCTCCATGCAAGGTGCCGCTGCCCGCTGCCTAGCTTGCATGGATGGGGAACCAAACCATATGGACGGTGGCCTGCACTACACTGCTCCATCCAACTTTCCACAGGTCGGTCTCGCCTTTTTCCACACCGGCTCCATCGCCACAACGCGACGATCCTATCTGCCAACGGGGCCGCGCGGGGAGGATCAAAGCTAGGCACGCTCCCGGTTTTCGGCCACACAACAGGTATAGATTGGTTGAGCAAGTGATCCGTCCGGACGATGCCGAATCAGATGTGTGGTGGATCGATCTATCGATCTCAAGTTTAAGCACTGCAGCTGAGATGCCAAAAACACATGATCTGAAACAAAGATGCGTTGGTTAGCAGACAAGCTATATGCTGTCCTCTTCACGACGGTCTGAATCATGGTCGGGGGCAAATGAACAAATTCCTCCATAGTTTATACCGGTCGAGACTGTCACCAATCCATGCAAAAGATTCATTTCTGTTCATGCGAACTCAGCACACACATGCGAGAGAATTTTAGGCGATGTTGGGGACACGCTAGCTTTTCCCTGGCCTTTATATATTTGGACACAGCTCATTGCTCATTACAGCAGACTAGCAGAGCCTTTAGGCGATACCAAGAATCCATGGCGCCACTAGCTGTCGCTCTCACGTCTTACATTCGCAACTGCAGTGTCCATCTCACATGGAGTAAGTGGAAGCAGGAACCACTGCTTTTTATTAGGCGGCGATGCGCGGTGTTGGCCAATATGTTTTTCCTGGTGGTTTGATTGGAGCCATGCAATGTCGTAAGAGCGCAATAAGTTTATGTCGTGATGAAAAGGGTGAAAAGGGGAATGTTTGCCGCAGTGGATTGAGATAAGGTCGAATCTCAAGAGGAATTAGAAGAGTTCGCCGAACATGCATACGCCTGCAAAAGACATTGACGTCTCTAGAACTTGTGGTTAATGCTTTCTTACTCGAGCCACTTGGCAATGGAAAAATATTTTGTTTTCAGACTAATGCAATTATAAATTTACTGACTGAATTATTTCTTGAACAATTTAAGGGAATAATACTTTGAATAACATATAACTGTCTAACTCTGAGAATAGAATGAACTAGCGAGTGGCCATAGCAATTAGGAGTACATGGCTAATCTAAGTAGGAGTACAATAAAGAATCAAAACCAACTGTAGTATGCGCTACCATGATGAATCTATCATTGATTTACCTATTGCCTAAGCATTGCTCTTCATTCTGTCAGCATCGCGTCATCTCTTTTATCCATCATTGAGTACATGGTTCAACCTGTTCTCACCACATCACCCTTTGAGTATTAAATATTCAAATAATTGCTGAATCCACAAATTAGCAAGTAATAATTTGATTGTATATATATTTAGAAATTTAGGGCAAGAGATACTGATTTAACGGTCCAAAATTAAGACGAGCTACAAGTAGCCGCACTTCCATTGTTAGGCGTGTAAAACTGAGCTGCTTCATTTATATTCTGGTACTAGTTCTACTTGTACAGTCAGTATACTAATGATAAAACTGAAGCGACTTTTTCCAAGGAGAGCGAAAGTATTAGGTTCTTTCTTTTCCACGTCGTGATACACCGCGCTCGCGTTTTTATATGAACTACCTCGATCTAGCTTCATTTCATTACTCCTATACTAACGGTGTGTGCTAGCCCTTTGCCATGACTGGCTTTACTAAAACCTTGTTAATTCGATGCGCCAATGGTATCCAGAGCTGCTAACTGGTCCCATAAAGTACCATACATCATTCGGCTGTATAATACTTACCAATGCGGGTAGGTCAACATGACAGGAAATTCTAAGTGAGCCGATAAGAAGCGTCCCTTAGTTCCTACGCAACCGTGCCTATTCGCCACGAGTCCCTTTCGGTCACTTAGTTTCTGCAGTTGACTTCAAGAACTTTCGGGTGAATAAGATATATCCCTACACGGACACAGTCACATAGGCAAGAAAGGGTGTTCTTTTGGTCTGTCAGGAAATATCTTTAGGCTATCGATCCACAAACAAACACAATGTATCTGCAACCAATTACTAATAGGTCAAAGAACCTAACACCTCCACTAATCACCCTGTCGTTCATGCATCCTTTGGAGAGAATAAAGTTTGACCCCATGCATGAGTACGTGAGAGTGTCTGCTTCCGGTCTGAACTAAACTATAATTAAGAGATGAGCACTAAGCAGACGAGGAATTTCAACTATGTCAGCTGATCGCTAGCTTTGGACCATCATCGGCTAGGCTAGTGTCGTTATAACTAAGTAGTGGGCGGCAGTTGTATATCACTAACCTAAGACGTCAACTAATCATGTCCATTCAGTAGATTCTCCTATCTTATTTGGCACTGAGGCTTAACGTCCGTACCAAGAGTGAAGTTCAGCTTATAAATGTCTTAATTTTACGGAAAGAATTATCTTTTAATTCTATAGAATTATAAGTAGCGCGCCATTACTGTCATGCGTTTGCAATAATATAGGAGTACTTCATTTGGTTTTAAAAATATTAATACTATTGACTTGTAACATTAATTTTAATTATTCATCTTATTAATTCAAAAACTCTGTTCAGATATAAAATTTTCTCACCTAGTAGGTAACACCGCGTTACTATCCAATTTGTATTATGCGCTCCGGTGCAGCGCATCCAGCCTGGGGCTCATGATTGGCCCCCCTGAAAGTGGCCGGCGGTCGTCTCGCCCTGACCTGGAACAGCCTAGCAGTCTGCAGGTTGGGTTATCCGTGCGGAGACGTACTGCAAGTTGCCGTTGGCAGCAACGCGATCGGCAGGCTAGGGTTCACCAAACATGTGACGTGGAGACGAGGTCTTCAGTCATCTAATGAACTGGGAAAGCTCGCTGCAGGTGCCATGATCGGCCCCTCGAATGATTCAGTACGTGAGCAGTGAGCTCCATTGCTCGTGGTCGTGGGAGGATTTCAATTCCTTTTCTCCCTTTGTTTTTCACTTCCAACACATGTGCAAAGAAAGAAGTGACGGTTGGGCGCTTTTCGATGAGGCTGCTGTGGATCGAGGACATATAGCGTCCGTTGTGACAAATTGCTAAACCACCAGTGACATACTAGAAGTAATCTACCAATGCAATCAATCGTAGTATCGTACTGTGTTTATAGGGGCAATTTGCGTGGGTCAATGTGAGTGTGTTGCAGGGAATACTAAAATTTCCAATCACCAACAAAAGGCACCCTGCATCTAGGAATATGTATGGATTGCAAGGAAACGTCATTGTCCATTCTCCATGATATTTATTGTTGCCCAAATCAGCAATGCACACTATACTAGTTCACGCAACTTGATGTCGATTGCGATGATTATTCAGTACACACGTACGTCGGATCTCATCTGAAAGATACAATGGATATAGAAGTTGGCGTGATGCAAGATTGATAATCAACTGAGTGCAGTGCTTTTCTTTGTGGGGTATAACTAAGTTCAGAGTCTTCGAGCGCATAAAAGCGATAAAACTCTGAAGAAATGGAATGATGAACAGAGGAAGAGATGAACAGGGACACATAGAATTTGTCAATTCATCAATTAAGTACTCAAATCACACTGGGAAATACAGGGGGACAACCTACTAGTAGGACGAACAATTACAACAGCACGAGGCCACTGCATGCTGGGACCAAAGGGCGACTGGCCGATGGCGATGCGCGGTCAGAAAAAACAGCAGCAACACATGGAAAGGTTGATGTGTCGCAAAAAAAAATGGAAAATGTCCAGCATGCAGCGGCCACACTGTGGCACCGAATTGAGGTTATTACTACAATAATTTAGCGGCTAATTAGGATCATGCTTGACTTCGTGGAGAATAATTAAGCCTAGCAATAGCAGCGACGCGACCGAACTGTCGCACTAGGAGTAGTGTCGTGTGGCGGTGATCGTTGGGTTTTCAGGTGGTGGCAATGCAGTAGGGCTCGAGGATGAAGAGCGGTTTCTGCCGCAGCTGCCGGCACCGGCGCACGCTCTGGAGAAGGTCCTGCTTGTCCCCGCGCCGCGACGTGAACAGCAGGAGCTGCTTGGGTTCGGCGGCGGCCGAGCCGGACGTGTGCAGCCCGTCGCGTTCAGCGTCGTCGTCCTCTGGAGCGCGCTCGTCGTCGGACCCGGTGGACGCCACGGCGACCGCGGCCGCCAGGGTTGTCGTGGACGATGGCACCCGGCGCAACTTTGGCGACGGTGGTGGTGACTGCGTGTCCTCGTCGCAGGTCGTCTCCGCGTATGTCGTCTCGTTGTGGTTGTGGTTCTGGGGTTGGTCCGCTGTGAGGGGCGTGCTGCCGACGAACTTGTTGATGACGAGCCGCGAACGGTGCACCTTGCCGGCACTGGGCGTCTGCGGCTGCGTGCTCACCTTCACCTCAACAACGGTGCCCCTGTCCACCACCTCGACCTCCTCCTCATCTTCCTCCTCCATTTCCACGGCCGCGTCTTCCTCCTGCTCATGCTCATTCTTGGGCGCCACGGCGGGGAAGTACGGCGCTTCATCCGCCGCGTTGATCTTGCTCCCAGGACTCTGCTCGCGAGCAGAGCACTCGACGAAGGAGAGGCGGAGACGGCCGTCCTGGCGCCTGGCGTGGAGGTACCCCCGCGGCCTCACGACGACGGCCTCGACGACGAGGCGGCCGTCCTCGCGGCGCTGGCGCATCTGCAGGCACGGCCCGTCGCGGCGCGACATGGACGGAAGCGGCGGCGGGAAGGCCCGGTGCGGTGACCGCGTCGAGCGGTGGTAGTTCACGGCCACGAGCTCCTCGCTCCCGCGCTCCTCGTCCTCGACGCACCCGCGCGCCGCGCTGCTCTCCCAGAACGTCTCTTCCGCCGCGGCAGCGGCGGCGGTCGGCGAGTCGAAGAGGCAGGCCATGTCGAGGCCGGACGCGGTGAAGTCGCCGGAGCCGGTCTCGTTGCCGAGGCTCTCCGTGCAGACCTCGAGGCTCTTCTGGCTCATCAGCCTCGACGACCGGCGCGCGAGCGGGTGCACGTACGGCTTGGCGGGAGACGCCGGCTTCTTCACGCCCGTACAGGCCACCTTGTCCACGTCGGCCTGGATGGCGGTCCATATGTCCACCCGCGCGGGCGGGCGATGATCGACCACGGGCTCCGGCTTGAACGGCTCGGCCGCCGGCTTCAGCCAGCAGGGCGCCTCGAACGCCGGCACGACCGGGCCACGGCACACCGCCACCGACATCTTAATTCGCTGCCTGGACGCGCGAGCCAGACGGAGAGAGATGCGAAGTGGGGCTTACAGTCGTCGCGCTTTGTTCCCTGCGAAGAAGCAAGATCGTACAGGGACGTGAGCAACAGCTGACCGACTGGACACAAGAGTCAGAGTCGGCGTGGCAGTTCGGTCTTAGTCTTACCTCAATAAGTCGCAGCGTCGCAAGGGGAGCGAGCTCAGAATTTGGAAGTACTTGTTGTGATCTTGGGAGTTCTGGCTTGGTGATCTCGATGAGTCGCGAGCAGCAAGATATCTTCTTCCTGCCCTTGTGACTCGACCACAAGCTTTGTTGCAAGCATGGATGGTGTGGCTGCTCAGCGCGGGGGCTATTTGTAGGCCGGGGGCGAGGAGAGAGAGAGAGGGGAGGAGGCATGAGCCGTCCAAGGCCAAAGGGGAGGGGGACCCATGCTCCTCCACTAGTTGCCTCCACCATGCTCTGTTTTCCCGTCTGCCTTTTTTGCAACTTCTGCTTTGGCGTTTCCGGCCGGGGGGGTATTCGCGTATGTGTGGTTCTACAGGAACGCGTGACTGCATGAGCCTTTCTGTTGTTGAGATTAATATATATTATACTACTTAATTGTGACACCCAAAAATTCCAACCTTTCCAAATATTAAAAATTTCAAAATTTAAATGCATTTCACAATTTAGACTAGATTAAAATTTTTTTTAAAATTTAATTTGCTAAGGAGTGCATAGCATTTCATGTCATTGCATATAAGTTAAATAAATTAATTGAATAAACAGTAATCACCAAGATTAAGAAATAATTAATAGAATTAAAAAGGAAAAGAAAAAGAAAAAAAAAAGGAGAAAAGCCCTTGGGCCGCCGGCCTCCTCTCTCTCCCTTCTCTCCCCGCGCGGCCCAGCCCACTCTCCCCCTCTCTCTCACTGTCACGTCGGGCCCGCCTGTCAGCGCCTCCCCTCTCCTCCAGCCGCGTCGCGCCGCCGCCCCCGCAACTGCCGCCGAACTTCTCGCGCGCG
>BCLH01000150.1:34914-65832 GCA_001602315.1 Zoysia pacifica | reverse complement strand
CCACGGCGGCGCGGCCGTCCAGTGAGCCGCCGGGCAGGATCCGGCCGCCGGCCGCCGCCCGCGCGCGCGGAAAAGGCGCCGGATTCGCTCGGGGGCGGCTCCAAGTGGGATCGACCGGCGCGGGATGGCGGGGAATGCGCGCGCCCCCAGAGAGGGAAAAGGTGGGAGGGTTCTCCCTCCGTTTCTGCGGTCGCGCGAGCCCGGCGGCCGGCAGGGGAGCGCGCACTCGCGTTTGTTCGCGCCGGAAACGGAAATTGTTCGGTGCGTTGGGGTCCTGGGGAGGTGAGATGCCCGTGTGGTACGTGAAGCGATGTTTTTTATCTATGGGGGTTCGACTTGACGTGGTTTCAGATTTTCTGTTCTCATGAGACAACGACTCTTCTTGCATGGGTATGGTGATGCCCGAGCTCCTTTCCGTGTGATAATAGTCGCTCGAAAAGGAAATGACAGAAGCACCGATATGCTTTTGATCGTGTTGTTCTCTTTTGGTAGTAGATCGATCGATTCTCCCATCGCATGCTTGCGTTATATCGAAGCGTACATGAGGAATGAGAAGTAGACGAGCGAATTGGGGTTGGCCGGTTGGCCGGTCCTGCAAAAATAGATGGACAGTGGAGCACTGTTAGGCACCATATGTATTCGAAATCGATTTTTTGCTTGGTTGATGAAACAGAACCTCCATTCAGCCCACTCGCTAACCCTCACTCATCCTTTGGTTCACGACCTTCATCGTCGAAGCAAAGCTAAACTTGTCGGTGGTTAAATCCCGATGGCCATATAGCTCATGTAGCATTTCTCTCGGACCAATCGCCTCTCGACACACAAGAGCCAGTCCCAACGGCCAAACTATTCCCTATGCTCACCCCACAATCTTGGATGGGAGATCGCACCATCGCCATTGCCCCCGAAAGAAAAAAAAACCGTAGCAAAGAGCCAAAGACGCAGCGCGACCACCACCACCAACCGCGCCGCCGTCCAGCCAGTCACACCCCGGCTTAGGAAACCACCGGTGCAACGTCCAGACGGCCGACCGCAGCACAGCCCTTTAACAGCCAGGCCAACGTAACGCTACCCTACGCAGTGCCTCTGCTGCTAGTACGCGATCTCTCTTTTGCGCGGCGCCCGCTTTGTTCGCCTCGATCACTTTGGATGGACGGGGCCAGGGCGGCTGGAATTTCGGGGGGGGGGGGGTGGAGGTGTGGTTGTACTGCGCCGGTACCCGTGGTCTCGGATTTTTTTTTTCTCGATCAGACGGCTCCTGATGCTGCCGGCCACGGGTCGCGGCTGGAGGAAAAGCTGCTCGGGAAAGCGTGGCTCGCCTTTGCCAACCCGGCGCAGCCTATTGGACGAGATTTTTGGGCGTTGTGGCCCGGCGTCGGACGTAACCAAATCTACCGTGATCTATTCTAAAGCCGGCGCGGTCCGTGGTCCTGTTTGCAAAGAAAGTCTACGCACCGGGACCCGTGGTAGCTAATTACGCGATGGTGACGCAGGGATCTTCGTGGAACTGCACTGTATAGTTAGGTGATCGCGGATCGGACATTTCTCATTGAGTGTTAACCGTGAACCTTATATCTCATGCTAAATACCAGTGCTGTTAACTGTGATGCGAGATTGCATCTCAATGTCGAAGCCAAAGAAAATAACAACAAATATTTTGAAGAAACAAATCGAAGGAACAAACATATGGAGAAAAAACAAGGAAAAAAGAACGATGCCCTACGAGCTACCGCGCACAAACGTACCCACATAGGGCTCATATATCCTTACCTACCCTGATATAGAAAAATATCCCATTTTATTCTCCTTGTCGAGTACTCTACAGTATTTTCGATTAGATTTTTTTTACGTATCTAAGGTAATTACCCCACTAAATGCACCTATGAATCCAGCAGAAATCGCCCTTGAAGTGGACATTTGATTTACTCCAGTCATCGTCAGGATTTGTTCTTCTCTGTGTTAAATCAGTTGCAACGTACCGGCAGGGCATCCTTCTCTACTGAAGTCAATATTCCAATGGACTAATTACACGAAGAAGAATTGCGTGATCGTTTCGTTCGAAAATTATCGTGCAGCGTAACGTGACCTGCGTGTGCTGACGGTCTTCACATAGCGCGACACATCGTTGACAAATCGCAGCAACCATGTACGACTACTCCAAGTCAGGGTCACCAAGATCCAATCAATCAAATCAAGCTGGAGAATCAAACTTAACCCCTTCATGAGCGTTAAGTTCCGAAAATGCTTTTAGTGGAAGGCAGTTTCGCGTAGTTCAGTGGATGTAATTCTCAGCCGAGCTAGTACTAAACAAGTCCAGGCTGCCCAGTTACCTTGAAGCATTCGGATAAGTTCAGTGATCTCACATATTAGGTCCTGAAAGGCTCAAAGCTCACACCATTACCTTTACGAAACGGAAGCAAAAAAGAAAGAAAGAACGAGTGCATCATGCAGTGCTTTGGCCTCCGACTGCTCTCTCGAACAGCAGAAAGCCGGTCGCTGATTGCGTGCACACATCCACTGAATCCCTCTTTAATTCTTAATTTCGCAAGCATTTTTTAAAACCCAGCGGAACGCACGCACAAGCAGAACCCGCGCACTCGGCGAACTAATTCTGAGTGCATGTGGATTTGGCTCTCACTGTCGCGGTCGAGAGATGATCGAAGCTGCCTTTCGACGGCACGAGCTTTTGGAGGAATGGACCGGTGCAACAAAGCCCCTAATAAACGCGCCCTTTTGGCGTGCGCCAATGAGGCCTTGTCGCGGTCGAGAGATGATCGAAGCTGCCTCGTTCTGTTGCACGGGCCCTGCGCGCGCTTTGGATCTGGACAGTGACGTTCCTGTTGCTACTTGCTTCTCCTCCGATCACCGCGCGGCATCAGCGCACCTGCGTCGTTCATCAGCCTGGCTTGAAATTGAACCCGTCGTCGTCACAGTGTCCGTGATCTTTGAAAAAGTGGTGTTTCCATCTTTGCTTCCGACAGTAGTGCTGCTGTTTGAATGCTACTACACTCCTCCAGGAGGAGCATCGTGGAAGAACACGATTAGCTCGTTTTGCATGCACCGAAACAGATCATAATTCAGTATATCTTCTTGACACCGAGACACACTCCGTTCACTTGCAACCGCGTGTGGGGGCTACAGTGCACTACAGGGTGGTGTTCCTTCCACCCGTTACATCCACCGGCAGGTCACGGATCATCTTTTGCCCCGCTCGATCCGCTGGTGCCCCAGAGACTTTCCCGGCTTCGCAGCCGGCTTTGGGCACGAGCGAGTGGCAGTGGCCAGCCGTCCCTATACTATCGTACGGCGGCGGATCGACTGACCCGATCTACCGACAGGCTCGTGACAAGCTATCTCGCTCGTGATCCCCGCCAAATTGACACTACCTGCCATTATATACTCCACGAGCCGTCACACCACACGTGGCCGCGTACGTCTCGTTCTATTGTGATGCATACTACTGCAACGAATCTCCATGGGGCCCGACCGCACAGCCAAAAGCTAGGCCGATCTCCCTGACCCTCTCCCGTTGCCGACCGGACCGGCTGATTCCCCCGGTGAGACGGAGACCCACACACGCACAGACGAAGGCTGCAAGCCAATAGATCGCGGCTGGCGGCAGGCACTATGATCTCCGTGGATACGTCGCACATGCGTCGGGATCCATTGATCAGGTCCCAGATCGCTCGCAGATCTGCAGTACAGTGTAGCAACCTGAAAACCCCGTCCCTGTTCCCATGCGTGCAAGCGGACGTATTCGTAGTACTAGTAGTATCTAGCGCAGCGCCCTGCGCGCCGCACGCTCCACTGACTGGGGACACTACCGCTCCTGTACAGTAAAGCCTGGCCATCTACGACGTTGACATCTCGCCTGTGAGTGAGCGAGTGTGAGAGCCTTTTGACTACCGCCTGGCCTGAGGTCTCGACGGATCGTGATGAAAGGCAGGTTGCCATCGGAGAGAAAAGCTCCATCAACCAGGCGAAAGCGCGGGCGCCCGCGATCGCGCGGGGATACACATGCTCAGGTCGTGCCGCGCGCTTTATTTAGCAGCTCCGTCTCCTACTCGCCAGTCGCCACAGCCCATCCACATCGCGTCGCCGGTGTTGGCCGGTTGTGGATGGGGTTGGCAGGCAAAGCGGCAGCGACCAACCCGACGGAGAGAGGGAGGCGGAGGCGGTAGTCGCCTTTGTGGGCCGAGGGACGTAATAATGCGGGGCTTTTTGCGCGGTGACGCGCCCGAGCACTAGCAGGCAGCTCGTCCCGAAGCCCACGACGCGCGGCGTGGGACCTCCTCTCGGCCCGGCAAGTTGCCGCAATTTTTCCCCTCCCCTCTCCCTGTCGCCGGGCAGCAGTCGCGTCGCGCGCGGTGCTTTGGTCCGCCCGCGTGCCACGAACGGCGACCAAATGCTTAGCCCCTAAGCAAGCAACTGAGCAAGCAAGGAAGCGCGGCAGGTGGATGGCCGGGCTGCTGTCTCGCGTCACTTACATCGCGCGGCCGGCCGCGCGTCATGCAACACATCCGGATCCGGATGCGCGATGAACTCATGCGTTTTCCCGTTCGTTCATTGGGTATTCGCTCCTGGTGCCTTTTGGTTAACTGGATGGGACTGGACGTTGGCGGTGGCCCCCCGGCTTGGATCGTGTGATTGTGTAGTTAGCGCGCACTTCGTAATAATGCACGCGCTTTTGAACTGGGCGGGGTTCGTGTTCGGCTGAGTGAGAGCATCTGATGATGTGATTTTGAATCTGTGGATTCTTGTCCAGTTGGAAGGCAGAACAGTCGCCAAGCTTGGTGAATCTTTTGAAACAGTTGGTACTAGATGCCTCCCAGGGCAATCACAAAATCCGTTGGCTGAAATGGTCCAATTTAACCAAGCCAAAAGGTGATGGTGGCACGAGCTTTAGAGAAATGAAATCATTCAACCAAGCTCTACTTGTCTGTAACAACGAGGAATGGTTTATGGCAGGGCACGGGTATGATCTGGAACATGCTAGTGCCCGAGATCGAACAGTGAAGAATCTTGTGTCCCGTACTGAAAAATCAGGAGAGTTTGGGTTGATGATTCAGAAGCTGAAATAGGGAGATGCGAAACGCAATGTAGGAGTAATTGGCTCGTTTGGAGAGAAGTGAGTTTTGAAAGCTGTAAACTCTCGGAGGAGAGGAAGTGAAAACATATGAGCTGTACAACCCTGGTCTTTTGTTATTGCAATTGGGACCAGGGCTCATTCCTGATATTCGAGAAAAAGTTGGACGGCACAGGATTATGCCAGTATTGCATGGCCTTCCTATAGTTGTCCCCATAGGGTTTGTTCGATGATGATGATCTGCCAGCAGGCTGCTCCTCTGGTTGTTTTGTCCACTTTTGAGGCCGAGTTCAGCCCATGGCAGTCCTATGGACCGGACCGACAATGAATTTTTGGAGCCTTCGGCTTTTCGACGTATAATAAAGCCCGTGGGCTGATGGTGGGAAAAACAATATCGTGGGCCGATCTGACAGTCTCCGTGGATACAGGCCTACGATCCACTGACTCGAGGCCTAAGCCCAGGATGCATCTGTTCGGAACAAAGATCTCGCGGCCTTGAGACACAGACTTGGGGATAGATCTGAAAGCAAACCGGCCCGTAAGGTACACGCTGCACAAACGGGCAAAGTCACGCGACTCACGAGAGCCCAAAGTGAACTAGGCCTTGGGTGGCACGTACAATCTTTGATCATCTGAGACGGCCGTAAGAGAGAACATCCGTACGTGCGTCTCCATGATGGCATTTCATGGCAGCACGCATCTCCCTGGATGTAATTCCGTCTCCCGGCTCATGTGGTGCCCGAGAAATCAAGCATCCATTCACGAACGCCTCCTTCGATCACGTGCTCCGACCACGCCGCGCCGTGCCGCGCCGCCGCAACAGCCCGCGCGTGCCTCCTTATCAAGTGCGGCAATCCACGACATGAGCTAGCGCTCGCCCATTCATAATATCTTGGCGAAGTGACACTACTCCGGCAAGTACCGAGAGATGGAGCTCGATCGAGCCATCAAGGAGACGCGAACCTCACTGGCTCGGAGCGGCGCTCGAGAAGAGATCGGATCAATGGCCGCTGAGCTGAATCTGTGTGTATCCATGAACGAATCATCACTGAACATGTATTGTGCTCGATGTGCTACGTGCACTTTCTCGGTAATGCCGTTCCCGAGGTAGATCTTGCGAACGGTCTCCGGCATTCGGTCATGCGTTTACTAGTAGTAGTACTCCCTAAATTCCTGACGTTTTGGTGTGATTAATTAGAGGGTGTTTTTCATGTTTTTCCATAATAAATTATCTCGATAGTTTTTCCCATACAAAGATTTTACTCTTCCTGACCAGTTAGCTTCAGCAGCTCAGTTCTATAGGCGGCAGGTTCGATTCCCCAGACCCCCACGCTCCACCTCTCTATTTTACTCGTGCATGGTTCCGGGCAGGGCAACTTCGTCCAAAATATTTTAAACTCACCAAACGTCAACAATTAGCAGCCATTTGAGAAATAGACAGAACGTCCAAAATATTGAAACAGGAGGGAGTACTTCGTGAAAGTAAGTTATGATGCTACGACAAACCTTCATCAACGCTTCTAACAACAACATCTCAGAGGACAGAGCACGGGGTTCCATACAGATACACATAGGGCCGTAGGATCGTTGGGATCAAGTAGCCTAACAAGGATTCGATCGTGCGTACGGTGTATCTTCGCGAATGATTGGCGCCACGGAACAACGCTTCGTAAGTTGCGAACGATTTGTACTTGACGCGCAGCATGCCTGGCCGGCGTAGTGATCGACCATCCTCGTGGTTTTGAGCAGGAGTAGCCACAATCTCCTTTCTCCCCTCCGACGGTCCTGTGGAAGCTGCAGTACACGCGTGTCGCACCTCCTCAGGCGAACCACCAGCGCACCTCGCAGATCGATGCTGCTTTCCATACGTTGCCGTGCGCGCATCAGCGCGCGCACTGTTTTTGCCCGAGCAGTCGGTGTCGCGGGCAGAGGCCAGAGGGAAGGCAAGCAAGAAAACCCAAGGAGGCGGTACGACAGTACGACTTATTAATAAAACTGATCAGGCGAGGACGGATGATGCGCGCACAGGGTTCGTCGTTGGGTATCATAACCCAGATGCAACGAAAATGGTGCAAGCAAGGTTGGTTGGTGGTGCTCCGAAGGATCACGCTAAAACCGATCCATCAACCCGTGATTTGACGCCCCGATTGTTCATGCAAACGGACAACGTGGAGTCTCTGCCTACATGCGTCGTCGACGGAGTCGGACCCCATCAGTTTGTCGTTGCGGTTTCTGAAAGCAATCGGCAAGGAAGCCTGACGAAATGGGTCTCGGAACTTCCAACGAATTTGTCATTTCATTTTTTTTCATTTTAAATGTTGCAGGACTGATTTAGGACGCGCATCGTAAACGCCTTCTCAAAATTGGTACGTGTCCTCGGATATTTCAGCGTCCGTGAGCAAACTAACAACAGCTACGGATCGGATCGTATCGTGGTATATCCTCCAGTGAAAATCCTTGCGCAGTACAGCGTGGTGGAGCGCTGTACAATCCACAACGTGCACGATGCGTGATTCATGACGCGATAACAGTAAGGCACGGTAATTAAAATCGCCTCATCGGATCGATATCTCAGTACGCGGGCAACTAAATAATGGCTGCTACGGATCTCCTCGTCTCGTAGTCTCAGCCTCAAGCTGAATCACGCTTGCTATCTCCGACTAACTGATAATCAGTTATCGGGTGATCAGCATAGGATTCCCAGCAACTGGACCCTTATTTTGGACTGCACGTACCCCTCGACCCTCATCTTCGTTATACCCTGTAGGACCGTCCGGTCTGGCCAATGATATCTCACTGGTGTGGTGACATATCCTATTCCGTAAACCTGTTTCCAGGTTTGGAAATATCACGAGGCGAGCAAAGCTGTGTCCGGATGACGGTCTTCCTGGCGGCGCCGAATCAGTAGTCAGTAAAAACCAAGGGAATCGCCGGCGAGATATCTGCTCGAGGGCTTAGACTCCCATGCGCGCTGATTCGATCGTTCGCCACGTCCCGCCGGCCAGAGCCGCCAGGCGGCCGGGCAGAGTTCCGGCAACGACTCATGTGACGGCGACCGGCGAGTGTAACTTCGAATCGGCGCACGTGGCGAGGATCGAGGACGGGCCAGCGTGCTGCCGTTTCTCTTTGTCTTGGAAGACATGGGGGTGCGTACGTCGCATCCAATGGCGGAGCGCGCCGGCACGGCGGATGGAACAAATCGGGGTCAAGATCAGGTGGGCTCGTGAGCGCCCCTCTTTTTGCCGCGTCGGCGTGATGCGGCGATTTTCTAATTGTTTCGGCGACGTCGGGCGCCGGAGTTGGCAGCTTCCGCGGTTGCCCTCAATTGGGCGAGAATCACAATGCCTGATGTTCAGCTCAACTGTCCAATTTAGTAAGGGTGACCACTACTATAAACCTTAGATTTACTCGGTGATTATCCTAAAATATGTAACTGCAATATGCAATCTGAACACGAGAACACCCGTAACAAAGTGTGCATGGAAAAGGAGTTGAAAATGCAAATAAGAAAATCCGGCGAAGACTCGTCAACAATACAATGGTAATCATTTGGATAAGCATGAACGAAAGAGTTAAAACTGCAAAGAAAATCTTGTAAAGACCTACCACGCGTCAACATTCCAGTGCTAATCATTTGTTTGTTACTCCACCAAACGGATCTAAAAAGTGCTGAACAAATTAAACAAGTCCAGCGTGCTAATTCCTCGATTTCAGCAGTAGTTCACAGTTTCACACCGTGCTTTCAATAGGTGAGTTCCTAAGTTTGGAGAAGCTTTTTTCTCATGAGTAGTTGGGAATACTTTGTGCTCTATTATCTATTATGTAGGCTTGCACTACAATATTAGACCCGCTTAAGACAAACACTGAAAATAAGTGCCATCCCAAATGACAATGACTCATTGCGTCAAAAAGTAACTGACAGTGACTAAGAACCCAACTAACAAATGGCTGTGCAAGGAATATAAACTCCTAAGATCTTATTTAGAACGCAGGAATTTCACAGAAATCAGTTCAATTTCATAAAAAAAATACATAAAATAAAAAAAAATCCCGCATTTCAAAAAAGTCTTAACATGTTCACTACCTTGCTGGTCCCTTTCGTAAAAATAGCAGGAACATCCAGTGATGCCATCACCAACACCAAGCTAGGTATAAAAAACTAAGTATCATTTTGGAACACGTGAATTTTACAAAACAAATCTATAAAAATTTCATATGAATCAGTTCAATTTTACGGTAAAAATATAGAATTTTAATTTTTTCCCCGTGATCCACGGGCTTGGTGACCGTGCTTCCGGTAGTAGTCAAGGCAGGCCAGGCAACATGAGTGAGCCAAGCGCTTCGGTTCTGCCCTCACGTCATTTTCCGTTCCCCTTGCTTGTCGACTCAGGCGCGCACGACGTGGTCTGCGTCTTGCGTGGTGGCTGCCGATCCATCCAGACAACGCCCGCCCAGACCACGTGACGCCATTTTTTGTCTTGGAACCAGGAGGAGCCGAGGAGCACGTCGCGGTCACGGTCGTATCGCGTGGGCGCGCCCCAGGGGCACGGCCGATGGAAGGACCAACCGGTCGCGATCAGGTCGCTCGGCGCAGCAGTAGCGCCCGCGCTCTGGTAACGCGGCGTCGGCATCGTTGCCATCTGTGGTGCCTTCGGCGAGAGCGCGTGGCGGATTCAGCTGTCCCTGCGGTTTTCATGTTCCGGGCAAAGATCCCTGAGGCCCGCTGAACTTGGAAGTCGGAACTGAAGACTGCATTTGAAGAAGAGTTGACGAGTTGACGCCGGTGCGCGTCTGAACCTTGTTTGGGCGGTGTTCTCCCGTGCTGGCATCGATAAGGAAACACAGTCACGGGACCTCGCGTGCAACCCGTCTATTTCCGCCCTATTTCAGGCGCGGAACTAAAGTAACCGCGCGGTGCGGGAGGACGGCCGTTGCCTGTTTAGACTAGATTCGAGTTCCAGGCATCCATGCGTACTCTCAGTCTCGTAATTCTTACATTTTGAAAAACACTTAAAAGTCAAATATTGAAAACATAAATTATAAATAATTTTAAATTGATTAAGTTTGAAAATATAAAAACTATATAAATAGATTTATCTCAAAACACTCTTTTATAAAAGTATACATATGTCACTTTTAAATAAAAGCTTAAAAAATAGAAGTTAAAGTTATATTTTTGAAAACTGTTATTTTTCAAAATATAAAAAATTATGTGACTAGAGAGAGTAGTCAAATATGATGTCACGGTCAAACTGTTCGTGTTTACTTTGAACCTAACGAAATGGTTGTCTGAAAACTCCAAACTCACCTTGAATCGGCAGTTGGAACTTGGAAGACGTAGTCTGAACGGGACATGGATGATGGAACCCCCAACAACGTCTCTGCCCTGAGAAAGGTGTAAAAGTGTGCAGAGGAAGTCGTCAACCCAAGAATGAGTCGTCGATAACAGAATACACTAATCATCATTCCAGGCTAGTTCATGACGGAGGTATAGTTCACAGCGCGGATGATTCCACCAAACTAATCCCGTGACTTAAGCGGTTCACCGCGTGCTTTGTCCCTAGGCTTAGCTAGTTAGCTCATACAAATGGCGATGCGTTGTGTGCTTATCACTTCCGCTTACAATAGATAATTGAGATATGTAATGGAATCGTACATCAAGATTGACGTTGTGCGCCATCCAGAAATTGGCGTGACTCAGACACCAACCAAGAGCCTCTGGTTTTTAAGACGAACAGAGAAGTCAAAATTATTCGAATCTGCTATGCATGTCGAAAGTAACAAAATTTTTTTCAGAGAGACGATTGGATTCCACAATAATTTTAGTTTAAAAAATAACACAGGCAATTTTCATGTAAACCTTTTATCGTCGTTGTACATAATAGAGATTACTTGTATAATATGGTTAAGGCTATGAGAAAACATGCTCTGATTAGTTTAGCTGAAGCTCCTCTAGCGTATATGCAAAAAAACACAACAAAGCAACCCAATTCATCAAATGTTTGAAATATCTTTCTTGCATCAATATAAATGTAGCAAAAAAAAAACTGCTTAGAATGCAGTGGCTATACAGTAATGATGTGTAAAAAGTATTTCATGATCCCCATTTAATAAAAAGCTTATGAAATAGTAGTATTATATAGTATGCCATACTGAGCCGAAGGATGGCACATTAAATTTATTCTATTGGTCTATCTTGGAACGATAACCCCTTTCTTTTTGCATAGTATTTGAAACAAAAATATGCACAATATAGCTGGCACAACTAAAGGTTATTGTTGCTATGTTTTACGCATATAAATAGTCTTGTGGTATTATGCATATTGTAATGTGTAACAAATTATCAGTATTAAGTTTTACCCTAGAAAGAAGATGGACAACAAGAGCAGCGCACAATTTTGTTTTTATTTTGCTTTTAACATATCGTTTTTGAAACGGTAGCTCATACCTATTTTCTTTTGGTGCACTATAAATAAATGCGTATATGATAACTATCGTAATTGTACATCTTTGTTGTTATGTTTTATGTATTTTAGTAGCATTGCATTTTTATGGATGTCAATCAAATATCTAAAATTCAACATATAATAAAGTTTGAAAGACGATATGCATCGTTGGATTTGATCTCTCTGTGTCTAGAAAAACTCTCTGTGTCTAGGAAACATGCTTACTTTGTGCAAGCACTATATCAATATTAGTATTTGATTGAAATTCCTCCTAGTTGAATCTCACAAAATAGCATTAAAACTTGATTCCAGAAAACAAAAATTTACCCCAAAAAAATCAGCTGTGCGACACACCTCGTACACTTGCTATATCAAAAACCGTCCTGCGCCTGCAGTATCATTGCATAGTTGCCTATTTGGACTTCGACTGTCTACCCGTCACAGGCTATGCCCCAGAAATGCCAAGCGGACACGCTGTCAACAAAACAAACGCCACCGACCCCAACAGTCAGTCACACGGCCGCTCGGTTTTTGTTGGGTCCGGTTCTAGAACGACCCCAACCCGACCCGCCTTGGCTCCTCGTCCGCGACGACGGCAACGAGGCGTGCAGCAGGGGCGCGGCCGCGTTGCTCGTCCACACACCAGGCTCCGACCCGGTGCTACGATGACGACGGGGTCCACTAGGGGCTCGTGCCGCCCTACTGGCCCCACCAACCCACCCAAGGTGAAGGGGTGCATTTCGTAATCTCACGTAATCCGCGCGGGGAGAGCGTCCCGTTGGCACGCCGATTTCACCGATGCCGGGGGGCAGTACGGTAAAAAGCGCACCCATTGTCCTCCATTCTATCCCTTCCTCCTCCTCCCCACTCCCTCCACACTACAGCAGGGTGCAGGGGTTTCCCCTATAGGCCAGTATTAGTATTACTGTCACTGCTCCGCTCGTAGCCCGATCAAACGGCCAAGTAGCCCGCAGCGAAGCGAGAGCACGAGAAAAAAAATCGAAGCAGAAAAGAGGGAGGCGGAGGCCAAAAGCTTGGGGCGGGGAAGAGGAGGGGAGAGGGAGCATAAATCGCAAACCCTAGCCCGTCCCGATCTGTGCAATGCGGCGGGTGTGAGGGCAGGATGAGGCGGGTGGCTCCGGCTATGATCGCCGTTGCCGGCGAGGGGCCGGCGGACGGCGTGGTGGAGAAGACGCTGCCCAACGGTGACGTCTACCGCGGCGGCTTCCACGGCGGGGCGCCGCACGGGGAGGGCAAGTACGTGTGGGCCGACGGGTGCATGTACGAGGGCGACTGGCGGCGGGGGAAGGCGTCCGGGAAGGGCAGGTTCTCGTGGCCGTCGGGGGCCACCTTCGAGGGGGAGTTCCGAAGCGGGCGGATCGAGGGGCAGGGCGCGTTCGTCGGGCCCGACGGCGCCACCTACCGTGGTGCGTGGGTGGCGGACCGCCGCCACGGGGTCGGCTCCAAGAGCTACGCCAACGGGGACTACTACGAGGGCCAGTGGCGGCGCAACCTGCAGGAGGGCCACGGCCGCTACGTCTGGGCTAACGGCAACCAATACGTCGGCGAGTGGCGCGCCGGGGTCATTTCCGGCCGCGGCGTGCTCATCTGGGCCAATGGCAGCCGCTACGACGGCGTCTGGGAGAACGGCGTGCCCAGGGGCACCGGGGTCTTCACGTGGCCCGACGGGAGCCGCTACGTTGGCTCCTGGCCGCGGAACTGCGTCGACCTGCCGGCCATCAGCGGCACCTTCTTTCCGCCCGTGGCCTCGGCGGGCGCCGGCGCGGTGAGGAAGAGGTCGTCCGTGGAAGGGGTGGGTGAGAAGGCGGCCCCACGGATCTGCATCTGGGAGTCGGACGGCGAGGCTGGGGACATCACCTGCGACATCGTCGACGCTCTCGAGGCGTCCGTGCTCTACAAGGAGGCCACGTCCGTCGGAGGAGCAGTGACGACGTACATGCGGCCACCGCGGACCGCGCGGCGAGTAGCCAGTGGAGACGCGTGCTGGGCGGCGTCGGCGGGCACCACGCCGGAGAGCAAGCGACCCGGGCAGACCATCTCCAAGGGGCACAAGAACTACGAGCTCATGCTGCAGCTGCAACTAGGCATCAGGTTAGTTTAAAATTTAAGCATATCTGGTCAAATGCTCTGGCATTTGCTCTAGGCTTCCTTGGAGATTTTGGATTTCGATGTTTATGCTTCTGCACTTCTGCATCTTGCAGGCATTCCGTGGGAAAAGCAGCGCCACTGCCCATGCGAGCGCTTGCACAGACAGATTTTGACCCACGGGAGAAATTCTGGACCCGATTCCCACCGGAGGGGTCAAAGGTCACACCACCGCATTCATCTGCAGAATTCCGGTGGAAGGACTACTGCCCCATGGTGTTCAGGTTTCTGTCTATCTATACCATTAACTCGATTTGTTATGCTGTTCATCTCATACTGTTTTATTCAACTTGGTCTTGAATCCTGCAGGCATTTGAGGAAGCTGTTCGCCATCGATCCAGCTGATTACATGCTTGCGATCTGTGGCAATGATGCTTTGAGGGAGCTGTCTTCGCCTGGTAAAAGTGGCAGCTTCTTTTACCTCACCCAAGATGACCGTTTCATGATTAAGACGGTGAAGAAATCGGAAGTCAAGGTAATGTTGCATCTTGTTGACCTGCATCATTATTGTGCAATTTTGAGATGCTTGGTTTATGTTTGTCAGTTACTTGCTATTTGGGATTGGTATTGGATCTATGAATGTGATTTCTGGTTGAGCTTCCTGCCTTGCTAATTATGTAGTATATATTGTTTTGAGTGTTATACAATTAGTTGTTCTGTTTCTGCAGTACCAAACAGATATGGAACTAAGTATAATGTCTTGCATGTAGAGGTTCTAACTGGCTTTCTATTTTGTGTTTGTGCAGTTGCTAATTCGAATGCTAAAGAGCTACTACCAACATTTCAATCGATACAAGAACTCTCTGATTACAAGGTTTTATGGTGTACACTGTGTTAAGCCTCTTAATGGACAGAAGGTGTGATATTTACAAATTTTGCCCAGCTGCAAATGTTTAGATCAGTTGATGGATTTTGGCTGTTTCATTGTGCAGGTCCGATTCATTGTAATGGGTAACTTATTCTGTTCCGAGTACCAGATTCATCGTCGATTTGATTTGAAAGGTTCATCCTATGGTCGAACAGCTGATAAGTTTGAAGAGGAGATAGATGAGACCACCACTCTCAAGGACTTAGACCTGAATTTCGTTTTCCGGTTGCAGCGGTCCTGGTACACAGATCTCCATGAGTAAGTTGAACCTCTGCAACATTTAGTGCGTTACCACTTTCACTGGAATGACTATGCTAACTGTTATGTGGCTATCTGCATAGGCAACTAAAGCGAGATTGTGAATTTTTGGAATCTGAGGGAATTATGGATTACAGTTTCTTGGTGGGAGTTCACTTTTGTGATGACATCTCTGCATCAAAGACGGGATCATCTACTTTTACTGCTTCACCAAGTAAGTTAATGATGTTTGTTTCAGAACATGACAAGGTCAGCAGCGACCTGTTCTAACCAAACAATTATCCTTAACCAGAGCTTTTATCGAAGAGCGAGTCATTCCAAGAAGGTGGTGGCACTCCTGAGCTGTGCTTCTCAGATGATGATTATGATAGGATACCAGAGTGTCGGTATGTGTTTCTAGCATCACTATTTTTGTTAACATGTTTTAATGTTTTTTTTTCTATTTGAAATAATGGCCGTACTATTCAAGCTGTTGTCAATTCCAAGTCCCTGTTTGAAGTAGCATATCCATCCACATACTTGGCCTGAGATTAATTAGCATAATCCACAAATATTTTTTAATTGGGATGACCAAACATAGCACATACATACCACTATTTGCATTTATTTTTGTTTCAGTGAAGAGGGTAAATGTTGTTTAGTTCTACTACCATGCACCGCACCCTAAACATTGCAAGATCAATTTGTTTGATTTTGTGTTCACAGGTGTCCAAGGGTTACATAGCTCCTTATATTGCCACATTTTGCTACTGATTAGAGCTGATTCTATAAATTTGCCATGAGACAAATCTCTTTTTGTTGATGCCGTACATCAGTTGCACCTTGTCTCTATCTCATAATACACAGTCATCGTTGCACAAACTTCATTGCCTTCCATTTGGCTTACACATGGATGCATTTAGGCATTGTTGGGACCTAGTTGTTGGCTCAGTTGTATTCGAGATATTGTTCTTTTTAGTTTAAAACCAGCCAAAGCTTGGCAGTTGAATTTGGAATCATTAAGTGGCTCTCTAATGTTCACCTATAAACGTTATTTAATTTCAGGAAACCTTTGATTAGACTAGGCGCGCACATGCCGGCCCGAGCAGAGCAAGCATCCAGGAGGAGTGAGTTTGACCCATTTCTTCTCACTGGTGGGGGATTCTTGTTCCCAAATCAGACTGGTGAAGTGCGTGATGTGATTCTTTATTTCGGGATAATCGACATCCTCCAAGATTATGACATCACTAAGAAGCTTGAGCATGCTTACAAGTCATTACAGACAGACTCCAACTCCATATCTGCCGTGGACCCTAAGCTCTACTCAAAAAGATTTCAAGATTTCATCGGCAGAATTTTTGTGGAAGATGGCTAGGTATGGGCGATGATGCATTGTGAATTCGAGTAGGCCAGAGCACCTGCAATGATTCAAAGATGGTTTTGACAGGCTGCCAGCAATTTTGTGCACGGCAAAGAAGCTCCATAATTACCAGGAATCGTCTTCATCCATGGACCATAGGGATCCGGTAAAGCAGCTCATCGGCCGGGCGTAACGACCGCGAAGCCTCGATCAGCACTGCAGGGAACCGAGCTGCAAAACAGTTTGCTGTGAATTCTCTGCGGAGTTATCGGAGTGGCTGGATTTTGAAAAACAGCTATGATAAGATCAGGATTCGTCCGTAAATTTTGTGATTTGCCGGGTGAGAAATTGGTTCTTCCAGTTTCGTAATTTAGTTTTTTTCCTACATTTTGGTAGACGATGATGTATATCTTCTCCATTTGCCCCCTTCTATATATCGGTGTGATGTAACAGATGGGGTAGGGAATTTTTGTTTCCAGAAATAGGGCTGCCGTTGGCGGTGAACAAGATCATGTACAGATACTCCTTGATCCTGAGAATGGGTGGATTAGAATTAAATTGAGCATCTTCAGCATGTGGGCCCCGGAGCACTGCTTCGCCTTCTCACTTTTGTGTTGTTGGTTTCTTCCTTTCCCAGTATTTATTGGACCTTGCATAAGCTTTTTGCAGGGAGAGAGAGAGAGAGAGAGAGAGTGGCTTGCAAGTCCCTTCGACCTGAGGCGGATGAGAGAGGAGTGTTGGAAGCGGGGAAAAAGTGACAGGAGAGGGGAGCATGAAAAGACGAGAAAGAAGGGCACAACACAACAGATGGTTAGATTGGAATTCCGATCTTATCTATCCTTTTCATTCCTAAAACGCCCAGACTTCGAAGACTATCGGATCAGCCCCACACTGCCAGACGCAGCCGGGATCAAAGGGGTCGTTGGTCCTTGGGCTACACAACAAGCACCGTCTCGAACTGGGGCCAGCAGATGCGAGCCAGATCCGGCGTCGTGGTCCACCCGCCGTGGTAAACTAATGTAGATCATTACAGCCATGTTTAAGGGCTAGTGTTACTGTGCTGCTCTGATTAGGGAGTGTCAAGCGATCTGACTGCCAGTAAATTACTCGCTGAGCCACTTGAGCTAAAACAATTCTTCTGTTTAGGAACTTGTGGGATGGGAATCTCTCTTCTGACTCTTTGCTCTTTGGTTTCGGGTTTTCTTGGCCAGTGGGCAAACCAATTGGTGAGTGCCACGTGGTGGCTTGCTTTGGGTTGCAAGGGAAACATGTTTTTTTTTTTTTTTTTGCATTCTTTTAGATGAGTGATTAGATGTAGTAAGCAGTATCGGCATGCCAACCTTTCAAGAAAGCTTGTTTTTGGGTATAAACTCCTGTTTTTGTTGCATTGATGGAAAATGCGGCGACCGCTGATATTCTTTTGCTCTTTGGAACAAACGAGAAGTCATCGCTTAATGCTGACCGTGTTCTGTCCAAGCTACCAATAACAATGGAGTATTCGGTTTCCAGCACATGCGAACGGCACCGTGGATGATGAAATCGAAACACCTGCTTGCGTCGTCTTTCAGCCTAGGACCACCTTCACTCTCGGTCTTCGGACTCAGCACGAGCTAACCACTTCCCCGTCACTACAAAACCTTTACGAGTAAACAAAAACCTGACAAATCACAATAGTATCAGCAACCTGGAAATGTAGCGTCGTGCGACCATTTTTTATCACCAATATTCATCGCCGCACAACATCAGGTCAAAAATTAGCGCCCAGCCTTGTACTGTACGGCTGGCTCTACACGACTCGTCCCTTACCTGCCGTATCTGCGCGCACAATCTGACCGGATCCCCGCCCACCTCCACACCTTTTTACCTGCGCGTGCCTCGAACAACGTCAAGCATTGACAATATTTCTTGGTACGCCCGACATTGTTTTTGCAGTCTCGCTCGCTCGCCCAGGCAGGCTGAGGTTCCGAAGAACAAGCAGACGATTCGCTGCATCGGGGGCATTGCCATCGGCAAATGGCACCCACGGGACGGATCGATACACTCAATCAGATGCTTGTTTTACTTGCAGCGCGAGGTTTGATGCTTGTATTGTCTACTCCCTGCGACAGTGATACGCCGTAGGATTGTACTCGTAGTGTACAAAATTAGTCCAGGTCCGTAACTCCGTATCATCTGCCGCGGCTGAGCTCGCAGAAAGGCGGATCCCTGCGAATCCCACGCCATGCCGAGTAATAGAAAACAATTTGTATTTGCGTCCTTGGCTTCGGTCAATGGCGCGGAGTGCCCAGTGCAGTAGACGCGCAGTTGAATATTCTGGGATTTGTACAACCATTTCTGGGATAAAGTTTTTCCCCCGCTACGTGTACCTCCTGCCCGACCGTGGCCTGGATTATTAGGGGAGGGGCACGGAGATTCGTCGAGGCGAGCACGACGCGGCCGCTTGCGCCGGTCCCCGGGGTCGCGGAGCGTGAGGCCGTCGGGCGCGGGTTCTCCTCGTTCCAGCCGCTCCCGGTTATCTTGATGCCGAGTGGAGCTGTGCGCGCAACGTGCTTTGTCATCGCCCTGCGCGCTCTATCGATAACAGCATGAGCTTACATTACGCGAAATGAAGATTAACCTTAAGTCACTAGTACTTGCTCCTGCTGCTGTTGTACCGAGCCCATTACTGCCATTGCATGTGGAGCCCGTCCGTTCCTCTCGGACCCACGGGCGTACGGAGGGAGTTACGCGCGCACAGGATGGACGCCGGTGCCTGTTACTTTTGCACGTGAGATGGAATTAGAACGGTGGCACACGCGTGCGTGCTGCCTCCTGCCTGTTGGCGCGCGGAGTCCGTGGCCGCCGACACGCACGGCGTCCGTGTCCCAGCGCTCGCGCTGCGTTTCCATGTGAGTGTGTGTGCGTGCGCCCGCCGGCCGGCAGGTTCATTGTTTTCGCGTGGAAACTTTGCTGTGCGCGTCGTCACGGACGCGCATGGTCGAGCGGTGCGAAGTCCAGTCTTGCTGGCTCTCGGGTCTCGCGCGACATCGCGGACGGCCGTGCCGCTAGCGCCGCAAGTACTGGTGTGGCGAGCTGGCGAGGTGCTTGCTTTGTTGCTGCGCGGGTTACGGCCTATGGGGCAGCCCGGTCGGCGCAGCACACAGCAGCGCAATGGTTACGTAGTAGTAATCGGGCTCCTTGGCTACGTACGCTCCTCCGTGCACCGTGTTGCCGACAATAATGTCGTCGTGTTGCTGAAAGATTGCATTGTGGAACGCACCAGAGAATTTTTCGTGTTGTGTTATAGTAATGCTGTATCGTCGTGTGTTGGTGTTGCCGACAATTGTCGCTGCACCTCTCTTTGGCATGACGTCGCTGCTGCTCGATGTTTAACTGCACCATGCCTATACGGACCATGCGGTCGTGCTGAAGAACGCATGCATGCTTGCGTACCATTATCACACAGTGGCAGCGTCGGTACATGAAAGCAGGTAGGGTACGTGCCTGCAGTGATTAGTTGCTGCATCGGCCAGATCTGTCTATCGTTCCATGCACGGGCGGTTGCTCATCTGTGGAAGTTGACAAATTATTAAAGGGTGCGTATGAAATTACACTGATTTTCCATCTGTGATTTACGAAGCAGGTAGAAATCAGATCCGTTTTCATAGTTTTCAATAAAATTGATCAAAATAAAAAAAGATTCAACTCAGCGTACAATCTCCTTTAGCATCTAACATCGTGGCATTTGGATTTCTCACGGGCGGTACCTCAGCTGCATGGATGCATCTTTTCTGGTCCTTCTACCTGAAACACTTGCGCCGATTGATCAGAGCACTCGGCGCCGGTCCGGCCCTGCAGCAAACATTCCCGTGCAAAAAACTCGCATCCACACGCATTTTTCATCTCTGCTGAAGCCGGATCCTGATCGACCAGCTTTTGGCGGCGTGGGTCGTGGCATTGAAGTAGCAGTAGCGGCATCCTTTTGCTCTTTTTGACCGTCACGAATCTACGCGTCCCTTTTACAGTACTGACCCGGCCTGCGATCCACCTTGAGCCTGCGATCTTGGTGCACCTGCATGCTGCGCCGCAATGGCTCCGGCAAAGGAAGCATTCAATCCATTGTGCTCCTCACATTACATCTCGGCTTAGGAGGAGTAGTACCAACTTTAGCTTTGCAGGCGTCTTTGATCTGCCTAAATGGGGGCTCTTTTTGGACTGTGGCTGGAGCCTTTCTTTGTGCCATAAAAAAGGAAGCCGCTTCTCTCTCCGTTGCTGCGCTGCATGCCTAGGCGTATGTAGCTGCTAGGACTGTTACGATAGACTACACATAGCGTGGACACTCGACCAGTACCGCAGGGCACTACACTGTTCCTAAATACGGTAGCTGTACAGCTCCACAGTTCTACGGATCACTACGAGCTTACTTCTATTCGTACGCATACTAGACCTGTGCTAGTACACTGTGGCGGCACAAATTCACCTCTACACGCCACGACGTTTTGCTTGCGCAAGTCTCCGGCTAATCCGCCGCCCGTCTGCTCTTAATGCTGCCCGTCGTCAGCGATGTGTTTCGCTCAGCGGCGCCGGTACGGCCCGTTTCTCTCGGACTGGCGCAGCAACCGGAGCATCTCACGGCGGCAACAGCGTTCGGATTGCAACTTTTGTCGCCGGCGAAAACCTCAGAAACGAGCCGTTTGGGTTTGGCAGGCTCCGGGACGGATTCACATCACCTGCTTTTTCTCTTAAATAGTAAACTTTGACGTATTTGATGTTAACTAGTATTTATTATAAAATCAATGTTTAAATAATAACTGTATAATTTATGAGTCACTCAGCACATCAATTTAAGTAAAAAAATAATTTTAAATGTATGAACAAATAGGATCAAATATGATAAAATTTGACATAGAAAAATAAAGGTAGAGAATATGAATAACTCCGGGACTCGGGCCGTGGGAAATTCAACGAGACCGAAACACTACCGCGTCGAGCCGTGGATCGCCGCGGTGGTCAGCGAGGCTGCGAAAGCTTTTGTAGAACGCGAGGCAGGCAGGTGCAGTGCAGGTCCCTGCTGCCGAAGCTGATCCCTTGAGTGCGAGGAGGGACCGCCTGCACATGGGACCCAACTCTCATCCTGTTTCTTTTCCCTTTTTTTTTTCTTGCGCTCCACCTGTAGGAGTAGTACTGCTTTTCTTTGGTGCAGTGGAATGCGGCAACGGAACGGAAGCAGGGAGACAGTGCTTCATTTGACGAAAGGGACGTGTCTTAGGAGCTTTAAAAGAGTGCTGAGGCGAGGCTTTACATTTCGGTGGGCCCCACCTGGCAGACATGAACAGCTCTCCACCAGAGGCAGCGTGCATGATCGTTGTTTGGGACACACCACTTCGACAGTGTATTACTGTTATCTACTCCCAATGACGGACGACTAAACTGGGCGTACGGACCGACCGTCTCTGCCTGCGCCACGTCGAGCACAGAAGAAGCTTGGATTAGCTCTCTCTGGCATGGTGTTTTGCTTAGCGCTAATGATGGCGTTAATACACAATCCGGTGGTCAGTGTGTGCTGTGGATCATGTGCCGTGGCTTCGCCGTAATTATGCGTTTGTGTAGTGACCCCCAGGCCATCATCATTTACGCCTTCCCGGCATCATGCGGCCACGTTCCGCGCACACGCGCGCGGCGCCGGTGGCATCATGACCGCCGCGGTACGTCCTGGAGGCGGTGGTGGTGGTCGTAGTGGCAGCTTAGGGACTGAATGACTGATGGATGGATGGATGGTTGTGGCGGCTGCTTCCGGTTTGCGTCCGGAACCGTTTTCGAAAATGGTCGGAGCAAATTCGGCTCGGTTGGTTCTTGCAGGGCCGCTCTCGGACTGTTGGTTTGACTAAAAGGATACAACAGCTGTGTGACACAAAAGCTATACGCCCTTTTGGTTTTCATGATTGGGGACGGTGCGAGTTTGGCGAAACTCATCAGGAGTTTTAAAAACTTGGGTTCTTGCAACGATAGGCTCGGAAAGATTTTCTTGAAGAGTCAGCTGGCTGTGTACTGTGAATCTGTGATCTGCATCACTTGCATGAACATATGGTAAACGACAGTAGAATCTCATCACAACGGGCGAATGTGTTGTTGCAGTGCACGGGCCTTTTAGTTCTGCTGTTCGCAGTCCCAAGATTCACTCCTGGCGCCACTGCCTCTAGTATCGTTTCTTTTTTTCCCCCCGTTTCTTTTGAGACAGATATGCCTCAGATTCCTGCTGTCATGGTCCCTGGCTCAGCCATTCTTTTATGCAAAACCAAACTGGATTCCGGATATAGAAATACACGTATTCTGAGTCTGTTTCTGACGGTGTGTTGTCTTGCCATAGCTGCAGAAGAAGCAGCGACACACATGCTTGGCATCTCCAGAGTCCAGAGATCGACCGACCCATCCATTGATCGATGGAGTCAGAGAGCGCGGAGTAGGAGTAACTCGGCGACGGCACCCATGCACAGCAACGGCAAACCCCGCGCCTGCCCTTTCACATCGGGCGAGGAGAGGACGCCGCCGTCCGCCGCTGAGACACTGCTGAACCTGCGCGCGCGCGCGGCTGCGGCAACCATCCGTGTCAGGCCCAGGCACCGCCCGGCTGCCTTCTCGGGGCGCCTTGCCGGCTGCTGCCCCGTTGTTTTCCGCTACAGTCGCCTGCTTGCCGGTGCGTTTCGCCATTCCTCTGGAGTATCATTCCCGGTCGCCGTCTCGAGCCCTGTGCGTGCACGCGGCTGCCGCAGTAGTTGCTCGGCGACGGCCGGAGCGGGGCGGGGTTGCAGGCACGCCCGCGGGAGGGCGGCAGCTGGCTCCATAGCCTGCCGCAGAAGTTTCCTGTTCCTCGTCAAGACAGAACCGTGCAAACTTTTTCTTTTTAGCACAGAACCGTGCAACTTCTACTAACGGTGCCGAAATCATCGAACCATTTAAAATTTGCCTCTATTTCGTAACGGCAAAGTGCCGAAGTTTGCTCCTTTTTTTTTGTGCCCATAACACCGTACGCCCAGACTGCCACGGATCTCAACCAGCCGTCATGTTTTCGAAACCTGTCGTTGCCCCGTCACGTAAAGGTACCATTGCCAGAGGCCGCAGCCGTCGCGGCCCATGCCCGCGTACCACCAAGGAATGAATGGACGTTCGATCGCGTCGTCGCAGCTACGGAGTACACGTCGAGATCGCTGGCTGCGGGGCCGCGCGCGACGACGCCCCATCTAATCGCTTGTCGTCGCGCAGCCACCGACGCGTCGCTGCCGCTGTCCCGCATCGCATCATCCGGTTCGGTTCCGCGGCCCGCGCCACGCACCGCAGACGGGCAGGTGTAGTTGCCGGTCTCCATGAGCGGCTGGACTGCCGGCCAGACCCCGAGCATCCACCCGCCAGCATTTACTCTTCTGCCGCGGGCGCGGGCGAGACGACGGCACGCGGGGCCGCGGTGCCGGCGGCTCACGCGGCAGCGGCGGGACAGAAAGGTGCCGGCCGTCCCCACGCTGGTTCGTTCAGTCAGTCGCCGCCCGTCAGATCCATTAATTTCAGAGCGCCGCGAAGGCGAGCGCGCCGAGCAAACGAGGGCTCTGGCCTTTGAATTGAATGCCGACGCCGAGTGAGTGAGACGGAGAAGATGCTGGGCGCGCCGGAGCGTTCGTTGTGCGGCGATCCATTTGTGTTGCAGTGCTGGTGCCGCATTGAACGCGCCGGCGCCTGGAGGATCCGATGGTTTTGGAGCGTGAACCCGGCCCGTGAGATGCGACGTGAGTATTTGTGGCTTTCTTTACTGAGCCTGCGACATTGGTGAGGTTCGGGTGGGTTTAATGCTACCAAGTTCGTTTCCGTGACGGGGCGATGCCATGGGTTCATGTCTTTCATTAGTTCGACCGAACACTGACGCCGATAAATTATGATTGCTACTTTGAGCGTGGGCCGCGTGGCAACTCGAACTAATGGGCCATGCAACCAGCTGTGACGTAATGATGGGCTGCATCCGGCTGGTGGACGTACCAGATAGGCTAATCAACTTGGTTAACGGGCCGGCCCAATGATGCACACCAACTGTGAGCTGCCTCTCATAGGCTGCAACAGGCCTGTAGATTGATCGGACAGGGCCTGTTTCTCATTTTCGAGTTTCAACCCATGTCGGCACCACAGCAGCAAAGCACATTTTAATTTTCAATGCATCCATAAATGCCCATTATATGCATTCTCATTCATGTACTGTAAAGTTTCTCCAGTAGAAAGAAAACTTTTTTCCTCGAAAACACAAGAGAGCTACAGTACATTATATAAAATTAAGAAAAAGGACGAGATCACGTGGCATGCGTACTGCTTACCCAAAACATAAAGTAGTCTTTGGACCATTCAACTTGTAAAATATCAAACTGACGGGTTTCACTATCATTACACCATGATAATGCAAATTCACATCCTCCAGCTCTCATGAGCAAAGTTACACATCCAAAATTGGAATATACTGATGCCCCCATATTGACACCACTACTGAACTTGTGAGGATGAATCGCTCACAAGAAAAAATTAACCTCTCAAAATTTAAGAACATTTGCTATGAACCACGCTATTATTATGTACTGAAACCAATATTACCGAAGCACTGCCTTAGGGCATTTGCTTGCAGGTCAGGGCGTTCAATTCCTCTAATATGAACCACTAAGAATTATGGAATCAAGTGACCCCAAAACAAAGTCGCGAACCAAAAGACCTGTAACCTAGTCGGATCTAGTTAGTTGTCATCGTATGGTTAGGGACTTGTCCAAAGATGTCAGGGCAGCCTTCCCAGCTACTCTGTTCTCTGGACTCCCAGTAACCACCAAGGTAACAATATGTGTCAGTAACTTTGTCCTTTGTAAACCATCGAGGCTTCCACCCGCGCTCTTGCATTTTTCGTGCCTGAAATACAGTTCATGTAGCTTAGTAACCCTTTAAAGTCAATCAAGTGAATCTGTCATAGTAGGTAGTAACCTGAGTGAACATACTATAACAATTGGTAACAACAAATATAATAAAGAATACACTGGATTTTCATTGCAGTTTACCAATTGTCCTCCAAATTTTATATTCTATTATCATAAAACAGAAACATGAAATTTCATGGAAGTTTATGAAATTTATTCTAATTATAAGCTCTTACATTTCATGGAACTACTGAAACGCTAGTTATGAAAGTGAATCCAGTAAACCTTAAGATCAATTATCTAGTGGGCCGTATCTTGCAAATCATGTGCAAAAACTCAGTCATGCAACTATCCATAATCATATATGGCAAGATAATCCAGGGGACACACTAAATCTGCAATGTGAATTTTTTAAATAAAAAAGCACTTGAAAGTTGGAAGTCATATTAACCTGCCGCTGTCTCTGTTCAAGCCTCAACTTTTCAGCATTTGCCCTTTCATATTCACCATTCTCCAGACATCTCTGATCAGGTCGTAGTCTTGAGTCAGTTGGTGGTAATTTTTCCTGCGTAAATCGAACTATGAACTAGAACATAGAAAACTGATTTTGATATGAAGCCTGATAATCTTATAATCATCCTTACCTTTAGTCCCGGGGTAAGTTCATTTAAAGTAATTGCAAAGCGAGTGAGATTGTATCGAGTGGGAAATTTAGGTGGTCTGCTTCTTTTCCACAACAAATGGGCCTCCGAGACCTGTTCAGATCCCTTGCCTTTCCCAAAGCAATCACCCATTACATAGTGCACGCTTTCATCCCACTTTCCAAATAGTGTAGCAACAGTTCGACCATTTCTATCCTGAACAATACCTTGCACCTGTACATGCAACAGCCAAACTGAATAAAGTGTGCACATGGCACTATCACAAACTTTATAGCAATGCATTAAAGATAGAAACTGGGAACAATTGACATGCCAACAGAATAAATTTATTAATTTAGTATTGAATCAAATGTGCTAATTACCTGATGAGGATTACGGTCAATTATCGACTGCTCCTTGAACTTTAGTTTGCATGAATACTCACGATTACCTTCTATGCGCATGGTACCATAGTGATCACAGTACAGCATGCCCAAAATAAGATTGTAAATTGAAGAGGTCACCTGGACATTTTTCCAATTAGTTAATTTGGCACATCAATCACTTATTACTAGTTATGTGAGTGATAGTACCTTGCTCCACTGGAAAACTTCACCATCATCAAACTCCAGTGTTAACACACCAACAGGATCCAATTGGATGGAACGGCCCCAGAATTTGCTCTTTAGGTTGCTATCTGCCCAAAACCTCCAGCCAGTTCCTTCGCAATGGCATGCAACGACCATAGGATGATGACTGACCTGGCAAGTGCCATTGAACAAAAAATGCAACACGAGTAGATCTCATTTTAAAGAAACATACATTGGACTCGAGTTCCATAGCTATGATTTGATTCACTAAACGTAATCTAAGGTATTAATAAGAATTTTGACATTAAGTCCTGCAAGTACAGAAACTATATATATACTCCCTCCATGCAAACATAAGTTCACGTTTGGGTTCCATGCCATCTAGATTTGATCAATGATGCCTATATATTAAGTTAACATTAAACATAGTATTTGTACTTTTAGATTCATCATAAGAAATACTTTTTATAATATATAATTTATGTCACTAAAATTGATTAAATTTATAAAAAGCATTGGTCAAAGATAAATCTGACCATAGCAAGGTACACGTATTTTGGGACAGGGGTAGTGTATATATAATCCCAATGTTCCTCAGTAGCCAATTAACAGTTGACACTACAATTAGCCATTAATTTGCACAAATTTTCCAGGACAATACGATGTTCAACAATAAGCAAAGGCACAGATAACATATAAGACAAAGTGACTGATCCGTTTTAATGTATTAAGGAAATGAAAACATAACTTTGTCTGTAACTCTTTAGTTTGACTTTTATTGATGTATTATGCTCCTCATATTAAAAAACATGTTACAAGTGAACAAAAACTTATTGAACACATTTTTAGCTTATCAGAGTAAATTTTATTTTATTTATGAAATGTTTAATTTACTGGATCATGTAGGAAAAAGGATGGTCAATACTCAATAAAAAAGGCATGAGTATGCCGACTAAGCACATAAGCTTCATTAACAAACCTTTTCAGAGAAAAAACGAAGTCCTTTGTCTGGATAGTCTGCTTCATATGTCTCCCCAAGAAGCGGATTGAAGGGCTTGCAGCTCCTCCCATCTGTAGAGGCATATCCGGAAACAGCAAATGCGGCTACGTTAAGAATCCTCATAAAGCTATTGCCCTGGATATTCAGCAAAAGACAGAGATTGCGCATAAAATGTGATTAGTCCTCACATGAATACAGAAGTAGACATCATTATCAGTAATTAGCTGTTGTCACCAATCAATTGCATTGTGCAGAGCAAATGAAATTTAACTGTCCAAGTCTTCCCAACAGTGAGTATTGAAAAAATTCCATGACAGGTGGAAGAAAGCTTCAGTGTAAAACTATAAATATACTGAGAAAACTGAAACAGTATATGAACATCCTCCCAAACAAAAAAGATGCACCAGACAACTTTTTTTTCTCTAAAATGGGTGTGCTATATAAATCACACTGCTAACCTGCATCTTGCTATTGTGTGTGCTGCAATGTGTGAATGACAGGACAAAGCTTGCATGATAACAAATAAAAGAATACCTAGTCCATTTTTTCTCTTTGAACACCATAAAAACAACCAAGTGACTCTATTGTATTTATAAAATTGGATGTCTGCCACAAGGCCTTAGAGTACCAATAAGAGGATCAGTCATAAGTTACAGATGCATAATGCAAAATCTAACAACTCAAACATCCATATTATAAAAGATTACTGTACTTTTCAGTGTGAAAAATCTCAAACAGGGCGAGGAAGAGAAATACCCTTTTGCCCCACTCAGATGCACGATCAATAAGATAGGAATACTCAAGATCTTCAAAACATTTTTGCAGTGATGAGAGTGGTTCATTGAAGTAAACTGGCAGACAAACTTTTGTGAGATCCTTTCCTATGGTGTCCTTGATCATTGACCATAAGCTTACACCCTTTTCTTTCTCAACTGGATTTGGCAGCTTCTTACGCCTTCTCACATATGGATAGCTAATTCCAACTGACTTCATGGAAGGATCAATCCCATCCATGGGATAATCATCCTTATCATCTGAACAATCTTCAGATCTTTGGAAATCAGATCCACTGCTTTTAAAGGAGCTCGAGGATAAGAAATCTCTTGTATCAAAATAATTGTTCTCTTCATTGTCAGTATCTTCCTCAGTAGGATCTTGTGGTTCATTATTATAATCAGTTTCACTACCACTTCCTTCTAAAAGAGGAAAAAGTAATAATCCAATATGTCAGTCAAAGCAAATCATACACATATATTATTGTATAAGCAAAATTCAAAAGTGACAAATACCGAGTTACGCGCAACAAAACTGAACTAAAAGCACATTAAAAACATTCATCTAAATCCTGACTACATTGCTTACTTTCCCAGCCCAGGGGATCACAACCACCATCATGGGCTGACGCTAGTAGCATCTTTCAAAGTATGAGAACCTGATTGCTGTGTGATCATTGGATACTGGCATTTAGTATGCATGGCAGGACTGTCGCTAGCCATGGCTGCAGGCGTAGTTCTTGTATGTGGTGGCTGTTGGGATGGGAAGTAGATTACTATGTTGTATGACCTAAAACTCCAACCAGGTAAGTATGAGGTAAGGCAATAAATAAAAATAGTCATGTCGTGTCAATGAAGCCAAATTTAGTTATTTACAAGTGATGAACATGATTAACTTTGACTCAACAACTTTATACCCATAAAGTTAGTGTATTTCAATAGCAAGTGTAGCAGTGAGACATTAAAAACCATTCCACAATTATCATACCACTGTACTTCTCGTTCCGTGATTTAGAAGCAGATCCAAATTCATTAAACTTTCTTTGGCTCTCATCGACAAGGGTATTCTCCAAATCAACCTTTTCTTTCTGCAGCAAGGAAAAAAGAATAATCTGTCAGACAAGTTCTAGGAAACAACAGATGGCATGCAGTAAAGAAAAGAAACATTTTACAAGTAACAAAACTTGTTTATAATAACATAACAAAGGAATACAGTTTTGAGAGTTCAAAAAATAAAAGGTAACCAGCTATATTCTCTTATTCTTAAGCTCTTGTCAACTGACTGACTTACAATTCATGTGCTCTGCATAACAATGCTCGTTCATCTTTACACAAATACACATGGCACAATAGCTATCTCTTCAACATCCACCCACCTTGGCAGTGCACACAATCAAAAAGGTCAATCCTAACATCTGATCCTCCAAAAATAGCAATCCTTCCAGCTTTAAATATATACTGGGGAAGAAACATAGTAGTAACATAAATACAAATAATCGCCTAATCACCATCACCCAAACTAGTAGAAACAAATATTGCCTTTGATAGCAGTGTCTAGAATATAACCTAATCAATTCTTCCCGAAATGTGCCCTTTTAACCAATAATCAAGCATTCTTTGGCTGAACCGAATGGTACTGTCTGGATGCTGGCATGGTAATCCGAATTGTGGCCATGAAGAGTACTTTTGGTAGACTCAGGGGCTCCTTTAATATCCATTTACAGGCTCAAAAACATACTTTTAAGCAGAAAATTTCAACCATCACCATTACAACAAAAAATATATAGCCACCAAGATACTACTCCCTCCGTCCCCAATTACTTGTCATCCTAGAGTTCACAAGTTTTCCCCTTTTACTTGTCATTCTCACTTCCCAATACACTTTTCTCTATTTCCAATACATCCCTATCTCTATCTCTCTCCTCCTCGTTTTCAACACATCCCACATTTTCCACCATCCTTAATCCACATGGCCACATCTAAAACGACAACTAAATGGGGACAGAGGGAGTACTAAATTAGAATGTTTATTTATCAGACTTTTTAAATGGAAGGATTATCTATCAATCATTTACCCAAATTCAAATCCAGCAAATAAGTGATTTTATTTGAATCTTTCTTTCAACTCCTTGTTGGCAGCAATTCTCATGCTTCCTTTACAGCTAGCTTTGATCCTCCTTGCTATGTCATAAATCCTGGACAACACATGTCTGTAGTTGCCCTTCACCCATGCCTCTCTCAAAACGGCCACTACTACAGCATCGCAGCAATTCTTTCCACTGTGAGTCTGTGATGTATGATTAGCAACTAGCACCTGTCTCATTTTTACCTTCACTCTTTAAGATTTTTGCATATTGACTAATGTTATTGATAATCATATTACTGATTATTTGCATCAATTCATGAAGCAATTCTTCCTAGCAGTGTTAAATAACTCAATGAAATCCTCAGTGTAACAACAAACATTTAGCAACTAAATGCCAGTAAATCTAGCTAAAGTGAAATTGAGTGTCGATAATAAGTGTACACACTGTTATTTGACCAAACATGACACAAAAAAAAAAAAATCCCAAGTACTGTGTTTCCTGGCCACAGAAAAAAAAGCTGGCTAAGGATTTTCTTCTAATTACAGAGAATAAAACCTGATCGTAATGCCCTGCTAAGAATTGGGCCCTAAAACTCGAGAGCATCTACCTGGAAAAGAATAACCAATCTAAAATCATAAAGATCGTGTCATCTAAGCAAGGAATATTTCCCCGTGAAACTTTGGTATCTCCAAACAAGAAGGGAAAACAAAACTGAACTACATCTAGAACTATTGATTGAACTTCCCCTTTGCTCT
>BCLH01000150.1:3989-32519 GCA_001602315.1 Zoysia pacifica | reverse complement strand
CTCCGATCAGCGACTCACATTCCTGCACAAGGTGGCCACCACCTCTACGCCCAAGCCCCCGCCGCCCTAGCTGCCGCCGTCTCCGTCCCGGTCACTACAGCTCCACCCACTCCCCAACCATCACCACCACGCTCAGGCCCTAGCACCCCGCCTCCGCCTCGGCCTGTGGCTCATCCTCCCGCACGGGCCAGCCATCACCTTCAAACCTCTGACCGCCGCCGCCCCGACCCCCACCGCCACGCCTCTCGGCTGCCGTCGCTGCGTCTGTGGTTCGCCGCTCTGCCTCTGACATAGCTCGTTCCTTAATCTCCGCCACGTCTCTGCCAGGTCTTCCTTTCCTCGATTTACTTTTTCTTATTGTTTCGTTTGAATTATTTGATAGCCTTCCGGTGGCAGGCCCTCAGACCCTAAAAACTGTGAGTGCCTCTTACCTCCTCCTCAGACACACATATATTTATATGCGCAAACACACATTTTTAATATTCCCTTAAAACTAAAATAGTAAAAATAAATCTGCAAGCCAGAGCAAATCATAGATACGAGATATATTTTATAAGTCAAGAGAACTAAAAATTTGCTACGAGTTGCAAATATACCAGATGGTGATCTCATTACTAGAAAATCACTCTAATTTGATTACTTGAACTGTACTATGAATTATTGTATATTCAACTTCGCGTGATATTACCCGATGAACTACAAGTTTCTATATTAAAATAAAAGATAAAAAAGTACATATTTAATTTTGCATTCATTGCTTACATTACTATTATTACATTAGGTATGTACAGAATGTTATAACACTCTAGAGAGAATTCTTGGTTCAATTATTAGCATCTAATTTGAATAAGACAAAAAGGATACTGTCAGAAAATATCCGATTTTACCTTTCTCGTATCACGAAAAAGCAAATTTTTTTGATAAATTTTATGAATAATTCATTGATGAAATCAATATATTCATGACATATGTTTTTTAATTATCTGTGTTATTTTAGCTGCATCGTAATGAATTTATGTCACATTATATTTTTTATCGGAAAAAAATAATGTCATATTATTTTTCTGTATCGAATGTTAATTGCATCGTTTTACCTTGCTTGTGGCGTAGCATGGGCATCGGTGCTAGTACCAGTAATATTTGTTGCGGTAATGAACACTGAACTAGCTTGAAATCCATGGGATTATAGATTTAGTCCTCAAGATCTTTCTTAAATTCTTCTTAGAAACTCACATATTTGATACCTAGTAAATTTTTTAATTATATTTTCACAATCTCACGGTGATTCAAACAGGCCCTTGGCCACGCGAGTCCTTCATCAGACTTCTAAACAACAGAGGTGGTGTTTGTTTCGTCGGACAGTTGGATTGGAACTGAAAGATAAATGTAGAGTTGAGATTTTAAACTCTTTTAAAACATGAGAATTTTTTTTTTCAATTTTTCTATGAAATTTAACTGATTCTTGTAAAATTTCAATGTGATTTCTGTGAAATTTTTACGTTCCAAAAAGAATTGTATGAGATTAAATAATAAAAGAAAGACCTTTTCCATTTCCATTCCTATCCTCCCTCTCAATTCCAACAATCCAAACGCCACCAGAGAGAGTGCATGTTGAGTTAGCAACTATCCGGCGGGTCCTTTCTAACATGATCACTGATCTACCACCGTCAAAAGAGACAATGACCGACTGAAGATAGCATTTATAAAGTTAATCCGCATTGGCACCCCATATACACAGGTGGGGTGTACGGTTGAACTTACGGCCATTCAAAGCGCTGCCCTACAGTTTAACCAAACTGTTTGATTTACCGGTCAAAATTTGAACAAAATCCACCAGAATTTCACAGTAAGCCAACCGGCTTGGGCAACTAGCCAATAAATGTTTTTCTTACCGATTTGTTTTTTTTTTCTGATTTAACTAAAATAAATACTATTTTACCAAATGATTTTTCTGTTTTTTGGAAATTTTAAAAATTTTCTTTTAAAAAAAAATCCAAATAAACCGAGCTAGTCCAGTTTAACAAAAACAATAGAAATCGAACGGTCCTGTAAACAAAGAGAGGACTGCAACATTGGCTGCTATTTGTGGCAAAGTCTGAAGAGTACGGCGATAAGCGGTGATGGTAGGATGCATTACAATGATCTGGCTGATTCCGTAACAAATTGTACTTGCATACCAGAGTTGCACGACTGAGAAATCTTGGATCAAGACGTACAAGGCAGTTCGCCCTCCCTGTTTGGAGTGGGTGCTCGCAAGGTCATTCAGGTTGAGTGGCAACGTGAAATGGGACGTAGCCATTCAGAATATAGGGTCCGATTGGCAAGGTGAAACGTTTCAGTTTCTATGTAGAATCACTTGAATCGGTGCTGAAGGAAAGAAAATCGAAACGTTTCGAGTTGGAATCGGTGGAAACGATTCTAGTTTTACGCACGGACAGATCTGCCCACCAATGTACACGGACAACCACTGTCAGAGACACAAAATTTTGAAAATTTAAAAAAGTTCTCTCAAGTTTTTTAAGTTTTTCAAAGTTATTTCTGTTAGTTTCGTCTAGTCGAGTTCTTCGTGAAGATGCTCTTCAAATTATTTTTAAAGTTGTTTTTGTTAGTTTTCAACATTTTCTAAAGTTGTTCTAATATTTTTAATATAAAAAAAGTATATTGATTATTTCAATCATCTTTAATTTATTGAATTTTAAAAAAAATTGCTAAACAATTTCTAAAATTATTTTGTTTCTGATTAAAAATATTTTTAACTTAAAAATAAAACGTTTATAATTCTTCAAAAAATCAGTATTGTAGGCTCTCCTCCCACAAGTTCCTCCCTTTTCTGGGTGATGATTATCCGAGTGTAGGAGGCGCTGAAACGCGGGCGGTGGCATCAGATGTCCCGCGTGTCGTGTCCGGTTCAAGCGCACTAGCACACCTCGGCGTTTTTGTCGTCGTTGCCTACTGATTACTGAATCCCCGTCTCCGCTGTTGACGCCAAAAGTATGGACGACGCTTCAATTTCCTCGTGTAGGAGTAGTTTAGGAAGGCTCTTGACGACGACTTGGACGACGGGTTGCGGCCATTCCTCACCAGTCAGCAGAGAGGCTCGCGAGACAGAGCTCCACGCGTAGCAGCTTTCGCGAAACCTTTTTTTTTTTTTTGTTAGCAGTCTGTCGCTTTTCAGGTAGAGGTAGAGAGAGAATATCTCCGTGTTGGATCGGATGATGCTCTCTGCAAGGCAAAAGCATCAGCATCTTCCTCTGCGCGTGCCAGATTCTGACCGCCCCGGCCTGACCTGATTGGCGGACTGGGAGCTGATGATGCACTCGTCCTGAACGACTTTCGACTGCGAGGCGCTCCGTTCAGAGGTGTGTTAAGGTTTAATTCCATGAGAGGTGTGTGCGTGTGTGTTTTAAGGTATAGCCGTGGATGTCCACACTTGTGGCTTGTTTGGCGCCTCTTTATGATAAGGTGTTACATCAAATATCTCAAGGTTATTTCTTAGTAATTGATGAGTACTCTAGTAGCACTCGGAAAGAAAAGGATGCTGCTGACACGGAACAGTCCCCCGCCGGCGAGCCGGTGCCGCCGCGAGAGTCCCGGCACGGGCGCGGCTGCGACGCCGTTGCCGGTGCCGGCGACGACGGCGCGCGATCCTGTTCACATCCCGGGCGAGCCCGGTGGTACAACGAGCACCTGTACTATTCTGCAACGCGATAGGCTATCGGGTACAGAGGCTAACAGAAACCGGAGGCCCCGCGGGATCGTACCACTCCTATCCGCGCAGTGATTTGACGCAGCGTGTGCACCTCAGGAGGTGGCAGCGCCCGCCACCAAAGTCGCGTCCCGCATGGAATGCAGGAAAGGAACGTCATGCTTGCGCTGCGCGGGGGCGCGGAGATGGACCACCGCTCGCGTTCTGACGACGAACGCGCGGTTCGCCGCGTGCGCTATCGTCAAGCCTCCGCCGGGACGGGGCCCCTCGCCGTGCCGCCGCATGGCGCGGTGCCGCCGCGCGACGGCAGCGGCCGGAGCCGGGAGGTGAGGCAACAGCCAGCAGCCAAACGCATATGGGCCGTATGGCTTGCCTTGACCAGTATTGCGAGTTTTTATGTGCATTTTTGCTTTTGTGCTTTTAAATCTCGATTAAGTGTTTTTTACTCACGCCGAGCTCCACTTGTACAAATGACAGAGAAAAAGTATTAGGAATCTATTCTCTCCGCTTTTAAAATGTTGTCACCATTGACTTTAGACATTAACTTTAACTATTTATCTTATTTAAAATAGTTTGATGAATATTATATATTTTATTATATTTTGTTTTATTATCAAAATAGTTAAAATTATGAGCTATTTAGATATTTGAATTAAATTTTTGAATAAAATGAATAGTAAAAGTTAATGTTTGAAATTAATGGTAATAACAATTAAAAAAGGGAGAAAATATTTGTTTTGAGTTCTTTTGTGCGAAAGTGATGTACGGCCCAGTACACTGCCCGGCCGAGGGTGAGCTCCAGCCTCCAGCTCATTTCAACGTTCAGATACCTATGCTTCTTCGCACGGACAGGAATTGTTGAACCTTTTCGGCAGGAGATACTCCCTGCATCGAATACACAAGAAAAAACATACTTGAATTTTAACAATAGTCAGCCGCCTTTTTTCAAGCTAAACGTAGCTCAATTATTTAGGTTCACAAGGGGTAAGTAGTGTCTTGGTTTGTACGTTTCACAAAAGGGGAAAAAAACCTGCTTTTTTTCAACAAAATGTACATCAATCTCACAAGGGCCAGGAGTAAAGAACGGCAAGCCGCCACGAATAAAAAGGTCCCACATCTCAAAATGATGCAGATATACTATTTATAAATACAGCTGATACAGGCTAAATTCGGAACAAGAGAGATACAAAAATTAAAACACCCAATCTACTGCCTGAATATCCCAGCTGTGGCAGCAAATAGGAACCCAAAATTACACAATTCTTATACTAACACTGATCCTTCTCAAGCCTTTCAATTAAACTACAAAGATTAGAATAAAATTCGGAGCTGCGTCTTGAGACCTCCGGATTGGCCCAGTGGACTCGCGCCCTCTCCATCAGTAACATACATGTATCATAGTCAATGGGAGGTAAATCCATTGGTGGAACTGGAGGATTGAGAAAAGGGTGCTGGAGCAGTTGAGGTATTCTCCATCGTTCATCTCGATCCCAGGCAAGACATTTTTGCATTAAATCAATAAGCCATGGGTTATCGACTGGTTCATATTTGATCTTGTGGTTCCTGTTAGTGACCTCTTTATATTTGGCCCAGAAACTCTTGTAGTCTGCAAATGGTGTCTTACCATACACCATCTGGTAAAGAATGCAACCAAGGGACCAGATATCAGAGGGACGCCCACACTTGATGATGTTACCACCCGAGTCCTGATCATTGCACATGAATGCTTCAGGGGACATGTAATTCAGTGTTCCTACCTGCTCATTGTGGTGAGAAACCAACATTAGCATGCTGCTGAAGATAATTAATTTTTTGTTGACACAAAAGTGAGTGCAACAAAGAAAAGCAACAGCTGTGCATGCCAGTGCCAAGGCTGTATATCATGGTACCTGGGCATCACGTTGAATGTTTGTTGTATCATTCATTATAGCTTTGGCAATGCCAAAGTCAATAAGTTTAAGTGAACCCCTCACAAGCATAAAGTTGGCAGGCTTCAAATCAGAGTGCACAATTCGTTCTTCATGTATTGTATTGACAGCTTCAAGCATTTGCTACAGCACAAACAAAGAAACAATGAGGATGCTTCGAAATGCATGCTATTTCCTACTTTATCAAATGAATGTGCTAGCAAGGCATTCAAGTGCCTAATTCCCTGCTTCATTTCAACATTTGCCCTATAAACTGCAGAATTACACAAAAAAATAGGTGCAAATGAACCCTGCTTAATTGAGTAATACACGTACAAGACTATGCATATATATTGTTGCACTGGGCGACAAGATACATCAATTTCTTCTATAAATTACTTTTACTTACTTCTCTCCCCCCCCCCCCCCCCTTACAATTTTCTTTTACTTTCTTTTAACTGTTCATATTGGTTCTAGTGTTTGAAGCAGTGTTAACGTTATCGCTTGTATTGCGGAAACTGGAAACTACAAATGTGAAAATCAAATTTTGGAGTGAAAACCACCCGGTTTTTCTGGTTTACCACCGATTTACCGGGTTTGAATTTTGAAACCAAACTGGTTTGTCCGGTTTTTTAGTTTTTAAATTTTTTTTTGAATTTTTTGACACTTCTAAATCGAAAACCAGACCCGGTTTCACTGAAAACCGTGAAAACTGGACCGGTTTTGTTAACCTTGATTCAAAGTCTAGCCTACCCAAAATTGCTCAGGACTAAAAAGCTTTACTGTTGTTGCTTGCAAAGATAGACCACAAAGATAGCAGAACCAAAAAAACCAGCTGGTCACTAAATATGCCTGATATAAAATCTACCTGCAAGCCTGAAGAAGTTCAAAGTAATGAAGCATAACTATGAATGGTAAAATAATATTATGATCAATATTATATGAGAAAGTCCTCTTTTTCAGGTCAAAAATACTCAATAGAATAAGAAACCTCATCTTTAGTTACAGTTTAACCTATTTCTCTAGTATTCAAATTCCTCATTATAGTTGAATTTGGACAAAATGAAGTGTACCTGCCAATAAAAGCGTAGCCAATTTTCATCTATTTTCATATCTGAGTTGTTCCTTTCCTTCCACTTCTGGGCAACCATATGAGCTAAGTCAATCTCTCCATACTCCAGGACCATGTAAATGTAGTGATCATCCTTAATTCTTCCATCCCTGGGCGATATGGAACCTTCTTGAAGTAAGCTTTTATTGGTGACCTGGTAGATGCAAAACCAAAAGAAGATGGGCATGCGTAATTGTGACAGGTCGATGATAATCATGAATGAAGAAAACAAAAAAGAAACGAGATAAGAATTTTAACAGTGGTACTTCTAACAGAGTATTTTGCTATGAAGACGTCATTTTGAATAAAGGTTTAGCTGAAGTTTCAAGAAGTATGTTGCAAATATATCCAAATAAACAAGTTTCCAAAACGAGCCCTACATATAAATATAACAGTATAAATCCTTGATTTTTATTCCATTCATCACCAGATTCACCATTAATATGGTCCTTTAAGAAACGATCAGACGTTTTAAATTTCAACGTTAAAATGATTTATTAAAGCAAGAAACACGAATTATATAATTCAAGGGCAATGTTGGCAAGATCATGAAGGTGATGCTATCATTGATGGGAAGTAATAGTTCCCCAACGTGCCGGCATCGACTTTGACGAAGTCTTTGCACCGGTGGCTCGACTTGAGTCTATGAGGCTCATGATCGCCATCGCGGCGCAAGCCGACTGGAAGCTCCACCACCTTGATATTAAGTTAGCATTCCTCAATGGTGATCTCAGGGAGGAAGTTTATGTCGAGCAACCACCCGGCTTCACCGTCAAAGGAAAGGAGCACCTTGTCTATCGGCTTGACAAAGCGCTCTATGGGTTGCGCCAAGCGCCTCGTGCATGGAACATTAAGCTAGACTCTAGCTTGCTTGAGCTAGGCTTCAAGTGATGCACCTCTGAGCATGGCGTATATACCCGCGGCAACGGTGACCAACGACTCCTAGTAGGAGTCAATGTCGACGATCTCATCGTCACTGGTGGCAATTCAAAAGAGATCGAGAAGTTCAAGGTGGAGATGAAGGTGAAGTTCAAGATGAGCGACCTTAGATTGCTCCCCTTCTACCTTGGGACTGAAGTGAAGCAGGGAAATGGAGAAATTTCCCTCTCCCAATCCGCCTACGCCACCAAGATCCTCACCACCACTGGAATGCAAGGTTGCAACCCCTGCGTAGTGCCCATGGAGCCACGATTTAAGCTGAACAAAATGAACTCAGCACCTGCTGCAGATGCAACGCTCTACAGAAGCATTGTCGGAAGCCTACGCTACCTCACGCACACACGGCCCGACATCAACTTTGATGTCGGCTACGTGAGTCGCTTCATGGAAGCCCCGACGACAGAGCACTTAGCTGCAGTCAAGCGAATTATTCGTTACCTTGCAGGCACTCTGTCCTATGGGCTATGCTACAAGAAAGGAGGAAGAGAAGGCGCCAAACTGATCGGGTACACTGACAGCGACATGGCAGACGACGTCGACACGCGAAAGAGCACTAGCGGATACATCTTCTTCCTCGGCGGCTGCCCAATCAGCTGGTACTCACTGAAACAGGCACTCTCCTCATGTGAGGCAAAGTATCTTGCTGCTGCTTCTGCCGCTTGCCAAGGAATTTGGCTTTCAAGATTGCTTGGAGAATTGCAGGGCAGAGAAGCTGATCCATTTGTGCTGAAGATAGACAACAAGGCAGCCATTGAATTGAGAAAGAACCTTGTCTTCCATGAGCGCAGCAAACACATCGACACAAGGTACCACTTCATTAGGGACTGTGTTGAACAAGGCAAAACAAGGGTGAACTATATCAGCACCAAAGATCAACTGGCTGACTTCCTGACCAAGCCATTGGGAAGGATAATATTCCAAGAGCTGCGCAATAAAATCGGAATGCTTGAAGTACAGAAGTCAAGACTCAGGGGGTGATTGATAGATGAGTCTTAGCTTCTTCGGTGTTCTAGCACCATCTGCTGAATCAGCAGCTTGTATGGCTGCATTGTCCTGCTGTTTTACAGCACATCAGCCACCCTAGTATCTTAGTTTCCTTAAAAAGTAAGTCTAGGTAGTAGTAGTCAATTTTGGTTTGAACTTGTGCTAGGTACAGCCTGTCCTTTGGCAATTAATTTAGCCAGTGCAGGTTGCAAACTTTACTTTGATTTAGTGTTGTTTACAGCTCTATCACAGCAGTCAAGTTGTATTTGACTTGTAACCTCTATATATATATGCCTCTATGGCCTAAGGAATGAAATCAGCCATTCCATAGAGATCAAAACAGTTGTGCTGCTCTCCAATCCTTCTCTAACAATGCTATCATTGATGGGAAGTAATAGTTCCTTCTTACAGAAAATCAAACAATGATGCGGAAATATAATAGAAAGCAAAATAAATACGGAATTTGAGATGGTAAAATGGTACCTCATAATCAATCAGCTGTATGATATTGCTCTTTCCTTTCAACTTATTTAGGTACTCAATTTCTTGGCAAAAGCCATATGCAGTAGGGTAGTCACGGCCTTTAAGTTTGATCTTTTTCAAGGCATATATTGAGCACTCTGCTGATATAACTTTGTGAACTTCACTACTACCCCCAGATCCTATTTTACCAAGTTTCTGATAAAGCTTCCCATTCACCTTAAAGAATACATTGGGATCATAACTCTTTTTGTGGCGCTCCTTCTCACCTTTGTTTGCCCGCGAACCACCGCCATCCCTGCCTGACGTAGACTGATCATTTGCAGCTAACCCTTCAGAAGGCAAATGATTGAAAGTGCCAGAAACAGCTTTGTTACTGGCACAAGTGCCTGAATTAATATCTTGCTGATCATCCGGATTCCAGTCACCAACACCCGTTGCACCTGCAGGCTGCTTTTGAGGGCCATGACTCGGTACACCTCCGGATGATTCCACAGCAGATTCTTGCATCTGGACAGAGGAAGCATATTGTTTGCTCTGCAAAACCCGTGTTTTTTGAACAGTTGTTCCTGAATGAATTGGCACAGCAGTAATGGATGAACCAATGGTAGAGCAACGGGTCATTGGCTCCCCTTGATTCTGAGTACGAACCTCTTCAATCCCCCGGTCAGACAAATTAACAGCATCATACTTGGTATCCATAAAACCTGCTGCATCACCAATTTTGGGCTCCTGACGATCCGCATGGGGATCATGCTCGTCTTGGATTGCAGGAAAATTATCTCCTGCTGTCAATGAAACAGAATGCAGATAAGACAACATACTGTCCATTCTACTATCAACAGTAACCTCTATATTATCACCTGCACATGTACACTGATAACTAAACATCTATGCAACTTTGCAGTTAACTTGAAGTATCAAAGAAAAGATAGACTCTTACTCTGGGTTGTTAATTGTGGACCAGCCGAGTATAACTGTTCTTTTTTGAAGCCCTCCCCCAACACTGCATCTTGAGATGCCAATTGAGATGAAGAAACTTCCAACCTGGACGATGGCTTTAACCCCTTATCCACCAACATAACCTCACTCTTCTGGTGTATCTGGCCAGCACTCTGATCACAGGAATCATTTAAATTTCCCAATGTTGATGGTGTTGCAAACATCAATTGATCTGGAGTAGCAGGCCCTACTTTAACACTGCTAGCAAGTTTCTGTTGAGCAGGGGTCACATTTTGCAGCCTAGAGGGACCCCACAAGCCCCTCTGAGGCTGCATAACCTTCCTTTCAGGGTTCTGCTGTGCAGAAGGGCCGGCGCCACCTCTCTTTGCCTGCTCACCTCTAGGCACCAGGACCCGGGTCGCTCTTTGATTGTTGGACTGCACCGAACCTGGGGCAAGGTCAGTCAAAAGTAGATCAATACCACGTCTCATATAAATGCATCTGGATACCAATACATTATGCACGCTCCAAAGTCCAAACATCATTATATATCATTGTCCCTAGAAATATAAACCTATAAAAGGTCCAAAAGCACATAATTTCAACAAGGTTGTAAATCCGAAACTTAAGCTAATAATTTGATTTGCAGGGGAGAAGACCAAACATAAACTAGCTCATTGACGCTTTTCACAAACGGGTAGAGCTCGATTCCACTCACCGATAGGCCTCTGCCGCTTAACAGCAGCTTGAACCTGGTGCAGGAAGTTCTGCGGCGACTGCGTCAGCGACGAGGAGGACCCCGATGACGATGTCAGGTTGGAGGCGGCCGTGTCCCCGGCGGTGGGGACTCTAAGGCTCTTTCCGGCTCCGGCTTCCTCGGGGGATGGCGTTGGAGGGCGAAGGAAGCTATCCCTCATCTCCATCAGAAGCGACAGAAGCAGCTTCGGTAGGACTCACAGGCATCTCGCAGGATCCCGGTCGTTAGGGTTTACCGGCGTGTGGCGGGCCAAGTCAGTGAGCGAGAGTCCAGGCACGGAGGCCAGCGGTGTCGCGAGATGCGAGCCGGGCCGCGCCCATGGACGGGAGCGGAGCTGAAGCGAATCGAAGCGAGCGGGTGCGGTGGTGGTGGGGGCGGAGGAGGGAATGGCGACGAAGCCCCAAAATTTGAAATGAAAGCGGCGAGGTTAGTGATGGACTGAGCGGTTGGAATCCTCGGCAGTTCACTGCGCGTGGGCCAGGCGACGCGCGAGGGCCCGCGCGGCAGTGACCTCGCTTGTGGTGGAGAGGGCGGCGAAAAGCTTAAGTGTTTTATAAATCCTCCTCGTTGCGTCACGTCATTTTTAAAAATATTAACAGTCACAATTAAAATCTAACTGTGAATATTAAAAAAATAGATATTAAAAAAAAGAAAAAAAATTTCTCGGTCAACGTAAAAGCGTACTTTTACTCGACGAGAGCAGACATGAATAGCTCTGCTATCGGCTTAGCTTTTTTAAATTTAACATAAATTTTAACTATGATCATATTTAATTTTTTATAAATTTTATATATTATAATTTGCTTTATATTAAAGTTATTTGAATCACAACTTAAAATTTTACATATTTGAATTAATTTTTTTAGATAAATTGAATAGTCAAAGATGATATTAAAAATTAACAGTAAACAATAATTTAAGAATAGAGAGAGTATATAAGTAATACACATAAACAATAATATAGATATAAGAAATTAACTTTAACTGCTTTGTTAAATTAAATTTGTTTTTGCTATAGATTCAATAGAATTATTTCAAAAGATACAGTAAGAGAAGTTTTTATAAATTTATTTTCTACTTCTATGTCTTGTAAGTATATGTTACAATTAAATTTTTTTATATGTAATAAAAATATATATTTAAATAACTTAAATTATTTTATCTCCTAAAAATGCTTCTGATTACTATAAAACTAAGATTCAATCTTTTTCTCGCTTACAACTCTGATATTAAAAAATAGTAGCTTTAAACGCAATATTTTAATCAAACATTGTCAATATAAATTAAAAATAATTTTAAATTTATTAAATTATAAAATTAAAAATAATTTATTTTAAAAATATTTTCTTAGAAGTGTACCGATGCTACTTTTTATTAAATATTTTATAAATAATAAAGGTCACACTTATGCTTTGAAAACTATGTCGATAACTTTTTTTTAGACCGAAGTATATATTTATAAAACTTTATCATCCATATCAAAGTAACTATACTTTTATTTGTTAAATAATAAATTTAAAATATACCACTTTAACTAAAAGTGCACAATAAAAATATATATAAAAAACGAGCCAATTACCGCGCAGAAGACGGGCCCGCGTGAATCCATCCTGAGCCGACATCTCAGACGAGGTTGGATCCGTCTGAATGGCTTTGCCGAGTTGGGCTAGGCCGATCTCGTAAGATCAGTAACCGTAGCCCATTTCAACGCACCATTAACACCCGGACCGGTCCGTTGCGAGCTTTCTGAGCGCGGAAGGATGGCGTCGTGGTCGGAGCAGCTGCAGCCGGAGCTCGCCAGCCGTGGCCTTGCCGTCGCATCCTTTCCCGGAAAGGGGCGCGGCCTACTCGCCGCCCGCAGCTTCTTCCCCGGTATATTCCCACCCGCCCACTTTCTCCTCGAACCGACGCCGTTGCCTCGTGCCAAGCACAAGCAAGGCTCTCGGGTTGTTTCGAACTGCTCGACGGAATGCGAGAATGGCTCCCACGGTGATCGCTTGTGGCATGACAAGATCTGCGAATCCTTTAATATGTGTTTCAATGTTTTTTGGGCTCGTTTCACGGGCTCCTTTCCTCTGCCTCCTCATGCCGACGCAATTCTGGTATGCGCTGCAGGAGAAGTTATTATCAGCCAAGAACCTTATGTTTCTACGCCTAACAAGATCACAATTGGATCGGCCTGTGACCATTGTTTTGCCACCGTACACCTGAGAAAATGCTCAGTCTGTCGAGTTGCTTGGTACTGTGGTAGCGCTTGCCAGGTGCGGCTCAGAGTGTACATACCCTGCACCTAGTACATTTCTATGGGTTGGGCAAGCACATGCTTTTGTGCCATTTCGCTTTTCATAATATCATTCTTTTATGTGAAATCTTGTCAGTGCAGAAAGAGGAATGGAAACTGCATCAACTTGAATGTCAAGCAATGGCAGCACTTACAGAGGATAGGAAGAAGATGCTTACTCCTACTATTCGTTTGATGGTGCTGCTTGTATTAAAAAGAAAACTGCAAAATGAGAAGGTAGTGTAGCTCCAACAAGCAGTCATTTTGCCAGCTTGCATGAAAAAAATGCTTAGTTCCTACTACTTGACTCTGATACTTTCATCAGAGAAATTTTGAAATGCAGAGCAGTATCAGATGCTTGTGATTTCTGTAAAAACTCCACACATCATGTGATGATGTGAATGACATCTTTGTATTTTATGCACATTGTAGTTGGCTGTATAATTTTAACTTGCTATTACTTTCATTGCCAGGCCATTCCATCTTCAGTATTAGATGAATACAGCCTAGTGGATGCCTTGGAGTCCCGTATCCTGTCCTCTTAGTGCATTTGATCGGTTATTAATATGAATATTATGATTCATGAATCTTGGATTGGCTTCATTGACTTCACAATAATAGACATATCCAAGGTCGTTGAAAATCAACTTGTGCTATATGCTCAGATGGCCAATCTAGTGAAACTGATTGTTCCTTCACTTGAGCTTGATCTTAAGGAGATTGCACAAACTTTTTCTAAGGTAATTCCGAGCACAGTGTTCCTTATGATTATAAACTTTTTGCACCTCAATATTGCGCAACAGTATTTTACAAGTGGTAATTATCTTAGCTGGTCACAGATTGCCATAGCAATTTAAATACTCTGTTGAAAACCTATATGAATGATACGATGTGTGGGGTTGGTCCCAAGCACCTTTGAAAACATGGAGTGGGATTAAAATCAAATATACATAGGAGAACCTATAGTTTTTTTTTAATACAATTACACTTAGATATGAAATATCACAGAAAACAAAGCCATTCAATTTCAAAAAATTAGCTTGGATTTTTCTTACATTCATTCAATATTTTTCTGTATCCAACATAGAACTTTTAATTCTTTAACTATGACTGTACTCAACTACCCAAAATAGAACTATTACACATGGTCCACTGCTACACATTTCATTCTTCTGTGTGGCTATAAGGACTGATTTGTAGGTATGAATATTGATGCTTTAACTATGAATGGTTGGTTTTATGCCGTGCTTGTGCAGTTTGCATGCAATGCTCATACCATATGTGATCCGGAGCTTCAGCCTCTTGGGACTGGACTATACCCTGTTATATCTATTATCAACCACAGGTTGTGTACTGAGCTTTGTTTTCGTTCCTTTAGCATCGTCTTCAGATGTCAGCATTTGATAATTTTTTCCCTTTTGCATATTTAGTTGCATACCGAATGCAGTTTTGATATTTGATGGTCGGACAGCTTATGTTCGTGCAGTGCAACCAATAGGCAAAGATGAAGAGGTAAGGAATCTTACAACAAAAAGCCTTTTTGTCCCAAGCATTCCCATTAAACAATATATGTTGTATCTTTTGTCAGATATCAATAAGCTACATTGAGACTGCATCAGTAACTAAGAAAAGGCAGGATGATCTGAAGCAGTACTTCTTCATCTGCACATGTCCACGCTGTCTCAAGGTTTTTCCTTGCTGTCCAACATTTTAATTTCTTCCATGGAAAATTAATACATTTTTTATGATCCAAACTTTAACATCTGAACACCCTTCTTGATGCTACAGGGTTCTGAAGAGGATGCTCTCCTTGAGGGTTACAGATGTAAGAACCAAACATGTGATGGCTTTCTGCTGCTTGACTCAGGTTGGTTACTGATAAGATTGAAAAGTACTAGCTCTAGTGCTGCGAAAAATGTCACTGAATAGATAAACCAAACTTTTTTAGTTGTATCTGTTGACATTGAGAGCCCTTTCTTTTCTGCCTGAGACATCATGATTCTCACATCCTCTATCTATCTATCTGACATTCGTAGGGAAAAAGGCTTATACATGCCAAAAATGTAACAGTTCTAGAGATGAGGAAGATGTAAAAAAGATGACAAGTGAAATACAACAGTTATTGGACAAAGCTTCTTTCCTCCTTTCATCAGGAAGTATCCTTGCCCATGTTTAAGTTCGTATATCCAAAACAATTCATTATAGATGACTGCAGTTTTTTCTTCTTCTTTGACGCAATACAACAATTATTATCTTTTGATACTTGGGTATCCAGTGCATTTGACCACCTTAATGGGGGACAACAGATAATATTGAAGCAGGTCCAGTGTACAAGAGCATCGAGCAGTTAGAGACGAAGCTGTACCATGCTTTCTCGATCACTTTGCTGCACACACGTGAAACACTCTTGAAGGTATACTTCTAGGTCGTCTAATAGTACCAAAAGCCTTTCTTCCTTTTCTTCTTCTTTTTTTGTTGTTGAACTAATACCAATAAGTTAAAATGATACAACCAAACAAACAAGGACAAGCTATACCAATGATCACAAACCAAACACATCAGGACAAGCTGCACCTTTTCATATAAGATAGGTTCATAGTCCAAGGTGTTGGTTTTATAGGTTGCCATCAAAACCTCACACGTTAAATACTTAATCGCCCATTCTACTCTGCTCTACTATCTCACTAATACTTAGTACCTATTTTGATCCAGATATACATGGAGTTACAAGAGTGGCACACTGCATTGACATTTTGCAGACTGACAATCCCAGTTTATGAAAGTAAGTCTGTTGTAATCTTATTATATTTAAACATGACTACTTTTCTTTTTCTATTTTATGCAATACATATTTGCAATTTGAGAGGTGGTATTTGACCCTATTCTGATTTCTGATATTAGTTTTAGAATAATTCCCCACATTAGTAAGTATTCAAATTAAAAATTAACATCAAACGTGAAAAAGAATACTTTCCTGTCCTTATACTTAGCTCTTGTTTGATCTTGTTTGTTAGCTGTCCTTGTTAAAGCTTAAAAGCTACCCCCTCTAGTGTGCTTGATGCTCAGATTCAGACAGGTGAAAAAAATGCCAGGAAAACAATCTTTTTTCCGTGTACTTGACTGGAGGGAGTAATTAGGCCTAAAAAATGTATACTTGGCCCATAAAGTTAAATGCAATGAGCTTAGGATAGACCCATAAACTCCCACCAAGGAGGAATTTATCTGATTGAGAGGCTGATTATTTTGAACTTCTTTCCACTGATATTCTGAAACAACATTTGAACATTGCTAAAGAAACAGGCCAGTATATATAATTGTATGCATTAAACTTATCTATTTTCACACAAAAGATGGAAAGGCAAATTGACTAATCAGAAACCATTGTATTAAGAAAAAGAAACACAAAAATGGAAAGTGAGGTATTGTTTCACACTTCAGGTGAACTGTAGAAGTGGAGACCACATCCTTGCTGAACTAGAGTAACTGTCAATTATACTAGTAACATCCTGCATGATGTTGCGGCTGTCAGAACATTGGTACCAATACCATTGATGACTATTGGTTACGAATCTGATACCAACAGGTAGAATGATATACCAGCAAGTAGTCACAGGTATAAACTGCTCATATCATATTTGCAGTTGGAAAGGATGATACTTAGTGATAGACTTATATGGAGAAAGGAAATACTAGTTATATTGTCAGAGAGTAAAGATCATATAATTTTGATGGTTCTTATGGAAACTCAATAATCACTAATGTTTTTTTTCCCTCACGTCAGGAGTTTATCCAGCTTTTCATCCAATGACTGGATTGCAATTCTACACTTGTGGAAAGCTTGAATGGTATGACTAATACCCAATTGACATGAAACTAATGAGTTGTGACCTTTCAAGTAAAGTGCAACGTCCAAAATCGTTATGGCTAGTATCCATGCTAGTTCCTCTTTTAAAATTTCCCACTCTAATGCTCCTTCATACCTTTAAACAGCCATGCTCCTGATATTTAAAGTTACATCTAGATTTTTCTCCATTGCAGGCTGCTTGAGTGCACCGAGGATGCTCTGAAATCTTTTACAAGGGCCGTGGACATTCTTAGAATAACACATGGCACAAAGTCTCAGTTCATGAAGGAGCTTTTTGCGAAGCTAGAGGAAGCAAGGGCTGAAGTTTCTTTTACGCTCTCGTCCAGAGATGGGCAAGAGCCATTATCATGAGAAACTTCAGATTGCCATGATGGAAAATAGTGAAGATTGTTGACACGGCATTATAACACAGGAGAGTTCTGGATGCAATGTGCAAGTGTAAAAATAGAATTGTTAAGATGACATCAGGATTCTGCTGTTTCCAAGCTTACTTGTAGAGGTGAAGATGGTCAAAAGAGTCATGAAATTATCACAAGTTCATGTATGCGCCAAAAGATTATGCCCTAGTCTATTGTAAGATGGAATGATAGCTGAATTTAATTATAACTATCAGGCTGCGTTATGTACTTCATGTCCTGTCAGTCACAATAAAGAGAACTAATCCACTGTACTCACCCGATTTTATGAGAATTCAGCAACAACTCATATTATACTACTCAAGTGAAATTATGCACAAAGCTTTTTTCATGTGATACATGTAATGCACTATACTTATGTCTAATTTTTATCCTTGCAGGGAATGAAATTATTCCTGTTAAATTACTGCATTACTGACATGTCTTAGAATTTACATATCTTGACCCTCACAGCATGAAAAAAAAATATTTTAGATGGTATCCCTAATTCTAGCTAGTGCCCTTATTCTTTTAGAATATGTTGTAATATGTATTATCATTCATTTGACAATGGAACTCTGTATGTTGGGTCTACCATCTTCAGTACGAATAAGTTGCCCTTGTCGCCTCTTGAAATCCTGCAGGCAAGCAAAATTGATTTCTCACAATCAGTAATTGTTGTCGATGGGGCAATCAATAATTGTTGCTATTGAACATCGATTTTACAAATACCTGAGAACACTATCTCATCAAAGTATTCAGTTCCTCATCTATGTAAGGAACAAGGACAAAACATAAACCTAGATAACATTCTGATTATCTTTTCATTATCTAAAAAATGACATTCTGATTACTTTATGAAGGGCATGCAGTGTTTCTAGTGCCTAAAGCTTTTTGTATAATATGGAGTTTCCAGTTGTAAAAGGGTAGTTTAGTTACAAAGTAAAATCATAGAGAACAGACAAACGAAACAATTATACTAGTGGTTTCAAACAAGCCACTTAAGAGTGAAGATAAGCTAACCTGAGCTCTTCATCGAGGTAAGTAATTTCTAGTTCACCTTTACCACTTCCAGGCGCTTTGATTGGGATCTAATCACAAAAAAGAAAGTTGTAACTGCATAATTTATGAAGCACAGTTTAATCTAAGAGAACAACTAGGCCGACCAAATTTACCACGAACTAAACTCTGTATTTTGAACTAGTACAACCATGCTAAATGCGTTAACAACTCAGCATTGGACTGCTACGTTCAAAAGCTAAGTATTTCGAGCATGAGCTAATGATGTAAGATGACATAGGAATTATTTAGTGTAATACTATGATAATAATATCTGATCTATTGGTTGCACGTTAAAATTTCTTACCAAACTAAATATTTTGAAGTAGTCAAATTTAACCGCCACTCTTTTAGGATTCAGTGGTACCAAGTTGGCAGTAACCTGCAAAAACAAATGTATCATATCACCATCCTCAGAGAATCAACTATCTAGTACTCGGTAATTAATAGTTAAAGTCATCCATAATCAAAACATATTCAAAAACAAGCGAGAAAGCTACATTCAACATGCCAACTGCCCAAGGAAGAAGTGCAGCATGATTGAAAAAATCATAGCAGAAATTACGTATGTTGAAACAAAGATATTGATAAAATAAAAGCTGAGTGGATTAGATGAACACCTTGCTATTACTATAAATCAAGTCAAAACCTCAATACTGTAACCAATTCTTGGCTAACACATTTATTTAAGGAGCAGGCCAACACCAATAACAGATCAGAAAGGTATCAGCTACATTTCACACAAAAGCAACAAAGCACAGGTTCCTAGTACTGGATAACACTTCGCTTCATCACAAAGAAAGGAATTACAAATGTCGAAATCGAGCTCCTGAAAGTGAGGCAGACTGAAGTTAGTTTAAGTGGAAATCACCTGATTAAAGTAGGGCCATGTCTCCATGTTTTGGGCTCTTAAAGTGTCCGCATTGATCGCTTGGTAAATCTTTCCAAACGGCCGCAGGAACTTCGGCCTCTGCATTAGCAGGTGAGCAGAATTTGACATTCCAGTAAGACGAATATCTCCGCAGCAAGGATTCATTTGGATTCTATCACGGAAAGGAAAATTGAATTGCACTAATGCTGCATGGGCGACGATCATTTGAACTTATCAGAACCGTTGGAATGCCCGGACGCAGACAGGACGGAAAGGAACCTGTGGCTGCAATATGGACGCGGAGGTGGTGTACAAGAGCTGCCACTTCCCGTTGAGGAGGTCGGACTTGAGCGGCTCCTTCACTTGGTTCACCGCCTCCAGTTGCCGAGCAATCTGAAGCCGAAACGATCAAACGAGGTCGCGATGCATTTGCCCAACGGGTAACGGAAGGAAAACGCGTATGTGCTTCTTCAATCTACCTGCTCGACGCGCTCCTTGTCCTCCGGCGTGGCCTCGGCGCCGCGGTCAAGCGGCGCGATGGCGGCGAGGAGCTCCTCCTTCAGCTCGCCCGCTTTCTTCCCGTCCTTCCGCGTGAGGAACGGCGGCAGGAAGGAGAAGGACGACACGCCGGTCCTCCACCTCCCGTCCTGGAGCCGGCCCGGCGCCGGCGCCGCGGCCAGCGTGAGGCTCGGCCTTCTTCTGCCGCCGCCGAGGCTCAGCGGCGACGCGGGGAAGTTGCCGCAGCATGAGGAGGAGGAGGATGAGACGGAGGCGCTGGGGCGCGAGGCGGCGGGCGCGCAGGGGAGCGAGGCGGGCGCCATGACGCCGCGCGGCGGGGCGGGGCACAGGCGCTATTTTTGCGTACGGTTGCGGTGGCACTTGGCAGCCGTGAGCTCACAGGGGACAGTTTTTTCTCGAAGCCGGAGAAGGCGCCGCGCGTATTTCGAGCGGTGGTGGATAGAGCGCGCGCCCGGGCCGCGGGGAATGGGCCATGGGGTCGGCTGCCCCTGCCGCGGTGCCTGCGCGAGTTCTGGAAGAGCGCGGCGTGGAGTCTGCACCGCCAGGGGCGGATCCAGGACCGGTGCTGCCGGTGCTATGTTTATTTCAACTGTAAACAAAGTATATGTTAGCATACTTAAATTTTATCCAATTTTACTTATTTTAGCACCTGTTTAAAGGTTTAGCACATGTCCTAAACTCATCTTGGCTCCGCCACTGTGCACCACCGAAGCGAAGTGGCAGCACACTCAAACGGGAACGATCAGTAGAAACAAGATCAGGATGGGTTCATCCCAGTTTGTAGGATTCGGCACGCTAACGAAGAAGATTAGGTGACGGAGAAGTGGATCGTGCATATCTGTTCGTTGACAGCTTGGAGAGAAGCATATCTTTCCCAAAAACGAAGGCAGCCAGCTGACGGGCCCGGTTGGAGCTTGGGAGCTGAATAAGCGCCAAGGAACCACAATTTTGTCTCGGTCCAATGTTTATGCAGGAGCTCCAAAGAAGAGAAGACAAAACAGTGCCAGAAGTTTTTCTTTCAATATGCAGCCAGCACTGCTGAAGCCATCAGAACACAATGCTTCTCCCAGTTGTTTCCCTCTCTCCTTCAATCATGTACTTGCTGACCTCCTTCAGAATAAATGTGTTACTGAGTTAGTAAAAAGATCTATAGATTATCAAGTCTCCTTCAATCATGTACTTGCTAACCTCCTTACGGAGGTTGATGACCTCCTCCTCGGTGAGGTCCTTGGTGACCTTGTTGTCGAAATTGAGATCCAAAAGGATCTGACGGGATCGTGAACACCCAATGCCATGGATGTACTGCAGCGAGTACTCCACCCTCTTGTGGTTTGGGATCTCAACACCACCAATATGAATGCACTCGATCTTCAGGCCACCATAATTTATACTTCCCTTCTGTTAGGTCCCTAATAAACAGAAGATTCAAAATCATAAAATGTTTACCATTATATTCTGATTAAATGGACAATCATTTCTTTGCTACCAGAATCAAGCATAAACGTTGCCCCACAATAAAATAGCAGTAATGTTCAATGTGCCAGGGACACAAAATTCATAATTCATGGGCGTGAAATTCGTAGAAGCACCCTTCCAAATTCAAAAATGGCTACAGTAACACAGATAAGCGAAATACGGCCTACTCCAGTACTAGTTTCGAAACTAGCACCAGCTACTCACTCCCTTCTTCCCATAGCACTACATCTGGGCGGTGATATAGGACACCAGACGTGACGACCTGATCCTTAATCATTTATCACCATACTTAGATCAAGATACTGCACCACCAAAGCCCATTTAACACCTGTTGCAAATAAACTTGTGCGCTGATAAGCCAGGAAACTTGTGTGTCAAGTTTTACCTTCTTTAGTTATGAGTTTGTTTGTTTAGGAAGCAATATCAGCCCTAATTGATAGCCATAGTTTCTTTCCTGTATTAGGATATTTATTTCCTTGTAATTCTCTATATAAGCAAGGCAAGAAAACCACAAAAGGGTGAACCAGCCATTGGCAACACCGAAAAACATACCTGTGTCCTGAGTGCTCTTCCTCTCACCTGTGTTCGTGTGTTTTCATCTTCATCTCACCGGTGACATTCGAGTGAGGTTGTCTTCCGGCCAACTCTGACAAGAAGCAATGTCTGCGGCAGGAAGTCAACGAGGAGGAAGGAGAACGCCCCCAGGATCGCCGCCAGGATCGCCGTCACCACCACCACGTCGCCCACGAAGCCAAGGAGCAGTGCGGGAGGTGGTTGTTGAGCGAGTGATTGAGAAGGCGTCAAGCTCCGTGGTGTATCACGTCCTCACGCGCACCAACTACACAGAGTGGTCGCTGGTGATGATGGTCAATCTTCAGGCAGCGGGACTCTGGGACGTCATCCACACCGAAGAAGGCACGTTCTAGGAGGATCGCAGCGCTTTGTCTGCTCTGCTACGCACGGTGCCGATGGAGATGCAGGCAAGGTTCGTCGTGAAGGACACCGCCAGAGACGCCTGGGTGGCGATCAGGGCGGTGAGGATCGGTGATGACCGCGTGAAAGAGGCGAACGTGGCGAAGCTCCGACGGGAATTTGGAGAATTGGCGTTCAAGCTGAGTGAAGGCGTTGAAGACTTCTCTCTTCGTCTCACCACTCTCGTGAACCAGCTGCGCGTTCTTGGTGAGGATGTTGCCGAGAAGGAAGTTGTCAAAAAGCTGCTGCATGCGGTTCTCGAGTCACTTGAGCAGGTGGCGATCTCGATTGAGACTCTGCTCGATTTGAGCACAATCTCGATTGAGGAAGCCACCGGGCGACTGCGAGCTGTGGCGGAGCCGAAGAGGACGGCAATCTCGAGCAATGTCGAGAATGGAAAGCTGTTGCTGACCGAGGAGGAGTGGATGGCTCGCCTGAAGTCCTGGGAGTAGAGTGATTCCAATAATGGCGGACGCGGCGGCGGCTGGGGCAAAGGACGCGGCAGAGGACGTTCCGGTGGCAGGAACAAACCGCGTCGGGGCCAGGCCAAGCGACGTTTGCCGAAATTATGGGAAGGCCTGCCATTGGGCACGCGAGTGCTGGTCCAAACCGAAGAAGCAGGGTGGTGGGCGCGACGAGGCCCATCACGCCAATGAGGAGACCTTGCTGCTGATGGTGGAAGCCAAAATTCTCCACACCCCGATCGAGTCAGGCGCCAAGATTCCCTCACCGACGGCAGGAGTGGGGAGGGAGATCCATGTGAAGGAGCGAGCTATGGTGAACGCGGGTGTCGAGGACATCAGCGCTGGAAGATGGGTCGTGGACACCGGTGCATCCAATCATATGACCGGGGTTCGCGGCGCCTTCTCTGAGCTGGACACCGTAGTCTGCGGCACCGTCAGGTTCACAGACGGGTCTGTCGTGCGGATCGAAGGTCGTGGTACGGTGCTCTTCAGCGGCAAGATAGGAGATCACATCGCGTTTAGCGGTGTCTACTTCATCCCCAAGCTCAGAACCAACATACTCAGTGTTGGACAGCTCGACGATCTTGGGTACCAGACGTCCGTAGGCGGCGGAGTGATGCGGATAGAAGACCCGGAGCATCGGCTGCTGGCAAAGATCAAGCGGAGTTCGAGCCGGCTGTACGTGCTTGAGGTGAAATTGGCACGGCCTGTTTGACTTCAAGCACTTGGCGAGGAGGAGGCTTGGCGATGGCATGCTCGGCTAGGACATCTCAATTTCCTAGCATTGAAGAAGATGGCTGGTGATGAGCTGATGCAAGGGTTGCCATTGATCAAGCAGGTCGACCAGCTGTGTGAAGGGTGCATGGCAGGAAAGCAGAAGAGAACGTCATTCCCGGGGAAATCTGAGTACAGGGCAGACAAGGTGCTCGAGCTCGTCCATGGTGACTTGTGTGGCCCAATTTTACCTGCCACTCCGAGTGGCAAGAAGCTATTCCTGCTCATTGTCGATGATTACAGCCGGTTTATGTGGATTAAGCTGCTCCAGTCCAAGGATCAGGCAGCAGATGCTATCAAGCGAGTGCAGGCAGTTGCAGAGGCAAAGTAAGGGGAGAAGCTGCGATGTTTGCGCACTGACAGAGGTGGATAATTCACATCAAATGAATTCGCCAAGTACTGCACTCAGATGGGAGTCCAGCGCCAGCTAACTGCAGCATACTCACCACAACAGACGATGTGATGGAGAGGAGAAACTAGACAGTGGTTGCAGCTGCGAGGAGCATGATGAAGGCCAAGAACTTGCCAGGATTTTTCTGAGGTGAGGCAGTAGTGACTGCAGTATATCTGCTGAACAGATCACCAACAAAAAGTGTGAAGGGCAAGACTTCATTTGAGGCTTTATATGGTAAGAAACCTGCTATACATCTTCGCATTTTCGGTTGCATTGTGTATGTGAAGAACAAGAAGTTGGATGACCGGAGAAGGAAGATGATCTTTGTGGGCTATGAGCCTGGGACCAAGGCTTATAGGACATATGATCCACAGACACAGCGAGTTCATATCACTCAAGATGTGTTTGATGAGCAGGCAGAATGGAGATGGGAGGAGGGAGATGATGGCTCAGAGCCATGCAGCTCAGAGCCTTTCACTGTGGAGTACACCACAATCATTGCAGGCCAGCCTGATGAAGAGTTTGATCAGGGGCAGCAGTGTACACCTCTAGCAGCTGAGGCATCACCTGTGGAGTTTGCAACACCTCTAAGTTCTGAACCGGACTTAGATGCTGATTATGATGAAGAAGAGGAACTCAGGTTCTGAAGAATTGATAATGTTTTGGGTCCTGCAGAAGTACCAGGTTTTGCACAAAGGCATCTGGCAGAGGAGTTGAATGTGGTCAGTGCAGAGGAGCCTGCCACACTCTCTGAAGTAGAACAAGAACCAAATTGGAGTGCAGCTATGAAGGAAGAGCTGAGATCAATCGAGGAAAAAAGTACCTGGGAGGTCACTGATCTTCCTCCTAGTCACAAGGCAATTGGACTATAGTGGGTATATAAGGCAAAGAATGATGAGCATAGGCAGATTGTCAAGTACAAAGCCAGATTGGTAGCAAAGAGCTTTGTGCAAAAAAAGGACATTGACTTTGAAGAAGTTTTTGCACCTGTAGCAAGGATGGAGTCTGTCAGATTAATACTTGCTGCTGCAGCTCATGAGGAATGCCGAGTGCACCACATGGATGTCAAGTCTGCCTTTTTGAATGGTGTTTTGGAGGAAGAGGTGTATGTTTGCCAGCCTCCAGGTTTTATCTTTGGGAAAGAAGACCAAGTGCTGAAACTGAAGAAGGCATTGTATGGACTTCGACAAGCACCACGGGCCTGGTATTCAAAGCTGCACTCCTCTTTGAATTCACTTGGTTTCCATCGTAGTGACCATGAGCATGCTGTGTATACCCGGTGCACTGCTAGTAGACCTCTGGTAGTTGGTGTGTATGTTGATGATTTTCTCATTGCTGGTGCCGTTGATGATGACATCACAAGATTCAAGGATGAAATGAGGCAGCAGTTTTGTATGAGTGACTTGGGTTTGCTCAGCTATTATCTTGATATTGAGGTGATCCAGAGAGAGGATGGCATCTCAATTCACCAAGCTGCCTATGCACAGAAGCTGCTGGAGAAAGCAGGTATGGGGGCTGCAACCCGTGCCACACACCCATAGAACAAAGGCTGAAGCTGACCAAGACAAGCTCAGCTAAGATGGTGAATGAAACAGAGTACCGCAGTATCATTGGAGCACTGAGGTATCTGATTCACACTCGTCCTGATTTAGCTTTCTCTGTGAGCTTTATGAGCCGGTTCATGTCGGATCCACGAGAAGATCACCAAGCTGCAGTTAAGCACATTCTCCGTTATGTTGCTGGGACATGGAGCTTTGGGGTTACATACCGAAGAGGGAAACCTGGTAGCTTGCAGCTAACAGGTTTCAGTGACAGTGATCTGGGCGGCGACCTGGATGATAGCAGGAGCACGACAGGGGTTCTGTTTTTCCTTGGGCAAAGTCTAGTCTCATGGCAATCTCAGAAGCAGAAGTCTATAGTCTTGTCAACCTGTGAAGCAGAGTATATGACAGCTTCAGCAGGAGCTTGTCAGTCAGTTTGGCTTGCTGGTTTGCTGTCTGAAATCGTGGGGGAAGCAGTCAAACCACCAATATTAAAGATGGACAACAAATCAGCAATTGAGCTTGCCAAGAACCCAGTTCATCATGGGAGGAGTAAGCACATTCGAATCTGTTATCACTTCATTCATGAATGTGCTGCAGAAGGAAGGATCAGCATTATGTTCGTCAGGTCAGAAGGACAGTTGGCAGATGTGCTGACAAAAGCTTTAGGACGAGTCAAGTTCTAGGAACTGAGGGGCAAGATAGGAGTTGAAGAAGTAGACCAAGCGCACAAGGTTTAGGCAGAGATTTGTTGCAAATAAACTTGTGCGCTGGTAAGCCAGAAAACTTGTGTGCCAAGTTTTTGATCTTCCTTATTTATGAGTTTGTTTGTTTAGGAAGCAATATCAGCCCTAATTGATAGCCATAGTTTCTTTCCTGTATTAAGATATTTATTTCCTTATAATTCTCTATATAAGCAAGGCAAAAAAAATCACAAAAGGGTGAACCAGTACCTGTGTCTTGAGTGCTCTTCCTCTCACCTGTGTTCGTGTGTTTTCATCTTCATCTCACCGGTGACATTTCGGTGAGGTTGTCTTCCAGCCAACTCTGACAATACCATCTATGAGATTTCATTTCCAAATAGGATAAGTCTAACCCCCTCAACAATGAGAGTGGCTGCACTTCACCCCCTCAACCTTTAAAACCGGATACTTAACCTCTCGAAGTACTAAAAAACATCTAAATAACTCTTAGGCTATTTTAGAAGTGGTTTTACTGTTTATGGGTCCATATGTCAGTTTGAAATAAGTCTAATTCACCTCCTCGACTATCCATAGTGGTCTACTTCGCACCCTAAACTTTAAAAATTGGATTTTTAATCCATTAAAGTATTAAATCTGTGTAGATAACTTTGTGTTGTCTAAATAATTTGCAATACTTTATAGGGTATAGGCCCATAAACAGTAAAATCACCGCTCTGAAACTATCTAGAGAGTTATTTAGATGGTTTTCAATAGCTCAAAAGATTAAGTATCTGATTTTAAAGAATGGGGGATGAAATGCATTCACTGGAATTATCTAGACTTATCCCTTTCCAAATAGTTATTGTCTCACAAACCCTCTTCCTTTTATCCGGACTTGGACCAGGATAATATAGGTAGAGTTCTTCCCATGATCACAAAATCACAAGAAATAAACGGTGCAAAGTAGTCATACTATCCTGTTGCTTAGGTCCAGATGCAGCGAGTGGAACACATATATGCAAAGGCACGGGAAGTAGAAGGGAGGGGGGGGGGGGGGGGGGGGGGGGGGGGGGGGGGGGGTGGTGAGGTGAGTGGAAGGGCCATGGCCGCAGAAGTCAGCATTAACCTTGAAAGCGGTGAAGGAGACGAAGGAGCTGCGGCCCCGGGTGGAAACTGTGAGGGAGGAGGTGGCGACGGGGACAGACACCATGGAGAGGGTCGCCATTTTTGCTCTCCTGACGAGCAGCAGAGGATGATGGGGAGCGGGCTCCGTGCCGCGTTGAAGTTACGCAGACTGCTACTCAAAGGCAGGCCTGGGCCTTACCAGAGAGGCTTCTTTTAGACTTTCGGGGCCCAGAAAGTTATAGGGCCTCATAAACCGCAGCGCGTCTGGCCGTCTATCCCACGACAAACATCTATAGCCACTTATCTACTCCTTGCAGTTCTCAAAAAAAAAAAAAAAAAATGGCACTTGGACACCACAGTGATATAGAGTAATCGTACCAACCACTTGGTGTCAAGTGTCAACGAGAGTATATAGAGCAACAGCGCAAATCAGACGAGCAAACACAGTGATAATGCCATTTGGTATTAACGGAAGTATATTCAAGCTGCTACATCTCTACAACTAGATTTGAATAGGTATACAATATCAAAAAGACAAAAGAAACGGTGGATAATTTCTAATATACTGCGCTCCACATGCAATAGTTAGATGCTGTGGACCATCATTCGTACGTTCTCTTCCTTTTCAGGATCGCTGGAACAACAGCAACAGATCCAATAAGGAATAGAACAACTAATGTCTTGAAGTCGTACAACTCTCTTACTGATTTCAGGTCACCTAGAGCTCCACCAGCCTGCAGAACAACAGCAACAGCAATCAAGTATGAACCCAGCCTTCCCGAGGAAAAATAAAAACTACAAAAGATGGCTCCTACCCCCTCCGTTGTTAAATAGTTGTCGTTAAGGCAGCAAATCTATTTTATTTTTGAACTAGAATTATTGTCCTACTGACAACAATTTAAAAACGGAGTTACGGAGGGAGCAACATGATCATCAGGCAAACAGAGTTACGGAGGGAGCAACATGATCATCAGGCAAAAACAGATCAATATGCAATGCTAACATAAAACAAAAATAGTAATTGTTAGTTCAAAACAGTAAATAAAGTCTGTTATGGAGGCTACACACTTGAAATTTTGTTTCTCGAAAATAAGAATATCATATCCATATTCTTCAAGAATGAATGGAAAATCAAAATGTCCACAGAATTTAGAGGATGCTCAGAGGTTTGAAGCTCAAAGTAGTTCCAGGGTGAAGGAAGTTGCATTTTAGTGCAAAGAAAGCTAACTCTTCAATTTAATTATATAGATTTAGAGAATAGTTACTGATATGGATAGAATCTAAT
>BCLH01000149.1:242349-271929 GCA_001602315.1 Zoysia pacifica | reverse complement strand
GCCGCTGTGCTAGCTACAGCGCTGACCCATCGTGTCTGGCAGTCGTCGCAGCTTTCTGCTGGAGTGTCGCCTTGGTGAACCTCGTCCTGTCTCGTCGGGACGGATGGCAGCTGATCCCCGGAGTTAATGTGCCATAACGCGGTACCTGCCCTCTGGGGGTCGCTCCCGGGTGTTATCCTCAGGGTCCGGGGTCTTCGCGGCCATGCGATAGCCGTCGTAGATCGTTGCGGAGGGGTCGGAGCCCGTGTCATCCGACCCTCGACTTTCTCTCGTTTGAGCGATCTGTTAAGTACCCGGGGTACGTGATCCCGACACCCCCCTCCGTATTTCTCTAGCTCCGCCCCTGCTCCAGGCCCGCGGCCACCTGAGAGGCGATGGGGCTTCACGTGACGCGCGATGGCAGGAATCCATCGATATCGATCGATCGACGATGCCCATATCGGATGGAGTTGACGTGCGTTCGTCCGCATTCGACCGTCGCGCGCGCGCTTTCGCTGCCGACAATCGATGTCAATTCGCCCACCGTGCCAGTACCTGGTAGCACGGGCGTGGCCAAACGTAGGTCGTTCGACCGCGCGCGCTTTTGCTGCCGACAGTCGATGTCGATTCGCCCGCCGTGCCCGGTAAGGAGAGAAAGCGTGAACGGCAGGCAGCAGGCAGATCTCTATCGGGAATTCACGTGAAGCAGGGACGCGAATGCGAAGGGTGGGTGGAAAGCTATCGGTCTCCCTCACTTTCTGCGTCCGATTCCTGTTTAGGAGTAGCTTGTTTTATGCATGGGAATGGACCGGGACTGCCGGAGACAGTGCGTACGTAGACTTGTCATACAGCCCACCACTTGTTGCGAATATTTAAATTTGAACTAAAATTTTAGGACCTGAATACATGTTAACATGGTTGAATACGAGTTAAATTATACTGATCTCCTATGGATCATTTTTGTCGTCACACTTTCTTCGTTCGTTACTCTTTGTTTTTAAATTGTTTTAGTTAGAATAATATTTTTTGTTTGTTTTTAAAATAAATATTTTTTATTGTAACAACAATAATTGGGTCTTGCTAAGATAAACCAATCTCTCTTCTTTTATCTTTTAAGAGAGGTGAAACTTCAATTAAATCTCAGCCACTGGTTTTTCAGAAGAGCAAATTAAAACTAATTTTAAATTTGGTTCACCTCAGCCGACAGTGGAACCAAAATTCCTGCCAGCTCGTGATTTCTTCCTCTGCCCTCAATATTGCAACCATATAAAGTTTCTACCATAATAACACATTAGCATCTCATCACGTTAGACATATTGTGCGCCATATAAATCATGACCGTTGTTTCAAATAAAACAAACCTGCGTTGACCACCGGCCGGCTGTCACGGCACAATTACAAGAACCTCGGGTACAGTTTTTCGAAACGTGAGCACCTGTTGACCATGGCTGTCACGTCTTAAACAAAAACGTGACCACAGTTGTACACTTTCCTAATTTACAATACATGCAACTTTCCAAACATATCACTTGTGCTATTTCCAAAAATAAAGTATTTATTTTCCTTAATTGTCGCATGAATCACTTCCTAACTTGTTGATTCCTTTCTAAAAATAATTTTAAATTATTTTAGTGCTTTTACCTCTTAAGAGATAAAAGAACCATTTTTGCATTGAGATCTGTGCAAATGAACAGCCCACGTTTGCGTTTGTTTAGATCTATCATAGAATTTGCTCAATAATTTATTACTCTCTCTGTTCTAAAATATAAGTATTTTTAAGTTTAGCTTAAAGTCAAACTTTTATCACTTTGATCACTAATAATATATTATTATTAATATTTTATCATATAAAAATTATATTTTTTTGGATTAATCATTAAAGAAACTTTTATAAAAAATATTTTTTTATATTAAAAATTATATACTTTTCTAGATATTATTGGTATAAGTTAAAAGATTTTGATTTTATCCAAATTTAGAAATGCTTATATTTTAGAACGAAGGTAGTATAATCATTACTTAGGTATAATCAAAATTAATTTTTTTAAACTTTGACTATTAATAATAGACAATTTTATAATATTTTATTATAAAAATTATGATACTAGATTCATCATAAAATAAATTTTCTTAATATGTAACTATTTATATTAGAAATTGTTTAATTTTTTTAAATATTATTAGTCAAAGTTGAAAGAATTTAACTTTGATTAAACCTGGCAATGTGTATATTTTGGAACGGAGACAGTATAACGGAAGAGGCAGTTGATAACATGCATTGAGTGTTTGATTTCGATTACCATGACATCACTGAGCACTAGTGGTGATAATTGCGTTTAGCAAGGGGTCCTCCGTCCTACCTCCAAATCCAAGCACAGCCATGCCAACAAACATTTTATTCCTCCAGCAAATTAATAAAAAAACACATTTGCAAAACTAGAGCGAATCTAGCCAGTAGAGGGAAAGCAGCACGCACGCCCGCGACAAAGACGAACGCGAGATCAAGCACACACACGTACTCCTTCCAAAATATAATTTTGACTTCTATTTTCTTTAAAAATATTTATTAAAAAACAACATATTTATACTTTTACAAAAATACTTTTCAAAACAAATCTAATCATATAACTTTCATATTCTTAAACTTAACAATTTAAAACTTATTTATTATTTATATTCCGATCAAAACATTGTCTAAAACAATTTTCTTTTGAACCGAAGAGAGTATGTCGTTAAAGACGTATTCTCTCGTTTTTTAATTGATGTCGTTGTTGACTTTTAAATTTAACTTTGAACATTCGTTTTATTTAAAATTTCGATAAAATTCATATATTTTGATTTATCATTAGAGTTATCGAATTACAACTTAAAATTTTATATATTTAACCAAAATTTTTAAATAAAATAAATAATGTAAAAGTCAATAACAATATTAATTTAAAAACAGAGAGATTACAAAGCCGGCTGCGCTGAGACATGCAACGGCGGATGATGGACGGATGGTTTTCCAGCTTGTTAAGCCGCTAGCAGGTCTCTTGCAGACCGGCTCCTGAGTTAGCAGAGCCTCTTGCAGTAGCACTTGCGCTCAACGCCGTGCCACCTGCAGTCCCCCACGGGAAACCCTCCGTGTTGCAGACGTGCCGGCAGTTGCGCGCTCGCTCATGCAGGCCCCCACGAACCGGTGGCTCTGCGACAGGCAGTGCCTCGCCTCGACAACCCTCGTCGCCCCCATCTCTGCATCATGGATGCGCCAACATTATCAATTTTGCTTCCATTCGTGCATCAGAAACAAAGCAGAGCGACGCAATGCTCTGATCATCGATGACGATCGAGGATCGATACAGAAGCTCATCTTCCGAAAGAAGAAAAAGAAAAAACAGAGAGAACGCAGGATGAGCAGGACCTGAGGTGGCGAGGAGGAGCAGGACGAAGAGGACCGACGCGACCACGCGGCGACGGGCTGCCCAAGCCATTTTAGCTGCGTGCTCTGTTTGCTTGTACCTCCTAACAGATGGGATGAGTGCTGCACTGTTCCAACTGGGCTGATTAGCAGTAGCACGGGCCGGTTTGAAGGTGACGGAAAGGGTCACTAGGGTTTAGGGCGCCATCTCGAACCGCCATTAGTTTACGCCAGATGCGGAACTACTAATCTGTGCCACTGTGTTTTGTCTAACAACCCAACCAGGACGGTGCAGAACGTGTCCCTTTGCGCATCGCGTCCCGGCAATCTCGTCTCGGCCCGCGCGAACCTGCTTACCCAAAACGCCGACGCCACACTGCGCATCCGCGTGGGTGAAAAAAAATCCACTTCACATCAAACTGGCATTGTCAGTTGTATTATTTCGTTCAGAAGAGAAATAATATTACAATGGATCAGTTGAGAAAGAGCTGTCAGTTCAATTAGACTTATAATTAACAAATATTAATGACAAATGACTTAAAAGATGGAAGGAAAATCTGACTTTTCATACTTGCGTAGGTTCAGGCTCCATAGCTAGAGTAACCAGGTCATGTTGCGTTTCAAATGCCCCTCTCTTTATATCTCTTTCTCTCTTTATATCCGGTACTACATTATCACACCTATGGTGTGATATATTAAGTCCCACCACCATGATCACAGTACTAAACAATTAAATCAGATCACAATATGTATTGATATATGGTTGCAAAATGTATAGATATAGCTTCTGCCTCTTACCGATGGGTGGCTCCAGTTGAGTCTCTGAGGAAAGCAACCTTAGTAGCGGTGTTGGTTGGTCGTGCTCTAACAAGTAGGATCATTTGGGATTCTTGAAACAAAACATTGTGTCTGTTATTGTCGTTAGAGTTGATCTCGACATGGGCAACATGATCTAGTGTATATTTAAGGCATAATGGCCCATAATTATGCCAAAACGACCCCTAATGTTCCCTTATTATGGGGGGGGGGGGGGCAGGGTATCCTTCTAAATCAAGGTTTGGTCCCAGATGGACCCGCGCTATAAGAAAGAACCCTGCCACTCAGGCCTTGTTTGAGTGTTGTTGTTTTGAAAAACTATAGTATTGAAAAACCGTGGTTATAAAAACTACAATTAGTAAATACTATAGTATTTAGAAACTGAAGTTTTTTTACGATTTTACGATAAACTATAGTAGTATTTTTATAGTATATTTGTTTTTTTAAACTAGTTGTTGAAATAATATTGGTGTGAAATACCAGCGAGATGCAAAGCGACACTTAACGCAAAAAATTTGTAGGAAGAGATTAATAGCAACATTTTGCAAAACTGTATAGATAGGTTGTAATATAAATAATATTTTTTTGTTGGAAGAGATTACTACTAGTGTTTAACATGGTGCAAAATGAGCTGATAGCCACCACAGAAGCAACCGGCTGCAATCGCAAGAAGATGAGAAAGTGGGGTGATGAGTGATGACCAAGCACCTGGAGTTGAATCAGGCGGACTGCAACCTCGGACTTGCTTGGCTCAAGCATGGATGCAAGAGAGCGACGCACGGACGGCTCAGTTTAGAAAAAAGAGGTATAAGGTGGAGTTTTCAAAACTTTGAAAAAACTAAGGTATTAAGTATACTATGGTTTTTAAAACTGTAAAATTAGTTGCATCCAAACATCTCCTTGCTTGTTAAAATCATAGTATTTTCTAAAACCATGGTATTCTTCAAAAACTACAAAAAGACTTTGCATCTAAACAAGACCTAAAGGGGTCAGTACTAAAGTAAATTGTAATTAGGTGTTCGTGTTATTAGCCACTCAAGGGAATAAGCGCGAATCAAGTTCTAACAATTGTGGTCCAACGAGCTGCCAATGTGGCAGCCAACAGTGCTTTTTCCGCCACAGCCGAGCTTCCATTAATCCAAGGGAGTCTAACACGAATCCAAGCACAAAGGCCATACACTTTATTACCCCACAAAAACTAAAATGCTTACAACCAACAAAAAAAACTTGAAATGGATCAGTGCACAACAACACGTGCACGTGAATAGCTAGAGACACCGATGATGACGATCACGGATACAGAGATGCAAGAACAAATCCATGGGAGATCCTAACTCCGGACGGCCCAAATCAAGGCGGCAATGCTTGGAGGACGACCGCACCGTCTATATATGCCGGCTCTCTAGCAGGGCTTCTTGCAGTAGCACATGCTCCGTACGAGGTGGCGAGTGACGCACTCGCCAAAGGGGAAGCCCTCCGTGTGGCAGACGTGCTTGCAGTTGCTCGAGCTCACGCAGGCACCCTTGAAATGGTGGCTCTGCGACATGCAGTGCCTCGCCTCCGTCGTCCCCATCTCTGCACGCACACGGCAATTAACTTGTGCCATCAGAAGAACAAGTCTCTGCTACCCTACACAAGAGACGCGCTCAATGTATCGTCCATGGCGAGTACGTACCTGAGGCGACGAGGAGGAGCAGAGCGACGAGGAGCACGGATGCGACCATGCGGCGGCAGGTCGACGCCATTTGCTCTGACAGCTAGTGTAAGCCTGGTGGTCAGCGAGAGAGTGAAAATGGATCAACTGATTGTTTTGCGTGGTGGTGACGAGGACCTGGTAGGGTTTATATAGGGATCCAGTCTTCCAGAACGCCCGTTTGAAATTCTAATAACCCGTTTCTCCTAAAATTACTACTATACTGGAATCCAAATTTGTCCGTGAGTGGTGCACCAACGCCTAGGATTCTGAATCGAGTAGGTTTTTCTAAGGGCGGGTTAGAATCTAATCGGTACGTTGAGTTTTGGAGCTTTGCACTTCGTGTCCATTATTCACGGCTTCACGCGCCCAGCAATCTCATAGACGCCTGCTTTTTTCTTAATAAAAAAGGCAATCTCTTCGGCGCAAGTGAGAATTCACACTGACAATTGCATATAGAATACGCTTTGTGCGCAGTTCTTGAGGTGGTTCTGCGCAGGGTTTAAAAAACTGTTTGAGCCGCGAAAACCGCTCAAGAGCGGTTTAACGAAAACCGTGAAAACCGTTACAAAAACCGAACAAATTCAAAAATCAAATTTTTGAGAGAAAATCGAGCGGTTTTTACGGTTTACCGTTTTTGAATTTGAAATCAAATAAGTTCGAGCGGTTTTTCAACGGTTTTTGCGGTAAACCGCTCGGTTTGAGCAGTTTTCGAATTTTCAAATTTTTTAATTTTTTTTTAATTTTTAAAATGAAAACCGATCAACCGTAAAAACCGAACCGCAGCGATTTGATCGAAAACCGCGGTTTTCGAGCGGTTTTGTGAACCATGGTTCTGCGTGGATGTCTTTGGAGTGATCATGCCGCCGGCAGGCATGTCGACGCAGAGCAGGACGGTGCCACGGTGGTGAGGTGGGCGGTTCACGTGACCTGCCATGTCGATTGATGCGATCCTATCAGGACGCGCCACGCTCGGCAGGGGCGGCCGTATCAGCGTGTCTGATCGCGCGAACGAGCAGATGGGCACTGTTCGTGCTTGTTCCATTCCATGTGTCTCAGGACGCCGACGAGCGCCGGAGGTTGGCGGCGGACGTGTCCGCCGTGAAAGGCTGCAGTCAAGCCCAGCGCCATCACCATTGCACGGGCCGCGGACGGATGCACGGAGTCTCTTGTATCTGGGCCTTCATTCGGCCCAAATGTACGCGCGTCGTACCATTTTGATCCAAAGGAACTGATGACCTCAATCCCGGAGTCTCGAGGACGGGGAATGAAATACCGACCGGTGTGACCGGTGCGTAGCCTTCCGTGGCTCAGCCGCTATGGTCGAGAATTTCTAGGTATCACATTTTATTTCCTCAAAGTATTATGTACATGGTGAGTATTTTTTCCTGGCATAAACAACAATAACAATACGTTTAGATCATCAATGCGAAGGCAAGTCTTCACCTCCGTTCAGAGCGGAGCCCTCGGTAAGAAACGATTCCGCGATTGCAGTATGCAGAGCGGCCCCAATCGGAATTACATCCTCATCGACGAAGAAAAGTGGATTGTGAAGCGAGTGAACCGAGCCAGCTTCCTCATTTCTGATGCCGACGCCAAACATAATACCAGGAACGAGCTGCTGGTAGAAGGCGAAATCTTCGCCCGCCATGATCTTCTCTCCAGGTTTCACCTTTTCTGGGCCAAGCAGGTGCCTACCTACATCCTCGACGTGGCGATGCAGGTTCTCATCATTCACAACAGCAGGGTACATTGGGTAGTCATCACCCTTTATGTTGACAACCCCGTTGCATCGATGCACAGCTGCCTGCCTTTCTACTACCTGGAAAAGGGAAAGCACCCATTTGATTCCGAATCACACTAAGACCCTGTTTGGCACAGCTAGAACTTGTTAAAAAAAAGCAGCTTATTTCAGTAGCCGGTAAAAAACTGCTGAAAAATAAACTGTTTTTTAGTTTTATCCTGAGAAGCAACTGAATGAAATAAGTTTGCTGTTTGACATAATTTCTACTTAGTTTTGTGGATAAGCTGCAAATAAGCTGTGCCAAACAGGGGCCCTGTTTAGTACAGCTGAAACTTAATAAAAAAGCAGCTTATTTTTTCAGCTGATGAAAAGCAGCTAAAAAAATAAGCTACTGCTTAGTTCATTCTGAAAAGCTGCTAAACTAATAAGCTGTAAAATAAGTTTTCTGTTTGGCACAGCTTCTGCTTATTTTTGTGAATAAGCTGAAAATAAGCTGTTCCAAACAGGCCCATGGCCTAACTGTACAGCTATCACTGAGTATATAACAACTACTCTACAATGGTGTTTAGCGGAAGTATGGCATTTACGAGTACCATGGATTAGATTAATGCATCTTCAGCTATCTTATGAGCATTTATTCGAATGACAGTGGCACTTCTGAAACTGTGGAGATTCATTGCACGATACTATGAAACCAATTATTCAATTACTGGATACATTTCCTAGGTGCAGTTAATACTATCGAGTACTAAAAGGTATACATGATAGTCATACGGAGACAAAAAATGTAAATTATGTGATATATGAATAGACTGACCTCCTTAACCCTCTTTTGTAGGTGGTACAGGCCTTCAGTAGTGAGGCTTCTCAAAGTACCTCCAAATTCTACAATTGAAGGTGTGGCATCAAGGGCCTTTCCACCTTTCACGTAGGTTACTGAGAGCACCTGAAGAGGAAAATTTTAGGAACACAATAATGCTATACATGCTTCATATGACAAAAAATTCTAGCCAATACCACTAGCAAGGTAGAAATGTCCATGGAACTTGAGGTTCACCTCTGCCATACAGATTGACAGCAGACTTCAAAGGCATCAAATGGAATAAAGAAACATCCTTCTCAGCTAAAGTGAGAATTTAGTGCAAATTTGGGCATCATACAAGAACTAAAGTGTAGATTGCAATAATATCCTTGTACAACATTTTAGTTGTCTACAAAAGCAGGTTACATATCTTGAAGGTTAGTCTAAAAGAAATTAGCTACATAGGTTCATCACTATACTGGGAACTACAACCTTTTGTCTGAAAATTGGAAGAACTAAGAGCAGGCAATTCGAAACGCAATCACAAAAGACTTTTGTTATTTTGTGTTAAATGTTGAGCAATAGGCATATTACTATAAAAAATCATCATTCACCCAGCCTCGATGATAGCATATAAAAAGATCTTTTGTTCCATTTTGTACCATGTAACTAGAAGGCAGATTTTAAAATAGACCCAAATGAATATGGGCCGTTCATTTACACTGATCTCGAGGCTTAAATTGTTCTTTTACTTTCTAGGAGGTAAAAGTTTTTTAATATTTATTAATTTCTGAATAATTCAATTTGGAAAGTTATTAGTGAGTTTTGGCAGGTAACTGTAATCAGGGGCATACTTCCTTATATAAATCAACGGTTGAGATCGAATTTGTGTTTTACCTCCTAGGAGGTGAAAGAACATCATTTGGTCTATTTTAGAAGGACTCAACTAGAATCACAGAAGACCCTTTATCAGTGAATGGTAATCCCATTAATATGCAATGGCTCCCTATAGTGAAAGAAACTGGAAAAAAAATAGTACTATAGAAAGCAGCATCATACTTGGCTGTGAAGAGGGTCAACTTCTCTAGAAATGAGCTGCTGCAGTGACAGGATAGCAAATGATGCAGCCACAATAGGATCCACGTTTAAGTGTGGGGTTTCAGCCCTGCCAGTTTTACCTTCTATCTTTGCTTCATAAAAACATACAGCGGCATGTGTAGGTCCTGGATGAGCTGCTATTACACCAGTTGGCATACGATAGTCGACATGTATGCCAAAGATGGCTTTAACGTCATCAAGAACATTTTCTTTAATCATATGAGTTGCACCTGCACCACCCTCTTCAGCAGGTTGAAACAGGAGTCTCACTGTTCCCTTCATCGTAGTGAAAATCAATTAGCTAAAGCACCCTGTAAATTCTAAAAGACATGTGTCTGAAAACACTAAAAGAGAGTTCTAATTCTGCATTGTTGGTGTAATGTTTCTAAAATAAGTATCTGCACTTCCAGTTAAAACAACTTTATTGGGTCTTCTTCTGCAAATGACTAGTCAAGAGGAAAAATACAAACTGCAAGGCTCTAGAGCAACCAAAAGGGCATAGAAATAAAATTGCTGTCCTAACGATCGATAACACCTTAAAAATGGACGGAGCATTTACCTTGAGCTGATCCTTACGCTGGCTGAGTAACTTCGCTGCTCCCAGGAGCATTGCTGTATGGACATCATGCCCACAGGCGTGCATCACCCCGTCCACTTTGCTCTTGTGCTCCCACTCCACTAACTCCTACACTCGCATTCAACAGGATGAAGCAATTTCAGCGAGGAGGCGATCCGATTTCAGACGCAGCATTCTACTATTAACTGGTACCAACCAACGCCGCTGCCACAACTCTAGGATCCGAACGGAACAAGAGCTGCATCAGAGGGGGGGGGGGGTGGTGGTGGGTGGCAGGGCAAAGGGACCTGAATGGGGAGCGCGTCCATGTCAGCGCGGAGTGCGACGAAGGGCGGACGGCCGGACCCGACGTCGGCGACTACACCAGTCCCCGCGACGGCGCGTGCGGAGAGCCCGAGGCGCCCGAGCTCCTCACGGACGAGGGCGCTGGTGCGGTGCTCCCGGAACGCGAGCTCCGGGTGAGCGTGGATGCGCCGTCGCACGCCAACCATCCACTCCCGCTCCGCCTCCGCGCTCCGCAGCAGCTCGTCCCCGTACTCCGCCGAGGCGGAGCAGAGTAGTAGGAGGAGTACGAGGAGAGTGGCAGCCATGCTGATTCCGCAGCGTCGCAGCAGGCGGGTGATTCAGAGCCTGAGAGGTGGGTGGCGGAATGAGAGGGACGACTTGAGGTCGCGGGAGGCACCGGGGTGGACTTCTTCTCGGTCCCAGCTGCCAGAGAGAGACGCCCTATCTGACCTTTTTTTTTTTAAAGGTAGACAATGGCAACGGGTACATAGGCACCGAGTTTTACTTTTTTATACCTATATCTATTTAACTATCAGATAAAAAAAATTCGTGCCTATACCTACCGTTCTAAAATAAGTGACATTTTTAACTTTTTGAAATCGATGTTTTGATTCATTTTATTCAAAAAATTTATAAACTAATAATAAATGATACATAATAAAATAAATATTTTTTTAAAAACTTTTTTAAATAAGACGAATGATCATATTTTGAGAGGGAGGGAGTAGTTGTTATATATAAATATATTGATGGTATATATTTACTATAACTATTTAATTTATTGACACATAATAAGTTAAACTAATACAAATTTAAATTAAATGTGACACATTAGGTAAAAAGAATAAAAATAATTTATGTGATATAATATTTTTTATATTTATATCTAATAAAAGTATGCATTTTTTTTTATATTTCGGGTATCCAAGATGAGCAGAAGATGAACAGAACCTTTCTGTATTCACACCTATTAAATTTACGTTATAAAAACTCCCTCTTACCTGTACCCTAATCGATAAAAACTCGTCAGGTATCGAGTTTCGGGGCATGTTATCTTTATAGACAACCGATTTATTTCCTCAGTTACTACTAGTACTCACTGTTTAAGATTTTCCCAGTGATTGAGGTAATTGCTGGCCCTGTGGGCCATGGACAGATAATGTTGTGCCGAACATGATGATGCAATCAGCCCAAGTAGGAGCTACCAGTGAAGTATCAGGATAGCGTTTGATACGAAACGTTTCACAAATCTTTTGACATCAAATCATCAATCATTATAGAACCCAAATATTCCGAACACACTCAGTGGCAGTATTCTACTGGATCATGACAAATGTAGCAATATTTTCACACAGCAGGTGATTAAGATAGAGCTAAGATCAATGTGAAACGAACGTCAATACGCCAGAACATGGCTGAGAAACGGCAATCTCACACATTCCTGAATCCAGATAGTCATACAGTAGCCTTCAGCCCAACACCTAATACCCTATCACTTCTGACGAGCAGCATGTTATACAATGGAAATTTCTTAGACAAAAAAGTGAAGAACTTTCTCCGGTGCACATATTTGTAAGCTGCATTTATTTGCCACATCGAGAAGAAACCAACATTCCATATGTACAAAGCTACCTAAACAGTTCGACTGTAACTTGCTACTGGTTCAGAATCTAACCGGTTTCCCTGAGATACTGAATCCATTGGCTTTTGCGGTCTTAAGGTCCTTCCCAGCGGGCAGCTGGATCTTCCTTGTCGCCGAAAGCTGATAAGACATGGCAAACAATGATGTCAGAGCAAATAACATGCAAATTTGAGAATAAGAAAGAACAGAACGGAAGTTGAACAGATTTTCTTTTTTAAAAAGAAAATGAATGTTGTGTTGACATGACCATAAATTTTGGAGATCTTGAATTGCAAACGATATTTGGCAAAAGGAATCCTAAAATACTGCAAATTTGTGACACAAACAGATAGCATAGTTTCAAGAAATAAGCACAGAAAATTATGATTTATGACGTGCTCAGATATCATGAGAAGTGTCCATGAAAACAATGGAAGGTTCACATTAGCAAATTTCTGTTCATTTGGAAGAACACCTTTTTTAAACAGATGCTGGCAGTACAGGACATCATGCTACATAGTGCTAGCACTAGCAATTCATTAACATTATCCAGAGGAACAAACAATCAAGATGATCGATGCTTATTATAATTGGTTTGTTATGGGCCGGATATTTGGTTCTGAGTATTTGAAAAATGGGGAATGATTGTTCAAGACTAGTGAGTTCAAATGACAAGTCACGAAATGAAATAACTAAATTAAATTGGAAATGCTAATCTTGCATGATGTCAAGAATAAAGTAACTAAAACCAACAGAGGACGACAAAGTATTGACGTATCAGATGATCATGGAATCCAGATATTATTTACTCTGTTAGTTTCAAATTTCACCCCTTTCTTCTGCATTTTGAAACCTAGCCTAAAACCAGCTCCAAACTCCAAATTACAATCCTATTGGTCGAAATTCTTTGGTACATGCTAGGTCCTACAATTCACAATCAATAGAACATTAGAAAAAGTTTTTGCTGTAGCAAGCTTGCTGATTTCAGACATATCAACGGACAAAAAGGCATAATCAATGAGCTGTGATTGAAGTTACAGCTAATACTACATATATGTGTCGACTGTCGAGATAATTATTAGGTTTTTATTCTAATATTTGTAATTGAAAAATGTGAGATATGAAGTGACACGTCCTGAGATCGACTTAGGGAAGTGACACATCCTAGTATAAGCACACCGATTCACAGGACACAGGGTGTCAATGTCAATAGAAGATTGAACCAACTCTGATGACTAATGGAAATTAACTTTACTACAAATGATGGGGGACAGACAGAGAGGTGCACATTCCCCAATCAATTTCCAATGATAATAAAACAAGGGTTGGTTAGAAATATGCCATTACAATTTTTCAAGTTTATAGACAGCAGGAGGGAAATGTAACGGTATGGCCTACCTCCACAGCAAAAACAACAGCAGCAGCACGTGAGGAGCAAGACGGCATCCCAGGCGAGCTCGAACGCGCCGGCCAACACGGACCCCGAAGGAGAGCGGTCCTCAAGGAGCGGAGCCTTTCCGTCGCCGGCAGTCGCCCCATGATATCCGCCCTGGTCCTGGCTCTGCTGTCCCTGGCCCTGCCGCAGCGACTGCGAGCGCTTCATGTGACCCAGGTTGAGCTCCAGCTTTTGCAGGTAGCCGTGCTTGAACGAGTCCCGGATTCGAAGCGACGGCCACAGGTGCATCTCGTCCGGCGGGAGGGGGGAGACGGCGGCGAGGAGGGAAGAAGCGTGTGTCCTTGGGATCGTCGCGGCAGTGGTGGCCTGGTGGGTGGCGCGGTGTCGATGTGAGAGAGAAAGTCGGGATTGAGGAATCGATGTGTTGCCGTTCGAGGAAGAACGAATGTGATAGCGACTGCGGGCCTGTGGGCCCTAAAGTTCAGATCCGGTACGGCCCATGGATTGGTGATGACTGCGCCACTGCGGGCCTACGGCTTGACCGGTCTTCGGCCCGGTTGGGTGGCTTTTCGTTAACCACCTTCTAAAACACATCCTTTCTGTAAAAGTTTGACTATCCGATCGAAGATATGAAATATATTTATCATCAAAATTAGTAATTGTAAATTAATATTTATGGTATTTAACAAACAAATTAAAACATTATCTTTTTTAGCTTTGATATTGAGTATCATTGTATTATCTCGAACTTTGGGTTGGTCTAGTCTTTGCTACAGTTTTATTATAAAGAGATGTTACAATGCTTAGAGTTAATCACAATTGTTTATCTGATGATTAAAAATAGAAAAGTACATAATCAAAGGTACTAAAATGATGGACACGATACCAAAAATAGTAGATCTGGTAATAATTTTTAAAAATTGACAGTTAAGATTAATTGAAGAGATGAAGATACCTCTGGTACCTCTCAAATACCGTAACATCTCTCTTTATTGTAACTTTAATTATACTAACAGTGTCTTCACCCTCTGTTTACTTTGATCCACTTAATTAATTGAGTTAATTGGACTGTCATCGATGCTGCAACACCATAGCTAACTCTGTTTGCATTTGCAGGCCCTCTCGCAGAAGCATGGAGATACTAAACGAAGATATCCAAACACTTGTTTCACAAAGTGTGCCTAAGCACTTCTTCTTCTCGCCCCAATATTACACAGGTAGTACATTCATTTATAGAACTGATAAATTAAAAGTAGCACAAGCACACAGACTTTTGAAGAAAACAGCAAAGCAAAATGCAGCGGACTCGGGAAGTTCCAAACGTGGATTACAACACGCGTGCATGATCATGCCTAAGCACTTCTTCTTCTCGCCCCAATATTACACAGGTAGTACATTCATTTATAGAACTGATAAATTAAAAGTAGCACAAGCACACAGACTTTTGAAGAAAACAGCAAAGCAAAATGCAGCGGACTCGGGAAGTTCCAAACGTGGATTACAACACGCGTGCATGATCATGACCAGCAGCAGGATCGCCGTCGACGGAGCACAACCCTTAGCAAATACGCAGGCGGCGGCCCTCTCTGTCGACGATTATATCTACAGTTCTTCGCCTCCCAGCTGACGGGTGATCTAGTTGCGGAAGGAGGCCGACGAGCCCATCTTGGTGGTGCTGGCCCTGAGCACGTACTGGTGGTACGCGGCGGCGATGGCCGCGCCGATGAGCGGGCCCACCCAGAAGATCCACTGCAGTCACGGACACAGAAAGAGCGCCAGTTAGGGATGTGAGACTCTCAACTGATCATCGATAGGTGCCAAGCTTGATGACTTCATACTGGTGACCGGTTTGTAATGGCTGGAAGCTACTGGTGGTGTTGTGACTTGTGAGCAACAGTAAGAAGACAAGCTAGCTAAGCATTCGGTGCCTGGCTAGGATACAGTTTTTTTGTTAGGTCGTGGAAGGGTAGGTGGGAGAGATTAGGTTTTGTGCTTGGCTGTAAATTATTGGTTTTAATTAAATGGCTGCAGATGTCATCGCAGCACATAAACTAATCTGCAATCAATCGTTGGTGGCATCTGCTGATCAGTTTCGGTAGCGTCTTATCCTGAGCCTTCAGTTATCCGTAATAGACTATTCCAGTTATGTTTGCACCACTTCTGAGAGCTGTAAACTTATTTATGGCTGAGAAATACCACGAGAGTTTCGTTCAGTTATTTACGCCTGAGTGACTGCAAGCTGTGAACCACTAGCAGTTTAATTATTTAATTAGCAGATGAATATCAACGGATCGGGAGACCGAAAGTGTGCAGAACGTACGTGGTCATCCCAGGCCACGTCCTTGTTGTAGATCACGGCGGCGCCCAAGCTCCTGGCAGGGTTGATGCCGGTGCCGGTGATGGGGATGGTGGCCAGGTGGACCATGAACACCGCGAACCCGATTGGAAGAGGAGCCAGCACCTGAGCACAGCAGCACAAGCACAGAACGTTAAGATAACAAGATATGTGTGGCAGCATGCACAGAAATTTGTAAGCCTATATCACTAAATATTTGTTGGGATTTTGTATTTTTATTGTCCGCGATGTCCAGAAAAAGAATGAATGTTCAGAACGTCAGAGCGACACGCTTACGAAGAGCCACTTCACAGTTCATGTAGTCCAAGCACAAACTAGCAAGCAACATAATCAACAAACTGCTCCACTACTGGAATTCGAATATTCTTATCCTATAACCTATCGTTGCCATGCAGGATGAAGCACGTTTCAAAATTTTCAATTTCGACCACTAATTAGTATTCCTACTAACAGCTACTCATATATGAGACGGTAATTAACTTACTGGGACGTGGGAGTCACGGGCGTTGCGCTTGGGGTCGGTGGCGGAGAAGACGGTGTAGACGAGCACGAAGGTGCCGATGATCTCGGCGGCGAGGCCGGTGCCCTTGGAGAAGCCACTTTCCATCTTGTTGGCGCCGCCGCCGTAGCGCACGAAGTAGGCGCTCTGGAAGCCCTTGACGAGCCCCGCGCCGCAGATGGCGCCCAGACACTGCGCGATGATGTACAGCACGGCGCGCACTAGCGACACCTTCCGCGCCAGGAACAGACCGAACGTGACCGCCGGGTTGATGTGGCCACCTGCACATATGCATGATGAATTGATGACCACGCCGGCCTGTGCATGCCGAGTCGCATCGTCGTGCACGTTAGTTATACTTACCCGAGACGCCGGCGGTGCAGTAGACGAGGATGAAGATCATGCCGCCGAATGCCCAGGCGATGCCGAGGATGCCGACGCCGCCGCACGCCGCGTCGGGGCCCGACGCGTTCGCGTCCGACTGGTGACTGTACCCGATCACCGTGGCCACCGTGATGTAGAGGAAGAGGAGCGTGGCCACGAACTCAGCGATCACCGCGCGGTACAGGGACCACTTGGTCAGCTCCTCCGCGTCGATCAGCGGCGCCGGCGGCGGGTCCGTGTAGTCCTTGGCCGTGTACTCGCCGCCCTCCGGCGCCGCCGGGGCCTCGATGTCCTTCGCCATTATCTCTGCACCGAAAGCTTAAAACCTTAACTTCGAGCTTTCAGCTCAGGTGATGAGCTCGCGCTGTCTTTGCTTGCTAGCGCGCTCTGAGTAGCAGGAGTGAGGTGACGAGGAGCCGCTGCGAGGTGAGGTATTTAAAAAGGGTGAGGAGGGTGAGACGGTGGTAGTTCTTGACAACTGACAGGACCAACAGGCTGCTGTGCGGCGGCTTCATGATTGGATTGTTTAGTGGTTTATTAGTCAGAGATAAGGCCCGGGACTGGAGCATCTGGCTGGGGAGGGTTTTCTGGGCTTATAATTTGCCGACCGCGACCGACTAAAGCGCTCATCATCCGTGGACAATTCTAGAACCCCAAGCACTGGTGGCTGTGCCTGATACGGGGGTGGTCGCAAGTTTTAATCAGTGGCTAAGCTTCACTCAGAGACTGCTTGTGATTATGAAGGTGCAAGCGCTAGTCTCATCAGTTCGCGATGAACCGTGGCCAAGTCTGTGTGTGTTTGTGCCCAAGGCAGCTCTGCGTGACTTTTTGTGGATACGAGGATCTTTTTTAGAACCTGATAGTATTCTTTTTTTTTTCTATCAATTAATAGACGGTTGTACATGATAGATTTCTCATCAGTTGTTAAGTCCTTGCCTTCTCTTGCTTTGCCTCTCAAGCGACCAAATTTGCCAGAAATTTGTATATATGTCATCGTTTGTCTGGCAGTCGCAATGAGTTAGCTGCTCAACTCAATCAGCAGTTCGGTGCTTAATGATAACATGGACAACCAAGCACCACGCGGACGCACATCGCAGGAACCATTTGCTAGAGTAGCCCGCTAGCTGCTTTGCTAATTAAGATCGTTATAAGGACCCTGATTAGGTGCAACCAAAATGTCGTCTGGTGTGCAAGCGCTCTAGACTCTAGCGCTCCGCCCTTTCTTGGAAGGGAAAAGGGGCGCCCGAATTTGTCGTCGCGCACCAGTTTATTCCACCTGTCAAACATCATAAGGTCATGCGTTAATTTCCTGAATCATCGAAACCGCGAGGATGGTCGGCATAAAAGAGAGAGAGAATGATCGAAACTGCAAGTCTTGAACCACACACCGATTAAGCTGCCACGAAAACGAGCGTTGCCAATGCCATGTACCACTCAGCGCTGTTCGCAGGTCATTTTCTCATTGCTTTTCATGGGGTAATTAAAGGATACTGAAATTGCACACTGCGATCTAGTTCAAATCGATTTGAACCGGGAAAGGTTTCTCCAATCGCCGAGCCGGAACCTAGTTATATATACGTGCTTTCGCAAGAAGAAGATTCAAATGCTGGCCGCTCTGCTGTGCCGTCCAAGCTCTTCCGGAGCAGCCGTTGTGTTGCTCGTGAACAAGAACAGCCGCGAAAGCTTTTCGCGGACGAAGACAACAACACAAAACAGAAAGCGAAGCCCCATTAATCTCGTGCCATCGTCCACCAACTAACCTCACGTCATCGTCCGCCGTATACCATCACCATGCACCACCACGGCTGAACCGCAGTATCCTATCCGCTTGTGGTGTGACCTCCTGTAACGCTAGACGGACATCTAGACATTCAGCTCGCGACACCTGGGAGCTCTGCAACCATCAGATTACAATAAGCAAAAAGAACAGGCATGGAGCAATCGGAAGGTGACGCTGACACCTCACTAGTTTACGAGCCTTTTCATGGCCGAAACGAGCTGGGCGGCACGGGTCCTATTCATGCATGATTTATCTGGTGGATTTCAGCAGCTGCGCTGTGCTGGCAGTACAGGTCAGTGGATTCCCGTTCTTTTAATTTTTCACTTCATTGCGGTCATGCATTTCCACTTCCTCGGGTTCTTCCTCCTCGTCTGCCTCTTCTACGTCTTCTTGCTTGTAGCAAACACCATGTGATGAATCAGGAAGGAGTTGCACTACAACTTCCACCTGCCATATCACAGCCAACAGAGTATGTGGCATTCAAATCATTCTTCGAATTTGTTGGTAAAGCAGCATCAAGTTGCTGGTAGCAAACACCATGTGATGAATCTAACTTGTATGGGTATCCATTTATGCAGTAGCAGGACACCAGTACTCAGCTCAATCATCATCAGTGTTTACTACCAATGGCACACAAACCATGAAAAAACAATTAGATTGTGCAGAAACAGAGCTTTGGGAACATTTCCATGACTAGTTTCGAGAGATACAATTGCTACTGTAAATAACATCACATATCCATTCCATGTAGTAAGATGATGCATAAGCATAGCAGAATTTCTCAACGCGCCTTTGTAAACAATTCAATACAGGGGTTGAACGCAGAGGGGTGAAACATACATACATCAAATTTTATTTTAAATGCGGCCTTACAAATAGATTAGTCATGCATTAATACCAGAAACACGACATAATAAGAGAACTAATGAAGCAATGCAAGGAACAAGGGCAGAAGTGATAGCCTGATAGGAGAAGCTTTGATGCAACCTTGAGTTGAAGTTGTAGGTTCTCGACCTGCAGGGGGGGGTTAAGACCGCCCCCGCAGCATTGCCTTAAGTAGAAGAGATCTTCTCACGCAGGTCGAGAAAACCCCCGAACCCCTGCCCATCCTTACATAGTGGAGCCATCGCCCGTGTGAGCTTGGGCCAAGACTTAGACCTGTACTTTGGTGTGGGGCAGATGAGAGATTTTTTTCACCCTCAGCCTGAAATTCACTCCCACAGGATATCGAACTCAGGAACTGAGGGGTGCTACTGAGGTATCTTAAACGCTAAGCTAAAGTCCCTTTCTTGTTTTTAATTAATGTTGTTAGGAATTAGGACAACTATTTAACTCAACAGTGAACCAAAAAGACAGTCCTTACATCATCGATAATAAAAAAATAGAGGTAATACAACATACAGAAAATTTGTAGCTTTCAAACCATGCAAAGTAGCCGTAACATATGAAGAAAGTGTACCACAATAATGTGAATAAATGAGCAGACTATTAGAATATCCATTTCAGCATCTAGCTTTTGCATGCAGAAACAAAGCGACCACAAAACCAAACAAAAGGACCCCATGATACAAACAAATAGAAGCAAGCAACTCTACATGCAGACATGCATCATTCATAGAGCATAGTGTATTTGGTGCTCATGTGGACGCTCATGCCATATAATCGAAGCAGTATGGGTAGGCCTTATGTAATTGCATGTAGAGGTAGTAATCAATTATCAGAAGAAGAATAACAACAGCCATGATAAAGAAGGATTTGACACATACAAGAACTTGGTAATTTAATAAATTAAATTCTGGGGTCTATATAGAAACGAAATATAAGATTAGATGGTGATCAGTAAGCACGCATGTTCAGTGACATTCATTAACATAGACAATGATACCATATGAGAAGAAGCCATACCAGTTCATTAAACCATTCATGTGTAGCTAACGCCTCTTCAGCCTTCGTGCGATGTGCTCAAATGATCGTTGCCTGCCAGCCTTTACAAATGCGTGCTTCATATTATCTATAATGGACGGAGGCAACTCAATTCTCATATTAATCATATCCTCAACATGATTTTGGACCTCAGTTAACCTGCCTAAGTCAAGCAGACCAGTTATCAGCTCTTTTGCAGGGTCCTCAGCAGGGGTAATTTGATGCTCCACAATGCAGGACCACATGTCCATCGCTGCAGATGGGTTGAACTCCTTAAAGAATAAGCTGATAGCAGCGGCACAGTTGGATGCAGTAGGCAGTTGCTCATTCTTGCTCATCTCCATAAAGAAATTCTCAGCATCACGGGCCTTGCGATGCTTGATGAAACCGCCTAGTATAGCATTGTATGTGATAGAATTTGCAAAGACACCATTGAGAGGCATTTCATCAAGCAAGCCAAGGGCATAGTCCATGTTGCCAACATTACAACAGACGGCAATCATGGTGTTGTACATCGAGCAATTAGGCACGATGCCTGCTTCAGAGATCATCATGTCCCAGATGTCTATTGCATTGGCGTAGTCACCTTTGCGTGCGATCAGATCGACAGCGTTGGTGAAAAACTTAATCCCGGGGAAGCAACCCTTGCCGTGCATCACCTTTAGCAACTGGAAAGCCTCGTCGAACTGACCACCAAGCACAAGCGTGGAGAGGAAGGAATCGTATACGGTCACATTGGCCGGATCCCAGCCAACGCGCTCGACCATCTCGCTGAAGGTGCTCTTGGCGCGCTGGGCGTTCCCCTCCTTCTCCCAAGCCTCGAGCAGTATGGCGAAGGTGTTGGCGTCAGGCGCGATGGTGGTCTTGGCACGCTCGAACATTTCCTGCGCGTCCTGCGCTCGGCCCTCAGTGCGGCACATCGCGGAGAGGAGGGTGTTGAGGGCGTCGGCGTCGGGCTTGACGCCATAGCGGCCCATGCGGTCGAAGGCCGCGGCGGCCTCCTTGACGTTCCCGCGGGAGCAGTAGGAGGAGAAGATGGAGGCGAAGGTGGCGACGGAGACGAGGTCGTCGGCGCCCTCCTCCTTCATGGAGCCGACGGCGTCCCACATGGGCTCGAACATGCCGGCCTTGCCGAGGATGTCGACGAGGAGGTTCCACGCGCAGGCGGTGTGCGGCACGGTCCGCGCCGCCCAGCGGAAGAAGCGGACGGTGGACTTGGGGTAGGAGTAGCAGACGTCGGACTTGAGCACCTGCTCCGCGACCTCCGCCGTAGGGTCTATGCCGCAGGTGGACAGTGTTGACTCCACCTCCCCTACCGGGACGCGGCCCAGGATCTCCAGGAACGCCTCCACGCGCCGCTTCACCTCATCCTCCCCGCCGGTGCTCTTCTCCGCCGCGCTCATCGGCGGTTACTTTACTTCGATCTGCTGCTAATCGCGCCCCTCGAAGCTGCCCCCCTCTAATTTGCGAGCTGTGGTATCAATCGATTCGAGCCTGGATTTCAATCCGAAGAATCCGAAGAACTCGTTGGGGGATTGAAGAACAACAGAACGGAGGCTGGAATCGAACATCTACGAGCCTACGACCACGGGTATGAGCAGAGCTCGAGCACTCACGTGGCGTTTGGACGGTGGGAAATAAAAAGTGATATTGAAATTAAAAAATAGATAAATAGTTAAGTTTTAATGATACGAAAAAAATAAAATGTCAAAAAGATCGCCTTCTCCCATTTCCGTTTCCTTATCCCAGCCTCAATCTCAGCAAACCAAACGCCACCTCACTACACTGGTGAGAGACAACGAGAATGGACCAAGAACGATGTTTGGGCCGGGACACAACAGGCGTGAGACCATAGGCGTGAGCAGTAACCTATAGCCCAGTTGGTTTAGTTGCATCAAATCTAGCCCAGCCTAGATCCGGCCCTTACGAAGGCCGAGCCTTTTAGGAGTTTTACCAGCCCATTCCCAAGTAGCGTGCTGTCTTGCGGGGCTCTGCCGGTGGTGGCGCCTTCGGCGTACAAGGGTCTGCTGCTCTGCTCTAGGGTTTTTGCTCCCCTGTTCTTACACCTCAACTGAACACCTCCCTCCTCTTCCTCCGGTGCCCAGAGACGCCCTGGTGGACATGAGAGACCTCCACCTCTCGCTGAACCAGACCCAGCGGGTCCGCCTCGAGGCTGCGCTCCACGAGCTGCAGTCACTTGCGCCCGCCGCCGCGTCCGCGGCCGCCGTCACAGTCGCGGACACCATCTCCGTCAACCACGAGGACAACATCCTCAAGTGAGGACCAGGCTCGCCTTCTCCCTGTTCCCCGTCCGTTTCTCCGTTTCTGCTGACAGATGATCCTGCAGGGGGCACGGGACGACGTCGGACCAGGACGGGGAGGTGGTGGCGACGCTGTGCGGGGTGGTGGAGCGGGTCAACAAGCTGGTCTACGTGCGCACACTCCGGGCAAGGTACTCGCATCTCTCCTACTCGCTGCGGCATTGTCCGCCTCCGTTGGTGTTGGGTTGCTCTGGAAACACTGGAATCGATTTGGGGCATTTCTAGAGGAGTGGTCGAAATTTTTTTGAAAAAAAATTGTGTTAGTTAACTTGTTATCATACTGAATTGAGTGGTAGTTTGATTGATAGTTGATAGGCTGTAATGATTGGCAACGGTGTATATGCCTTGGCCCCCCAGATTTGATTTAGCAATAGGAATTTATGTTACAAGTTACACATAGAAATTATTCAATCTGAGTTGCTTCTAATGTGCAATGATTTTGCTGCACTAATGACTGGCAACAGTGTTTGAAAAGAATGAACTAATTACTGGGTGCATGGAACATTAGATAAGTTTGTTCTCTTTGACCTTTTTCAGATATAAGCCAGAGGTTGGTGATATCATAGTTGGCCGTGTCATTGAGGTGTGTACATTTACTACCCCTGTCATTTTTGAAATTTGTGCTTACTATTATTTAAGAATGTGTTTGCCCTGTGAACATGAACATAATGAAATGTTTGGCTTCTTAAGTCATGAGGATGCTATATGCTTCAAGGGCTATGAATTATGAATATGAATCTGATAACCTATGATAATTATGTTGATGAGGCTAAAAAACTGTAGATATGAGAGGTTATTGCTCTGAGTACCTGTAAGTGTACTTTTGGATACATATCCGCTTGATCAGACTGTTGAGAAATCTGGTAGTTATAATCATCATATTCGTCACTCAGAGTAGCATTACTTGCATTGTTATGCAAACAATAAACTATATTCAAGGTTATTAATGATTGATTTGTTGGTTCAATTCTCAAGATTGCTCCCAAGAGGTGGAGGTTGGAGATAAATTTTGGTCAAGATGCTGTTCTGATGCTTTCTTCTATGAATTTGCCTGACGGTATTCAGGTATGCCTCTCCATCTTTGCCCTGTGACAACCTGAAATTTGACATGTGAGAAACAGGGTTTTCGCCTTATGTATCATTCTGGTGGATCAATAATGCTAAACTGTAAGTGCTGTGTCAATACATATAGCATAAGAAAGTTTTGTATACCACAATACTCCTCTCGTTTATATGTATATTGTATAACACATTCAATTCCAAGATATATTGGGCTAGTTGGATATATGTACATCAACTAGTTCCTTGGACTGTAAATTTGGTGAAGTACTTTTTAGATTTCAGTTTTAGTGTTTTCATGTTCATTGAGACTGTTGAGTGAATTCTTACTAGTATTCTTGTTCAGTGTTGTGATTAATTGTTTTCTATTCCCTCTTTTAGAGAAGGAGAACTGCTGTTGATGAACTTAATATGCGGGCTATCTTTGAAGAAAATGATGTTGTCTGTGTAAGTAGAATACTTGCCCTCTTTCTTTTAAGATACAAAATCTAATTTTGTGTGGGCTTTCTTTGGGGGTGCTGGAATGGATGCTCAGTTCATCGTCTGTCTAGTAATTTTGTTTCTATTTTCACCTAGGGTGTCATGATGACATGTAGTGCTTAGTGAATAGCGACAACAGGAAAAATAAATAAATAAATGTCTTAAATGAACAATGCTACTGTTAATCTTTGGTGTCTGAGTCAGTCATCTGGACATATTTCTTTGTGCGTCCCTTTCTGCAAGTGTCTAATTATTCTTGGAGTGACTCCTGAATTGTTTATTTACCATTTTGAGGTTGATTGCCATTTTGAGGCGCCGATTTTACTCATTTGTAGATCTATTCCGCTTGTTTCTAGGTTTCTGTGATGCTTTAGGGCTACTAAAATAGCCTTGACACTGATGCACCTCTTCCATGCAATCAGAATTCATCTGGCAATATTTCATTTTCTTGTTTTTGGTATAGATTCTTTTTTTTTAGGTGAGAACTGACAACATGTACATGGGTACTAAAATAATTTCGTACATATCGATTCCAATGACAAATATTTATGCTTCATAATTACTCAATTCAGACATCATTGCCTTGATCTTGCTCTTGTCTTCACTCTTGCAATTTGAGATGGCTAATGCCTTATAACTTTACTAAACTATTAACATACAACAGTCACCTTATGCTCCTTAATTTCTCCCCTAGTGAACTTCTGTGGCTTCATTTTCCTATATAGTTATCTGAAATTTGCTCACATTTTGATGTACTATTTGATTCTCTTTTGCTCGATAAAAAATGTTTAAAATGGGATTCTGCTACTCTGTGTGCAACTAATTACTAGGCTGAAGTTCGTGGTTTCCAACATGATGGATCTTTACACTTACAAGCAAGGAGTCAAAAGTATGGAAAGGTACACGCCAGATCCACCACTTTATGAGTTATCGTGTGCAGTTCCGTTCTTCCTAACCAGTTCTAGATGACACAATTTATGCTACTGTACCAATGTACTGTTATCAATCTGTTCCTTTTAATGCCTGCACTACAATGTAGCTTTGCGTTATCTGTAAAAGGGCTGTTCTAGGTGGATTTTTAATGTCAATTGAAAAAGGTTGTTGGTATAGATCATTCAGTGCAATAATGCAACCGCAAGGCAGGCTGATGAATAGTGCTGATACAGATGTGCCTAAGTCTCCATACCTTCTATTTTTTGTGTTGATGATCTATGATTTTCTAGCATTTGTCCATATCTAATTTGTGTCAAATTATTGCTGCAGCTTGAGAGGGGCCAATTGCTTAGTGTCCCTCCTTACTTGGTAAAACGACGGAAGCAGCATTTCCATCATCTGGAGCAATATGATGTCGATTTGATTCTTGGTTGCAACGGATTCATCTGGGTGGGTGAGCATGTTGTGGTGGGTGATAGCGAAAAGACTAGCAAGATGGCAGATCAGAAGTCGAGAACTGAATCGGAGACTTTCACCCCAGTAGAGACAAGGAAGCATATTTGCCGGCTTGCCAATGCCATACGCGTACTCTCAGCCCTTGGATTCACTTTGACTGTCGAACTTATAATTGAGACTGCAGAAGCAAGTGCATCATCCAATGTTGAGATAAATGGCATGCTTGGGGCAGAATTCTATGTCCAGACTGCAGAAAGAGAGGCTAAGCGTCGAGCTGATATGTTGAAAAAGAAGAATGGAGCAAGGTAAGTAGGATCCGCTTGTTGATTATGGCTGCCTGACTGAGAACAGTTCATGATCTGTAACATTATGTATGAGCTATATGAGATCTGTAAACAGTGCTACTGATCTGAGGATATATCAGCAAGGTGAAGCACATAGTCAGTGCTATGCACAATGAATTGATTACATGCTTCTTGTGAAATTTCTTATTTTTTTCAAAGGACGCTTTAGTGTTTTAAATTTAACTTTCAAAGAAACTTAAATTCAAGCATGGTGTCAGGCTAACAACCTTTTGTTGTCTAGTAGAGTAAATGCCACATCACCTTTTCGGTTAATAAATGAAGGGTTGAAGGATTGTAGGGCCTCCATCATCAGGAGCAATGATATGCTCATCAAACCCGGCACGGGCTACTTGGCATCGCTCAAGCCTGATACGTTCTCAGTATGCCGCATAATATTAGCAGGGTTTTTCTTATCGTTTGTATCACAAAAACTGCTCCAGATTGGTTTAGCTGAAAACTGAAAATTGAAAAAATAGTTAAAGTAAACCTCTTTAACTATGTTTTTTCATTTTACCCTGTAATTTTTTGATCAATTTACCCTTTCATTCATTTTGTTTTTTTTCTCAATATGCAAGTATAATTTTTAAGATCAAATTTTATATATATTTAAAAATGATTATACTTTTTTATCATTTTTATAGGAAAAGTAATGTAATAGTAAATTAATTTTTGGGATACAGAATTATATGCAAAATAATGGTAAAAAAATCTAAAATGTATTTTTTTAATATGTATTATGACGTGTTTTATCATCTCATAAAGTTTCATCTTAAAATTAAAAATTATGTTTATGTACGAAAAATTAAAAAAGATAAATTGTATAAGAGAGTAAATTGACTCAAAAAATAACATTTTAGTGGAGTAAAATAAATATTTGAGGGGAGTAAATTAGACTTTATCCAAAATTGAACAAACATAAAATTAGGGTTTACAACGCTCATTTTTTTTTTTTTTACCGCTTGGGTTTTTTAGTTTATTGATCAGTTTTTCAATTTTTTTTCGAATTCGAAATTAATCGGTTTTTCATGTTTTCCATCGCTTTTCTCGGTTTATAGAATGGTTTTACCAGTTTTCAGATTTTTAATTTTTTTAAATTTTAAACCGAAAATTGGACTTGTTTTTTAATTCTAAAAATCTTGCATATTAGTCATTATCCCGCACGCTTCTAAGTTCTTTCGATTTACTTGTTATCCATGTTTTTTTTAATACACTTTTATCTATTTTTAATACATTTTATTTTTATACTTATTTTAATTGCTATTCTCGAAGTTACAACAAGTAAATTAAAACGGACAGAGTATATTTGAAACCGTTCATCTGCACTTTAATTGCAATTCTACTTGAATTGACAAAAAACGTAATGCTATATTAGATTCAAAGTACTTGATCGTTAATCCTACATTAGTAAAGTTTCCATAGAAAAATTGCATGAATTGAACCTTCAGCAACTTGTCTACACTTTTCCTCCGTTCAAATTGGAACTTATTAGTGTTTTTATTATCCGCAAAACAGCTTTTATTTACTTGAAAAGTACAAACAGATGATACACAGTACCAGTCCTATCTATCCCAGCGAATCAGCGGGGCCCTTTCGAGTCGACACCCCCGCAACTCATAAATTCTCTCGTCTTCGTCTCCCATCCCTTCCATCTTCACCTCGCGCGCCACCGCGGCGAACCTCGGCCAGCATCTCACTACAATATAAAAAAGTTCATTTTTTTGCTGAGAAGATCCCACAGCCAAACGGATTCAGATCCGTGGCAGCGCCACGGTCTTCGGCGGCCCGTGCGGCCTCAGCAGCCAAGCATCTCGTAGCGGCTCGGTCTCATGCGGGGGGAAATAACGGGGCACAACCGCACAAGCTTGCCGCCTCATCATCCACCGGGTAAGAGCTGAGCTCTCCTCCGCCAATTATCTAGAGTTACCTTCCCTATCCTCCCGATTCCTTTGTAGTTGAGATTTAGGTTGGATCGCTGCTGGGAGATGGGGAGGGTGCGTATGGAAAGAAATTTTCATTTCTCTTCTTACTTCCTGGAACGGGACGGAGCTCTAGGATGAGACGGGAGGAGAGGGCCTCTCCGTCGTGTCTGATGACATGTTAGGTAGGGCGATTGCCCTATCGGGCCACCTCTGAATTTAGTTGCGTTATTGCTGGTGTGTGAGTGGCGTGTTGACGACGGATAAAATCAATTTCAGTGTTTATGTGACTGGTTCATCCTTAGGCTGAATTGATAATTTGATAGGGGCAACAGAATGATCCTGTCATCTTCTGATGTTCCTTTTTACAAGTAAATACATACTAGTAGGGTATAAGCTGGGACTTTTGGTTGTACAACGATCGATCTCGCCTGAGAGTGATAATGGGGTCGCATGTCCTTGTAGTGGCCTGACACATTGTTATCCCTTGTCCTGGTCCAGGCCAGCTTCTTTAAAGCCGGCAGCATTAACACCTTTTACTGGGTTACTGCAGGGAGCGGTCCAGTTTGTGAGCCATGGATCTAAGCATGGCCAATAGGACACGCTTCCTCTAATGTTCTTCGCTGACAGATGGCCAATTGGGGGGCAGACCCACCTCCTGGCCTACTTCTAAACCTGCATTACATTAATAGATTGTAATGATCGGGAATGCTGAAATAGACTAAGAGCATTTGATTTAAATTGTATTTTAACTGGATCCATGGAGATATTTCTTTTGGTAGAGCAAACTTTAAACAATTATCTTACCATAAAAAAATTTTCCATTACATCCGTTGCCCCCACAATGCTAACAGAAAAGCTAAGTCCTATATTTTACTTTCTAAACTAATTCTTTTTTTTTTTTGCACTTTTTATATTCAGCTGATCAAAATGCCTCGAGGGCCAGGCTCTTCTGTGTCAACGAGTGAAAAACCTAATGTTGATGAAGTAGCTGTTTCAAATGAGGAAACCCGCAATCACAGGCGGAGTGCTTATTTGTTGTTGGGATTGTTGATAGTTTTCCTTCATGGATCCTGGTCTGTTTATTGTATCCAGTTCGGGAACCTTCCTTTGCCCCTTTCTCCTGAGCAGGCTGGCAAGCGAGGATTCTCAGAGATTTCTGCGCTTGAGCATGTTAAATATTTGACAAGCTTGGGTCCTCATCCAGTTGGTTCAGATTCCCTCGATCTTGCTGTCCAGGTTGTTCATTTATGCATTTTACTTTCACACTGTGAACATGACTTGTTGATGCCAAGTATACACTATACTAGATGATTTTACAGCACTCATGATTGTTTTATTATCCTGTTTAAATAAAAGAATACTAATGTAAGAAACATGCTTATGCTTCATATGTCTTGTTGATATAATTGTAATATGAGACGACTCACTTATCTGGCTAGACTACATCACTTTTTGTCTGTACATGAAATCCATGTTTTCAAGATTTTGTCCGAGATATTGGATGGGGTAATATGTTGTGGGAACTGGGAAATCCATAAAAGTACTCTCAAGTAAATGAAATTCGCTCCTAACACAGAACTTACTAACTTGTATTTATAGGTTGGTCCTTCCATATGTAGCCTAGCGATTCCGTTGGACAATGTATAAAATCTTGATGGATTTTTAAAGAACTTCTGTTTAACTACCTTTGCATATCATTTACTAGTTTCACCCCC
>BCLH01000149.1:176295-242344 GCA_001602315.1 Zoysia pacifica | reverse complement strand
CCCCCCCCCCCCCCCCTTATACTCTTACATCACCATGTTGTTGCATGGGTACACCTTATTGAAAACTGATAAGTAACTTAATCAAAACCAAACTATTTTATGGAACATCTTCATTGGTTGGACTACTATTTGTGACATGCGCGTTCAATAGTATGTGTATGCAGTAGCAGAAAAAATAAAGAAGACTGCTCATTGGGAGGTTGATGTTCAAGTGGAGCTGTTTCACACAGATATTGGCGCAAATCGTCTATCTGGCGGTCTTTTTAAGGGGAAAACTTTGTTATATTCAGACCTAAAGCATGTGCTTTTGAGAGTTGTTCCTAAGTATTTACCAGAAGCTGAGGAAAATTTAATTCTGGTTTCTTCACATATCGACACTGTTTCCACAACGTAAGACTCAATACCCTCTTCATTAAACATTCAAATGATAACTAAAGGTGCCAGACATTAGATTGATAAAATAACATTTTTAGTGAAAAAATATTTATAGTTACGCACTATATGCCTTGAGCGAACCATACAAATGATGTTTTTTGATCGATACTGCCACAGTTTCTTTTTTTGGTCATTCTGTAGTATTTCATTTAGCATGCTTCCACTATCAATTTAGTTGAATATTCTTATATGGCATCATGATATTAATACTTTGTTGTATATTAGTTGTTTACTGGCATAGCATCTTCTAAGTGTAGTAACTCATTTATTTTTCTTCTGTCCATTTCTCTCTCTCTCTCTCTCTCTCTCTCTCTCTCTCTTGTGGGAAATTCAATATGCACATGTATACCTTTTCAGAGAAGGTGCTGGAGATTGTAGTTCATGTGTCGGAGTCATGTTAGAGCTTGCACGGGGAGTGGCACAATGGGCACACGGTTTTAAGAGCGGTGTTCTGTTCTTGTTTAACACAGGAGAAGAAGAGGGTCTTGATGGTTCCCATAGTTTTATAACTCAGGTTGGTCTCTTTGTAAAGTTTAAAATTCCTGCATATGCCATTATGAGTGCCAGAGTTATTTCCTCTTCAGGCCTGGTCTAGTATCCATGTTTTTTTTTGGAACAAAAGTAACAATGTATTTAACCTGATAGACATGGAATCAAGTTGATTAATAGGAATCCTCTCAGTAAAAGTAGATTGATAGAACCGGAGATGTATAATTTGTTGCCTGCCAGTATAGCACTGATTCTGCTTTGATAAGCAGTCATTTTCTTGTAATAGTTTGTGCATTACCAGACCTCAAAGATTTCCAGTGGTGAAAACAATTTAGTTAGTTCTGAATCTTCTGATGTTAACAATATAACTTGCTTGTTTGTGTAACATTCTATGTAATGTCATAGTCGGTCCATGAATGGCCGAATGCTCTCCTACTTTTTCCCTTAAGTGACCCCTTCCCCTTTTGTTGTTGTTAACAGATAAGCTACTACATTACAAAGTGTAAACTAAAACAGAACGAACCAATTGTATATTTTTTATTTCAAACATAACATTGTAAGGCATTTTTTTTTCTCGCTAGTAGCCTATCGCCACGCATGCTAAGCTTGGCATTCTGAATCCAATGCTGAATTTTGTGCAGCACCACTGGAGGAATTCGGTGCATTTTGCAATTGATTTGGAAGCTATGGGCATCAGTGGGAAATCCACTCTTTTTCAGGTCTGTTTCTAATGCTATACCATTCACATTTGGATGAATAGATTATATTTGTATTCATATTTGTACCAAATCGATGAGCTCCTGTTTATTTTTTGTTTACCTTTTTACTACCCTACTACTAAAAGCGTTTTCTGAAAGAGCAACCTAGAACTAAGGTTCGGTTGGACTTATAGGTGTAAGAAAATAGGAAACATGACATACCGTGTCTTCATCAATAAATAGAAATGTTAAGCCAAGAATACAGTGGCTTTACTAGAATTTTGAAAGTGACATTTGTTGTTCTGGATACTGTGAACTATTTTCCCCCCCTTTTTGTTATTTATAACCTAAAAGATAATACAAATCTACTCAGCCTAATTTGTTTTTTCTTTTACCCGTGACAGGGTACGGACCATTGGGCATTGGAGAGCTTCGCAGCTGTAGCCAAATACCCATCTGCTCAGATAGCTTCACAGGTACTTCATCCCTTCCTCTCCTATTTGTTGTAAGAAGCAATCCATTAAAATTAGGCTTTCCATTTTTGAAAGAGAACATAATAAATCTAGTAAATTAGTCTTCCCGTTTGGAAAGTAGTATATAAGAATATTTCTCAGCCCCCTTACATCCACCTATGGTATTAAAATTGAGCCAAAAAAAAAGGTATTCCTCTTGAGTGAAAAACCTTGGTTCCAGGTCACTTCAGTGCACCACTGTAGAACAATCTTGGTTGTCTTCTTGCAGATCGATATCAAGCGCAACTTTCTAATTGCAGGATGTTTTTGGTTCTGGAGCAATAAAATCTGCCACAGATTTTCAAATATATCAGGAAATTGCTGGTCTCCCTGGACTTGATTTTGCATATACAGACACAACATCTGTATATCATACAAAGGTTCTCTCTGCTACCTATATGTTTTTCTCATCATAATAGTAAAATTATGATCTTTCATTTAATTCATCGTGCTTATGAATTCCGTAGATAAGGTCTGTACATCCAGCATGGATCACTCTTTGTATATTGACCCTTTTTAAGGATTTAAAAAACAATTTATAATGGGATAGCTCCAACCAACGATTCAGCTTTTCTGATGAATGTTATTGAGGAACTACACTTCTAGTATTCAAAACTGAAAGATTTTTCTGGTTTCAAACCAAAATAACTGTTGTGAAGGATACACGTACAACAAAATCAAGATCATCTATTAAGTTTACATCAGAATTGTAGTTCATCTTCTCTCTCAATTTATCCTAAAATATTCATGATGTGGCAAGTTCTGATTGGGTCAGAGAATCAATGGTAAGGCTCTATTGGTAGGGCCTTGAAGTATAGAGATGGGGGCAAGGAGGAAGTGCAATGCTAGTTGATGCCTTTCCTTTTGAAGGAGCATCTTACAACCAGATTGAGAGATATGAGGAGGGCTAACATACCGAAATAATAAAGCAACTCACAAATACATAATTGACCCACAAACTATCCTTCTTAGGCATAGCCTTGTTGCTGCTGCTGGTTATGCTCGGATGTCGCATTATAGATTTGCATTGAAAATTGGTTCTGGTAAAATAATATCATGTCAATGAATATTTGGTATTTAGTCTAATCGTAAATGTTTGGACCTCAGATATGTGATTATTTTATTATCTTCTATGCAGAATGACAAGTTGAAGCTTCTGAAACCAGGGTCTTTACAGCATAATGGAGATAATATGCTTGCTTTCCTACTCCACGCTGCGGCATCACCAAAATTTCTAAAAGATACACAAGAACGGAAACAGGGAAGCACAGAGGAGAGAAGGGCTGTTTTTTTCGACATTTTGGTATTGCAGAGATTTTTTTTTTTATCTGGAGCTGCGATTCTTATGATTATGTCCCAAATCTCTGGTTTTTTTTTCACTAAACTAAATGAACCATGTTCAATTTAAAGTTCAGAATAAAAAATGTTTGTCATTTCACAATGGTTTTTGCGCTGTTGCAAACATATGTTGAAATTTTAATTTGCTAATGTCCAAGGTTATAGAGGCCTATCTTTTATTCATTCATGAAGCTTTTGTTATTTCTTAACTTCTGGATTATATAGGGCTCAGTTAATAATAACAATAACGAATATGCAAAAGAATTATGGGGCTAACTTTTCATATTGAGGTTGAAAAGTCAACAAAAACTTATCTTTTTCCTTGTATATTTTAACCTTGCAGGGCAAGTACATGGTGGTCTATCCTCAGCGTCTTGCTACCATGTTTCACAATTCGATCATATTGCAGTCATTTCTGATATGGGGAACATCATTGCTTATGGGTGGACATCCTGGGCTTGTGTCCTTCAGAATATCATGTCTGAGCATTATTCTCATGCTGATATTTTCTATCAGCCTACCAGTTGTGGTAGCATTTTTGCTGCCCCTTGTATGTTCATTTCCTGTTCCTTATGTTGCAAACCCATGGTTAGTTGTTGGTTTGTTTGGTTCACCTGCACTGCTTGGAGCATTTGTTGGTCAGCACATTGGATTTATTCAGCTGAAGAAGCATCTTCGGTCTGTGTATTCTAGAACAAGACCAGGCCTAAGTCGTAATACAATGGAATATGTAATCAACTTGGAAGCTGAGAGGTGGATTTTCAAATCAGGTTTTGTCCTATGGCTTGTAGTTCTGATACTTGGAACCTATTTCAAGGTTGGGTCATCGTATATAGCCCTCATCTGGCTCGTTTCCCCTGCTTTTGCATGTAAGTGGCTGCTACCATTGAGCCTTTTTAAGATGGATGTTACCTTGAGTACTCATAGGCTCATGGCTATCTTTTCTTTCTAGATGGTTTTTTGGAAGCTACACTATCTCCCGTTCGGTTACCTAAACAGCTTAAAGTTGTTACATTGGTTCTGGGTTTGGCTGCACCAGTTTTGTCCTCTGCTGGTTTGGTTATTCGCATGGCTGATGTAATTATTGGGACTGTTGTACGTGCTGACAGGTAAACCTCTTCAGTAAATCTGAAGCAACCAAGCCTCTGTTAACCTCTTTTGCATTAATGTGTAGGAACCCTGGTGGACTGCCAGACTGGCTTGGAAATGTAATAGTTTCTGTTGCCATTGCTATCATCGTTTGTTTCATGTTTGTGTATCTTCTTTCGTATGTTCATATCTCAGGTAAACTTTGTATATGTGTATATAAAATTTGCTCCCTTTTGAATTAGTATCATGATTAACGTTTGTAGTTTTTCTCATTCTTCTGCCATACGGAATGGAAGATTGTGGTTATCTGTTTACCTTCTACATCATAGTGTACTGCATAAATCCAACTGATGTCTATAAAACAACCATTAATCCTACTTTCTGTTGGGCTTTACTGTACACGAGGCACTTGTGATGCCTGAACTGTTACATTGATCTAAGTTACTTAGCTTTATATGCATCTGTTTTTGAATTCATTCTCTGAAGAAGCTTATATACCATCTTTATGCTTTATTTAGGTGATAAAAGGACTATTGGTTTGCTTTTATGCGCATTCTTTGGTGTTTCACTTGTACTGGTGTCAAGTGGCGTTGTGCCAGCATTTACGGAGGATATCGCTCGATCTGTAAATGTAAGCATTTTTAATGCTTAATTTCCTACGTGCTTCTTGCTTAATTTACCTGAAAATTGTCTTGTGATCAGGGGAGCTGGCTTACCTCAAAATAATTTGTGGATGTAGATCACTTAAATGCAAACTTGTAAAATTCAATATCAAAATTGTTTCTAGTGCCAAAAACTTAAGTGCACATATTAATCGGTTTTGGGAAACTTTTTGGAAGGTTCCTACCCACAAATGGGCATCCAGCTACATACCCCCCCCCCCCCCTCCCTCTACATTGCACTAAACTAGATAGGATTAGTATAATATTATTACACTAACTTGGTGGTTTTCCTCGCTCAGGTTGTACATGTTGTGGATACTACAGGGATACATGATGGAAATACAGAACCATTATCCTATATTTCTTTATTTTCCAACACACCTGGTAAATTAACGAAAGAATTGGTGCATCTTGGAGATGAAGATTTCTCTTGTGGTAGGAATATGGCTACTGATTTTGTAACTTTTACAATGAAATATGGCTGTTGGAGTAACAAAGAGAGCAACACTGGATGGAGCAAGTCTGAAATTCCAGTGCTTCTTGTGGAAAGTGACTCAATTACAGATGGTGTTCGACAAACAGCAATATCAGTTGATACCAGGTCATCTACACGTTGGTCCCTTGGAATCAATAAACAGGAAATTGATGACTTCATGGTTCGAGGTGAGTAACCTTGATATAAGTATAATTGATCTTAAAGTATGTTTAATTCTAAACTGTAGAATTGATTTCATCTGTTTAGCTCTTCAGCTAAAGATTGGTACCATTAGGCTTCGAACATGCTTGAAAGTATGACTGTAGACGATTTACTTACCTTATTTGATGTTTCTGTTTATTTATTCAGTGGACTCGGAGAAATTGGTACAGTCTGGTTATAAGACTGAGGTAGATGGATGGCATACAATCCAGTTTGCAGGGGGCAAAAACTCACCCACGAAATTCCATCTAACCCTTTTCTGGTCAAGTAATGCTACCCACGAATCAGCACGAGCAGGTAAAGCAGCAGCTAATATCCCTTTGTTGGTAAAGCTAAGAACGGATGTGAACAGAGTCACACCGAAGGTTGCAAAGGTGCTTGAAAAGCTTCCGCCATGGTGCACACCCTTCGGCAAGTCCACTTCACCTTACAACCTTGCTTTCTTGACTGCCCTTGGTGCCGATATTTAGCCAGTAGAATGTGTTACCCGGACTTTAGGTGATCATATAGTGTTCATTTATCCTGTATTTAGCTTTGCATATTCAGATCACCCAGCCAAAGATAGCATTTATAGCCCTCAAAATGTACACAAAAGGAGGCAGGAGGAATCAACAGAAGCGTGGAAAAATGAGCGTCAAACGTATAGGAATGTAAAAGACAGCACTGGGTTCAGAATAGTCTTGCAGTTTCATGTGGATGGAATAATGGTCGTATCAAAGGATATACATTTTTTTTTGAACTTTGGGTTTGTTTGCCTTCAAGTACTCAGTTTATAAAGTTTCAGTATATCTTGCGTTCAAACACGAGTTTGAGGTGTCCTGCCTTTTTGTTTGTTTCCGGAGTACCGTGACGCTCAACCGAAACCATGCGAAGTTGACAAATAGCTTCGTGCTATCGTTTTCATTCTGAATATTTCCTTCCGGTTTCTAATATTGGCAGACCTGCTGAAGTGCACGACATTTCGGCGAGCGAAGTCCATGATGATGCAAGGCTCAGGGTGTGAATTGCAATAGCTAGCCGCTCCTAATCCTCTCCTCGGTAACAGCAGCAGCAACAGACTTGCCAGAGACAAACAGGCATCCATCCTGATTCCTGTGCGCGCAAACGGAGTGTTCCATTCCAAGCAGGCAAGCAGAAACGAGGCTTTGCTTGACGCCGGGGACGACACCGCGAAAAAACAAGGCCGGGAACACGTCACCGAGCCGCAGTCCGAGGCCCCCGGCACCACGGGAGCTAGTCCCGCCGGGTTCCCCTGGCCGGAGCCGAAGCCACCGCGGCGCCGGTCAAGCGAACGTGCGATCGCCGCGAACGAGGACAGGCCCGGCCGGCGTCGCTGATCCCCACACGCCCGCCTTCGCCGCGCGGGCCTTGTATCTCCTCTCCTGGTGGCTTGTTTAGTTGCCTGCAGCGGGCGAGGGCGCTGAAAGCAAGGAGCGTAGTAGCCTCTAGCCGCCGGGCCGGGCGCTCCGGCGATCGCACCGGCGCAACGCACCGACGCCGATTTCTCTATCCTCGTGGCCGGTCACGTACTCCTCTACCGAAGACGAGAATTCTATGCATTGTTCGTGTTGCAGAGCAGTGTCAACGCAACGCAAGCACAGTTCATTTCCTCTGAAGCGAACGCAAGAGCTCGACCGCGGACAAGGATGACGGCGACGGTGGTTACACTCACTCACCGACAGACACACCCCCCACCCCCATGTCATTACTACCCTCAACGTCGACCATGCCTCGTTTTTGTTTGCCGGGTTTGGCAGCGGTGGTGGTAGCTAGCAGCACCAACGCGTCACGCCATCGGCCGAACAGGAGGCGGCGCTGGGTCAGTCGTGTGGAGCTCCACCGACAGCATGCATGATGCTCCCCTTTGATTCATATTTTGTTGCATTGGCCATGCATCTCGTCAGCTACTAATCGTAATGCTGGAGTGTTGGTACTACTTCCAAATCAACCATCTCGCACCAGAAAAGAAAAGCCAGGCGTTCAAGCCAACCACGATTTTTACTTGTTAACTATCCAGCCCGACACTTGCGCCTCAGATTAGGCACGGCGAATGGTCCCTTTGGCTCGCGAAGATCCTCGTCCCTCTGGTTACTAATCAACCAACGAATGAATTGTCTGTCTGTTTAGGTAGACAGCCATCTAATCTCAATACCTGAGTCCACACCCGTCGGCGTCATCTCGCTCGTGCGAGACATAGCGCGGCGGCGACAGGCGCGCGGATGTTGATGGCGCGCGCCTGTGTCGACTGGCATCCTTGGGCTAACGCTTCGTCGGTCCTCACACTACCGCTCGGCCTTGCCTTCCTCCTCCTCGCGCTGCCCGCGTCCGTCGTCGTGACAAGGACGAGGCCAAGAACACCTTCCAAACAAAGCAAGCGGCCAAGCTGCTGGCCGGGGACCGGCAGAGTGATGGAGCCATCTTTGTCTCCTCGCAACGTGGTCCTGCGGTTCAAGCCTGTGGAGCTGTGGTGCGGTTCGCGCCGTCGTTGACAACCTTTTGATTTTGGTAGATACCTATCTGCGTCTCTCGTCGGAGAGGAATTCCGACCATCGATCCCAGAACGGTTCGCACTGGACCGCATGATTCCAAGCACGACCTCAGGTGAAAAAATCGCAGAGGGAATGGTGGACGAAGCACTCACTAGCGGACACTGTTTGCCCTGGTCGCGTTAGCTAGGATGTCCACTTCGCGCCAACAATATCTTGGGCTAACTGGGGAAGGCATCGCGAGGCACGCAGCGGGGGGTGTACGCAACACAGTGGCATCTGCCCAGATAAACAAGGGAACGAATGAATATCTGAACTCTGAAGCTGCCTGATAGTACTGTGTTGAGGCACACCAGATTCAGAGGGCACACCAGCCAGGAATCAGGTTGGCAGAGAGATCAGCAGCTGTTGGTTTTCCAACCAGCGCAAGGTTTTAATCCGAAAACGGGAATGTAATATCTGTTTGGAACGCAGAAATTTCACAAGAATCAATTCAATTTCAGAAGAAAAAACAAAGGAACAGGAAGGACTAAATTTGAACTAAATCTAAGATTGGAAGGGAATGAGAAGGATCCAACTGAACATGTCATCAGCTTGATTTCCTTGTTTTTTTAAAAAAACTTGATTTTCCTGGCTGAATGAACCATCGAAGAACTGAACAAGAAACCGCAGGTCGTTCGGCTGTACAATCTTCTAGTTCGTCGGCTTATTGAATTTGCTTCCTAATATATAGGAGTATAAGTAGCACCCCTAAATTATTCGACTGACTTCTGGTGTTCCTTCACCACTAACTTCGGGTCAGTTTCGTGATCCTCCGCGCCGGTTTCGCGAACGCGCTGCAAAATGAGAGGAAGAAAACATTTCACCTTATCGATCAGTTTGTAGTCGTCAAGAGGATTGATAATTCGATGGTTTCCAACTGTAAAAAACGACACTGAATTTTTTTTTCGTAACGTGCTCACCTGAGAAGGCTCGTCGCCGACGTGCCTGACGTCGCCGGAGGCGGTGCTGTGGAGCAAGTGGCCTCTGAGCTCATCGTGGTCGATGCTGAACATGGCGGACAGGTGGGCGTACAGCCCCTCGAACGAGCCCAACGTCGAGAGGTCAAGGTTCCGGCCTACGGTTTCCGACTCGACGAACGCCTTGCACTGGCCAGGCTCCTGCCCGGACTCTGATGGAGGCTTGCTGCCATAGTCTCTAGTAGATAATCGCAGGCTCGAGAGGAGCGAGTCGTTTTTCGTGGGACTGCGCTGGATGACACCTGAGGGGGACCTGAAGCCTTCAGATGCGTTGGGTGCTTTCTCGGCGTCGCTGTCGGTCTTGGTCTTGGCGGCTGCTGGCGAGGTCAGGCCACCGGAACTGTTGGCGTCTTTGATCTGCTGCTCCGTTAGTATCCTCTGCCCGAACAGCATTATCCCCAGCGGCTTGACGTCGTCGGCCTTTTTGGCGCCGGGAGACGGAGCACAAGGCGCGTCTTGGCGGGCGGTGGCGGCGCCGGGAGACGGAGCACACGGCGCGTCTTGGCGGGCGGTTGGGCTGCCAACTGTCAGGTCTAAGCTGATCGTCGGCGCGGAAGGGGCGTGGCGATCAGTTGGGAGGCGAATGCCGGAGAGCAGCAGGTTTTGCTGCAAGTTACCGATATGGAGATCCGAAAACGATGAAGCGAATTGCGCATGCCTGGCTCCCTGTATGCCTGCAGCAGCGCTGCTCTCCGGGAAGGTGACGAATCTGTGGTTGAGTGTTAGTGATTGGGGCGAGAAGCCTGGGTCAAAGAGCTGATCCTCGAGGGGGAACCCTGTGTAGCGCGCCCTCTTGCCCCCCGGTGAGAAGGGCGGCAGGTGGAGATTGGGCATGCTCGACACCAGTTCCACAAGCCACGGGCAAACGCGCTTCACGTTCTTGAGCACCTTCGCCTCGTCCCAGGTCACCTGAGTGAAGGCGATTCAAAAGACTTCCAATTTAGTTACCAATGGTTTGAGGATCTCAACGTCATGTACCTACTGTTGCGTGCGCACGTGTACCTGAAGGAGCCGCCAGAGCGACTGCGGCCACCGAGCGGGATCGGCGGGCTGGACGTCGGAGATGCTGCCCATGAACCAGCTGATCCGCGAAGAGTCCTCCGACTCGAACGCCATCTTGAACCGCATACCGGGGCACCACGGCACCTGCATGGCCGCCGTGACCGCGGCTGCTCGCACGCAGAACTCCGGGGTGCTAGCTCGCGGGTAGTGCACGACCTCGAACGGCTGCCCGACGGCAGCAAGTTTGGCTGCGGCGAGCACATCCTCCGGCGGGATATTGCCTCTGGGACGGAAGCCCCCGCCGAAGGAGGAAGACGACGTCGCATTGCCGCGCGCCAGGCCCAGGTAGGGGTCCCACCCGGACGGCGAGATGGATCCCTCGTCGTTCACGAGGATACTGAACACGCGCTTGGCGCGGCGGAGGCCTACGCGGATCTGGCCGTCCTCGCCGCGCAGGAAGACGATGGAGTCGCCGGCAATGAGCTTCTTGTTGTTGACGAACTGGCTCCACCCCGTGGTGAGCAGGTGCCGCCGCGGCGTGCCCCGGAAGATGTGCCGGAACTTCCACTCCACGCCGTGCACGTCCCGCACGAATACGTTCTGCACGGGCGGTTCGGCCTGGTAGTCCAGCTCCGGGAAGACTCCCTCGGCGCAGAACCTTGGCACGGAGAACCCGCCTCCGTTGTTGGCGTCGGACTGAGTCAGAATCTTGGCGAACGACGCCGGCCTGGCGTGGTCGTCCCCGGCGCCTCGCACCGCCTCGGCCGCGGCCTCTCCCTCGTCCACCGCCGGCTCCCCGAGGCGGAGCGGGACGAGGCGCATCTTGGCGAAGACCTCGTCGGTCTCCGCCTCGGCCATGCACCGCACTTCAGCGACGCGGCAGGGCACGAGGGGCGGGACGCGCACGTCGGAGAAGTCCACGTCCGCGCTGGCCTGCTCGGCGTGGCCCTGCGGGAAGTAGTATACCGCCGCGCCGACCGGCAGGACGTTGCACATGGGCCCCGCGCACGCGAGCCAGAGCTGCTTGTCGACGGCCCCCACTTGGCTGTTGCCACCGCCGCCCGCTAATTCCGCGAACGACAGCATCCCGACCGGCTGCAGCAGTAGGGAGTCCACGAGAACTAGAGGGGTGACTTGCCTCCGGCGCGGGGGCCGTGTACATGTACCAGCAGGAGATGGGCCGTTGCGGCGGTTGCGGTTGCAGCGGAGCCCCAGCCGCGCGATTCGGAGGGACGTGGAAAAGTCGACCGAGTGCGAGTATTCTGCGATCTTACGTGCCGTTGCATGATCTTTAGCCGCTTGCTTTGCCGATTTGCATCTAGAAGGTTCATCAGTTATTGTTGCACCTGGCCTTGTTTTCGTATTGAACTGAAGCCGTTGCATCAGGAAATGAACAGTGCTCCGTACATGTTCCTCGCGACCAGCGAAATTCCCTGCTGTGTTCCGCCGCGCTGCGCGGACAATCTGTTCGACGCGGCCATGGGCTGATGGGCAGGACCGGGAAGTACGTGCTCCGGTACGGCTTGATCTCGCTTCTCGCAACGGCGCCATGCGCGGCCGGCGGGCGCGGTCGATCACGGAAGTATGCGGCTGCGGAGGCCGACCGCACCGGAGAAGCGGCCGCCCCGCCGCCCGCGCCTGGCGGCGAGGTCCCTGCTAACGGTTCGCCGATTGGTTTCGATTTGAAGTTGAACAATCCAACACTGCCTGGGGGGGCTGGACCAGCCAACGGCCCGCGTGGACAGCCAACGGCCCAACACTGTGACGAAGGGTCCAATGCTGAGCACGCGCGCACATGCGATACAACTTAGCATGGGCCAAAGGCTGACCAGTGATCACGCAAGAAGCAGCAGCTATGGTGCCCAGACTGGGCCCAAGAACGGTTCGGCCCAGTGTACACTGTGATCAGCCCGGCACGCTGTTGTGCGTGTTAGGCCGTGTCTGGGCTGAGGGGACCCGTGTCTTTCTTCATCCACGGCCCAGTCCCCCCTCCCTTCCCGCTCCCGCCTTCCGCTGCGGGCGCCACTCGTCCGCTCCCGCGCCGAGCCCGACACGAATCCGCCGCAGATGCAGAGCCCCAGCGCCACCATCCTCCAGCTCTACCACTCCGGCCGGCTCTCGGGCGCGCTCCACGCCTTCGAGTCGCTGCCCGCGTCCCCTGCCCTAGGCCCGCTCTCCTCCGCCGCCTACGCCGCGCTCGTCAACGCCTGCTCCCGCCTCCGCTCGCTCTCGCACGGCCGCCTCGTCCACCGCCACCTGGTCGCCTCCGGGGACGCCCGCCTCGCTGAAAATACCGTCCTAAGCAACCACCTGATCACTATGTACGGCCGGTGCGCCGCCCCCGACGCGGCCCGGGTCGTGTTCGACGGAATGCCGGACAGGAACGTCGTCTCCTGGGCCGCCGTCATCGCGGCGCACGCGCAGAACAGCCGCTGCGCTGACGCGCTCGGCCTGTTCTCTTCCATGCTGCGGTCAGGGACTGCACCGGACCAGTTTGCTCTTGGCAGCGCGGGGCGCGCCTGTGCGGAGCTTGGGGATTTTAGTATCGGGAGGCAGGTGCATGCGCTGGTTATAAAGTCAGAAAAGGGAAACGATTTGATCGTGCAGAACGCTCTGGTCACAATGTATTCAAAGAGTGGCTCTGTTGGGGATGGTCTCAAGCTCTTTGAGAGGATCAGGGAAAAAGATTTGATATCTTGGGGATCCATTATCGCGGGGCTTGCGCAGCAGGTGTATGAAATGGAGGCGCTGCAGATTTTCAGGGAGATGATATCCGAGGGCATGCACCATCACCCCAATGAGTTCCATTTTGGAAGCATCTTTAGGGCATGTGGAGTTATCAATAATTTGGAGTACGGAGAGCAGATTCACTGTTTATCTGTTAAGTATAAGTTGGACCGCAATTCGCATGCAGGTTGCTCTTTAAGTGACATGTATGCCCGCTGCAATAAGCTTGATTCTGCAAGGAAGGTGTTCTATAGGATTGAGGCGCCTGATTTGGTGGCATGGAATTCCTTAATAAATGCTTACTCTGCTGAGGGACTCCTTAGTGAGGCTATGATCCTGTTCTCAGAGATGAGACATTCTGCCCAGAGGCCTGATGATGTTACAGTTAAGAGTTTGTTATGTGCGTGTGGTGGCAGTGATGCTTTGCACCATGGCAGAACAGTTCACTCCTTCTTGGTTAAATTGGGTTTGGATAGAGACGTTTCAGTAAGCAATTCTTTACTCAGCATGTATGCTAGGTGTTTGGATTTCCCCTCTGCAATGGATATCTTTTATGAGACAGATGGTCGTGATATTGTCACATGGAACAGTATTCTTACTGCTTGTGTACAGCACCGGCATCTGGAAGAAGTATTTAAGTTGTTCAGCCTCTTGCAAAGATCCGTTTCAAGTGTGGATAGGATCAGTTTAAACAATGTTCTGAGTGCTTCTGCTGAGTTGGGATACTTTGAAATGGTGAAACAAGTTCATGCATATGCCTTCAAGGCAGGACTGCTTGGTGATACAATGCTGAGTAATGGTCTGATTGACACTTACGCTAAATGTGGAAGTTTGGGTGATGCTAAGATGCTCTTTGAATTCGTGGGCACTGGTCGTGATGTGTTCTCTTGGAGCAGCTTGATTGTTGGCTATGCGCAATTTGGTTATGCTAAGGAAGCCCTTGATTTGTTTGCCAGGATGAGAAGTCTAGGGATCAAGCCGAATCATGTAACTTTTGTTGGCGTGTTCACAGCATGCAGCCGTGTTGGACTTATTGATGAAGGCTGTTACTACTACAATATTATGGAGTCTGAATATGGCATTGCCCCAACAAGAGAACATTGTTCATGTCTCATTGATTTGCTAGCACGTGCTGGGAGACTTAGTGAGGCGGAAAAATTTGTTGATCAAATGCCATTTGAGCCTGATATTGTTATGTGGAAGACACTGCTCGCTGCTAGCAAGACGCATAATAATGCGAAGATGGGGAAGAGGGCAGCAGAGAGTATTTTAAATATTGACCCTTCTCATTCTGCAGCCTATGTATTATTATGCAACATATATGCTGCTTCTGGCAACTGGAATGAGTTTGCAAGATTGAAGAAGGCAATGAGAAGTAGTGGAGTTAAAAAATCCCCTGGAAAGAGTTGGATTAAACTCAAGGGAGAGCTAAAAGTCTTTATCGTAGAGGACAGATCACATCCAGAGTCTGAGCAAATATACACAATGCTGAAGTTAGTTGGTATGGAAATGATAAAAGCTGGTTATATTCCAGAGATGGCATGTAAATATATCGGTTTTGATCATACTGATGATGATTTGTTAAGTGATGAAATATTAGCTGAATATGGTTGAGTAATTGTTCTCTTGATGTCACAAGAATTATTATCATTCAACCAGGAAAAAAATCTGCCTTGTAACCTAGAGAAGCTACAAGAACTAAAGCTTTTTGCTGCATTTTGCAGACTCAGCAACAGCAGGTAGTACATTCATTTTCCCTGAATGAATAAATTATGGGTACGTTTTGTGACCAGAAGCTACACACTTCCATTGTGTGGTTGCTTTCTCTGGTTACCCAGATTTGAACTTGTTTACTATGAAGGAATACGTCTCATATTCTGGTTGGATGGTACATTGCAATTCTGCTACGAGAAGTAATCTTGCTATTTGATAGATGAAGCTATTTGGAATCCATGGTAATTGTTTCAGTTCTGTTTGAGCTGCCTTAGGTTCATCCTGAGTAGGATTGAAGCCACTGAGCAAGAAACAGGAGAGTCTCAGCTCTTACAGAGTGGTCAAAGGCATGTATCTTTTATTTGTAATCGACATCTAGGAAACCCTAACTTTTTGCTGGGTAGCAACTGGTCTGTACAAATCACTAGCTGATTTGTAGTAAAACACACCTCATGCAAGCAGTTATGAGGATATATATTTCATGAAGACCACTTGCAGAAATGAATCTACTGAGTCCAACAGAGGTATATTCTTCATCTCCAAACCTTTTTCCCTGGCATTGTAACTGATTCCGTGCTGATAGTATATTAGCTTATCTCATATAGCAGTTGTATGAGGGATCTCCTGAATATTTCATTTGCTAATTTTGTTAGACTAGCTAAGAGAAGCAGAGAACTACATATGCTAAATTGTAGTGTAAGACCTGGCCCGTAAAGCTTTACTGGAACCGCTGGGTCGAGGTATAATAAAATAACAATGGAACGTTGCAATAAAAATTCTCTACACATATAATAATCTTCCTTTCCTAAAAATTGAAATTAAGGATGGAAAGAAATGGCTTTCCAGGTCCTTTGAATTCAAAGTGCATTTGTTCATACTAGATCTACACTACAACAAAAGCTTTATCAGTCGTGAGATAAACCATTTGCCTTTTTGGTGTCATTGCTGTCTTTTGTTGCCAAAAGTGGTTCAGCCTCCTTATCTGGCATCTACAAGCACATCAAAAACATCAAAGGGTGAACTGAAAAACAAGAGTAAATTAATCTGTTCTTCAAGGTAATTTTTATTCAATATACTCAACATGTAAATTACAGTAGTGCCGTTCAAATATTAAAAAAATTTACTACAGTTTTGTGCTTGTACCTTACAGGATTCTCAAGATCACAGAAACTCCATTTTGGTTCCCAATATTCGATAATTTGACTCTTCTCCTCTACCTAAAAGAAAAAGGGCAGTCCGATGCACATAGCTCTTGATTGCACAGGGTCTGACCACTTTGGGTCTTTTGTATGCAGCCTTTTCCTGCATTTTGGCAAGAGGCTGTTTTCTTTTTGCATTTTCTCTCCCTATACCATGTTAATTTTTGTTATATTTTTTATACCATGAGAAGTTTAAAATAGGTGTGGCAATTTTGATTCTGTATGCATTTTAAACATTTCAAAAATCTTTGCATTGTTAATTATAGAGGATTCAACTGTTACTATATTTTTTCACCAAATGGATTCAATCAACTGTTACTATATATTTCCCCAAAATTAACAAGACTTGATTTGTTAAAAATAATCTCTTGATTTCTGCTGCTGAGAATAGCAGGCAGAACAGTTATCGACATGAATGTCATATGCAAACTTGTTTTATTCTCTCTGTACAATTAAGGCTATATCTCTGTGATTATTAAGTCTTTTTTGGAGTACAAAAATATGGCTTTTGAATTGTGTATTACATAACACACAAGGATTAGGGCAACATCAAACCTGTGAGACTGGCAGAGCATCATTTGTTGACTTCTTCTTGCTCTCTTTAACTGAGAAGTAGGAATACAGTGCCATCCCAAATATGGCTATCAGAATGCCCAGTATGTTCCTTAAAGTGAAAGGATCGTGCAGTAGAGTGTAACCGAATGATAGAACCAGACATGTCTTAAGGTGGCCAAGCACCTGGTATGTCACTGGGGATGTTGTCCCAATCACAAGAAATGTACTGAAGTTCACAGACACCGCAATCAAGCAAGATAAGACGATGAAACCCTACATATGATTCATGATATAAAGGATCATTTCTTATGTTATTGTTTGTCCAAAGCTGGGTCATACATGGTAGTATTTTTCCAGTAACCATCACTTGGCAATAGTAGAGAACACAAAATATAATTGAGTAATGATGTTTTTAAAATACTGGTACATTCTAGCAATAAATATGACCAGTCATTTGAGTTCCCTTAACAATGACAACAGTACAATTTCATGTATATGTATTTTGAAAAGTATTGAGAAGGTACCAAAACTGGAGCGGAGTATTTGTGTGCGAAAACACTGCGGTTAGTAAGCAGTTGATCCACAAAAGGGCCAGTTGCGAACAGAATTGCGGCTTGATAAGGTGCAGACTGGTATAGAAGCTGCGTTGAGGAGACCTTCAACCTCTTCTGTATAGTATTTGTTAGCTTCATTCAGAAAATTTATGGTTAAGGATAGCAGATGGCAATTGGTAAATAAAGCAGAAACTTAGATATTTTTGTTTTAGTACAGTAGATATGCAAATTCATGCCAAGTGTAAAGAAGGAATGACAGTAAATTAGAACATATAAACTCTCTAAATAGCTTATAATTCTCACTACTCGAAATGAGGTTGCAACAAGCTAATTTCTGAAACTTAAATAATATAACTGTAGAAGTATCAAATGCTGGATACAATTTGGCCAACACAAGTAGTAGCAATCGCGAGGCCGGAAAGGATGGATCCAAGCAGATTTAGCTTGAGATCAGTAACTGAAGCAATGCCGACTCCAAGAAGTAATACCAGAAGAGAAAGCTTGATACTCTCACTGCACATCATTGGATTGGTATTAGCACAATGGACATACTAGTAAATAACATTAGAATCATTAAGGGGGTTATGCATGAATATCTAGATGTTCATAGTTCCTGGGAATCAGAAGTACATGATGTATTCTGACTATTTCTGGTGTGCTTATTGTAGTGTTTACTTGATCATTTTAACATCATCCAATATCTTTTATCTTTATTTGTACCCTGAATCAGATATTATGAGAAAGTACTAAGTTTATATTTCAAACCTGAATCTTTTCTTCAGGAAGATTGTCTCCAACAGCACAGTGAAAGGTATGATGGCCAATTTTGTCATCTGCAGAAAATATCGTGTGATGTATTTGTTCTTGCTTTATAGAAAATGATGCCCAGATGAAGCTTACCTGGTAGAATCCAATGGAGTTAAATCCTAAACTAAGGTTTAGAAGGCCAATTGAGGTGCCGTTCAACAGCCCAAAGAGTATCACGGTTTGTCCATCAATTGCCTTGGGCTCAAAGAAATGTAAGCGCTGTGCCACATGGAGAGTACAGAAGGTAACCATCAGATGCCAGCTTGTTAAGGTTGTAGCTGCATAAGTCAGAAACAGTACAGTTCAGTGTCATTCTCTGTTAGATATTCAATTTTGGTGCATCCGGATTTTTTGGTTTATGTTCTTGATCAAAGCTTGTTGTACTAACCGTATGGAAAACCAAGCGTGCTGATGAGAGCTTTGTTGCATATGACAATGGCAACTGAAGATGCTACAGAGAGTGCAAGTGACCCGATCACGCCAAGCTGGAAACCAGCTGTCATCTTGACCAGCTGGTATTTCTCTTCTTATCTGATTTCAAACAATCCGTGAAGAGAATCAATCTAAGGTAATCTTATGCTACTCACTTGGTAAGAAACATATAGAGTATTTGCCCTGTATGCATATGGCTTTGATTCGTTTTTGTTGCACAACCATAAATTTTTTATCTGTTGTTATAGTGTATTTATTCTTGGAATTTACATGCGGCTAAATAGGGAACTTAGTATTGAGGCCCGAGCTCACTTGAGTGCTTTGGGGCCCTGATTTGGTTGGGTAGGTAATTAGCATTTGACTAAAGCGTCCTTATCACTATAACCACTGGAACCCACTGATGCTCGACCTAGAATGTAAACCGTAAAGGGTGGTCAAACTCTTAGCTGGCCTAATTCGTGGACCAGGACTATATGAAGAAGATGGAATCAAAATTATCAACTATTGAGGTTCTTAGATCTTACAATACTGAATATTATTAGGTGCTGCATAGTCATCATGGAGACCTATGTTTGTCACTTTGCAGTAACGAACTTCTGCTTATAATACACTACTGCCTACTTATGCATTATTTACCAAGTTGGTCCTCACAAACTAAGCACATAAGCCTCCATAACTAGCAAGCAAACCTGCCTATACATTGACTATTAGTCTGCTCAAGGGCATGAAGTGCAAATTTTGGATGATTTGATATAATTCTGCCTCATTTAATATTTTTTAAATGACTCTACATTATACCAGACCTAATACTCGTGAGCGAGTCGCTAGTCATGATGCAGCTATTTCTTTTGTCCTATAGTTTGTTGAGCTGGTACCTAATACCTAATGGACTCATATGTCTATAACAAACTAAAAGGTGGTTCCAGTCGCTGTCAAATGATTCATATGAAGACCAGAATAGAAGAAACGTAACACATGCAAGTTCATATAATTGATATCCAATCTGCCTCCTGGTTGGTGGTCACTTTGTTTATGTTGCTTAAGAGATACTCCCCCTGAATTTCAATTTACAATTCCAAAAGACAATTTTCTTAAGGAAATCAATTAAAAATCAGAAGGAACAACATTATATGGTTGGTGATCTCGAAGTGGTTGTAAAAGGACAGGTGGGAGAAATATAGCTTAATACAGATGTATGGAAATTTTTTGGTCCAGCTATCTTTCGGACAGGGCCTTGCTTTCTTTTTCATCTTCACAATCCTTCCCCAATCCCCTGTATTATCAAGTAAATCAATTTTACACTCTGTTATGCTGGTATGGCTGAATTCCATTATTTTTTTGAAAAAACAAAGTTATAATTCTTGCCTATGCAATGCTTTTTCGTGTTTAAAGGTTTGAAATTCAGGGAACTTAAAGAAGCAAACTTGTGTTCATGCGGGCTGGCAAGCTAGAATATAGGCATGTAGCTAACGTTGCCGTAAAGGCGCGGGTAGACAGCTCGCTTCAATTATGCCACGGGAATCATCACATGTGATGATTAAACTTTTTCAACAGCCATCCACCAAATCTAGACTGAGAAGTGCTTATATTGTCAGAAAAAATAAAAAAAGAATAATCAAGAAATGAGAACAAAAAAGAGGAAGAACTGAACACAAATACTTTTGATGGAGTATTGCTGATAGGAATACCAGACGTATTGGACCTGGTAACTACGAAGCAAGGAATATCAATGATCAGGCAAGGCTTGGATGAAGGAATCCTTACTGCAGAGTATTCAGGCAGGCCCGACTTCTTCCGCTGCTCTGAGTCCCAGCAAGAGCGGCAGGAGACGGGGGGAGGAGGAAGAGATGCTCTCCTTGGAAGAGGAAGAGATGGAGGCCTTTTATGTTCAAAGTTTACAGGGGTCAGGTGGAGAGGCGCGGGTGCGTTGGGCGCTTAGACAGCCGCCTGCGTTGATGCTGTTGCGCGGGTGCTTCCTCCCTTCACGAGCCTACAAGGAATCGTGCAGCATGCTGCCATCTTGCTGCTACAGGAGATATTTTATAAAAAAAATACGGTATATTGCCTAGGTATATGACGAGCTCCTTGTCTGTACCAACACAATGTTCTAGACTTCTAGCTAGTCTTTGGGGCACCGCCGGTGTAGAAAATGATGTTTCCAACAGTGGGATTTGGTGCCAGAAAGATGAGTTGCGACATTTTTGGTTTTGTAGTGGTGCAAACACGTCCAGTCCGTGAACCTTTCCAGTGTGAATTTTGCTACGAGGAACTGTGGCAACCGGCAAGGTTAACTAGGACATGTCGAGCTGTTCGTTTGGAGAAATGGAGACCCTTAGACAAGTCTTTTAATGATGATTTTCGCTGGTAATGCCCATGAATATCATGACCATGTGCTCCTACAGTCGATAGTCAACATGCATCGGTACTTTCTGTTTTGTTGTTGATAATTATGCCTCGCATACTACATGTTGTCATGGTACCAAAATATAAATCTTTGGGAATTTAAGGGGTTATTTCCATGCCTGGCGATGGCCTTTTAAGCAAGCTCCAATTTTTTACCTTGCGTTGGGACAAAAAAAAAAAAGAAAAGAAAAGAGTTTGTTTAGCGTGATGTCCCGATCGCCGTTTGTTTTGGTCATGCCCAGCCATCACGCTTGGTTCCTTCAATTTGCTGGAACAAACCACCAGAGCATATTCGAATTCTAAGTTCTTTACCAAGGACAGGGCGACAAGGATGTTTTATCTCGACCCATGAAGCAAATGTATCTTTAGCACATCAAAGCCTTAATATCAGTTCAATTTCCATCTTGATTATTAATTAATCTAACAAATGCTGGAGAAAGTACAATTAAGCAACCCAACAATTCGGACAATGCACATGTTTCCAGTCCATGCTGGTTCTCGTTTAATATTCAGAAACAGCTGAATCATTGCAACACAAGGTAGGAAGGCTGAATCATATATAATTTGGAGAAATGCAGGCGACGTAACAGCTGAATCACACTAGTAGTCAATCCGCCAGCGTCTCGTTTCCTTTGTCACTTGGAGCACAAGGTAGGAAGGAGGGAGGTGGTTGTAAGGCATCGGCTTTCTGTGAATGCAAGCAAAGGCAACGGCCCGACAGCTGCGCAACCGTGGAGCCAACGAGCGGCTCCATATAAGGCCCCGTTTGGTGAAACTTCGGCCTCACTCTTTAATTTCCTCTAACTGAATCGTCGACCCCACGGCCAAATTGCGATTCAATTTTTTTTTCTGTCAAGGAAATTATTCAGATTATACTCACGATTAACTTTTTTCATTATTGAAATATGTAAACAGTCGAGATTTCAGCCATCTGATTCTTTGTAGAAAATGCAGTTTCAGTGGACAATAGTATCATTTGCAGAAAATTCAAGGTGAGTTTGGAGTCGCCTTAAACTGTTGCCATCCGAACCTAGCTCGCGTAAGCTGACAGTAATTCCAGAAAACGCCCGTTACGTCGGCTCGACGCTAGGCTGAAAATTCACACTGCCGCCTGAAGCTGAAGCATTGCCGTCGAGGGGTGGTCCTCGGTTGGACCTTCGTGTCACCGGCGCACAATCAGACCCGAGCAAAAACGCGAGTCGTTCACCGGAATTTCGTGTCGCCCTCACAGTCCGCCCATCGAATCGAGCTCTCGGTTTATCGATCAGAGAAACTGACGACGTTCTCCCTCGGTTGATCGGCGGTTGCCTTCCACCTCCTGCCGCGCAGCTAGGCAGCGTACCTCGTAGCCTCGCTGCTCCGCTCGGCAAGGTCTCGGCACGGCGACATGAACGGATGAGACGTCGCCGCCGCGGCGCGTCTCAGCCGGCACGTCCCCTGGCCGTGCCCTCCCAGGCCGCGCGCCGTTCAGCGCGGCGGGCACCTGACAATGATGCCTGGATCATTGGCCCGATCCGATGGGTCGGTGAGTCGGTCACTGGGCCGCTTTCGTCGAGTCGAGTAGTGAAAGTGGCGTCGCTGCCGCGTTACGACAGGGACACCGGAAAATTTCAGCGCCTTCTGATTCTGAGCAGCGGCGAGCGCATCGGTCCCGTCTGACGTCTGCCGTAGGCCCACTACTGTTCGCATAAAATTGGGCCTACAGTCGACGTCTGCTGGGCCAGCATTTACTGGCCCCAAACCGCAATCACCTCAGGCTCTGCTGCTTTTACAGACTCGAAGCTGTTTGCAGCCCTATTGATCAATTTTCCGTGTAACTCCTATGTTCAAAAGAGGTCTCGAAACCATTTTTTGAAATCCAAGATGAGAATTTGGTTTTGGGTGTCACTGATTCAGGTATGATTGATTTCAGTACTCTAACAATTAACACGTTCACAGTTCAGTGTACTGCAAATTAAAGCTCATTAGGAAGCTTCTACCGGAGTTATACAAATTAACAGCAATCTGACGTAATTCTCTCTGGTGTTTGCTGAATTTCTGTTTTCCTAAGTCACCACTTGAAGACGCCTACATCATGCTTCCTCGCTGTTCTTCGATGATCGCCGCCCCTCCTTTCAGCCCCGGGATCTCTATGGCCTTGCAGGGGCTCAGCTGCTCCATCTCCCACTTCGTCTTCGGCATTACTCTCTCATGCCGAGGGGAGTACTCCTATCAGCCAGAATCAAAGTAATATCAGTATTATTCCTCACAAACAGAACTTTGATTCTGCAGTACCATTTATGTTCTGAAGCAAGTACAAAAGCACACATATACAGGCACAATGATCTCTGAATGAAGTGGTCGTAATTAATTTCGTCAGATAAGACACCTCCAGCTTCTGAAGCAGTTCTTTCGGCGTTGGAGCCAGCACGATGATACCGCGAGCAGTGGGACTGATGAACCCTTCCTCCACAGCCTTGTCGATAAATGACAGCAAAGAGTTGTAGTATCCGTCCACATTCAGCAGCCCGACCTGCAGCATCCCCATTGTAATTTTTTTTCCATCAATCGCTGTAAGAAATGTTTCTGACTTGTCGTTGCACATGAATCTACAGTGCATGGTACATGTGGAGATTTACCGGCTTGTCGTAAATGCCAAGCTGAGCCCATGCAATTACTTCTAGCAGCTCTTCAACGGTTCCATACCCCCCTGCAAAATCAAGGTACAAGTATTTTCTCTGTCAGAATTAATGATTTTTAGCATATCTCAAATGCTTGGATAGCTGAAACAAATTCCATATTTAATTACTTGTGACATAATAAGTACATGGTTCGCTGAATCATTTTCATCACTAGTGGAAATATGTTTCAGCTGGGAACCTGAACTTTCATAAAGTTATAGCCCATGCACACAAGGATGAGCACCAACCAGAACTGGGCAAGCCAATTTGGGAGATCAAAATCAAGCCCATGCAAGCAGCCTGGTTTGCAACTTTCCACTCACGCTTCCAATTCCATGCAGTATGTGACATGACAAGATAGGGAAAGAGACAAAAAAAAAAAAAAGAAGTGAACTACAGCATGTCGGCTCAAAAGCTTGTTGGTAATAAAAAAATTACTCTGATGATAATTAAGATCAATTCTACATTACCAGGGAGTGCTATGAAGGCATCAGATCGCCTGGCCATCTCAGCCTTCCTCTGGTGCATATCTGCCACTGGCTTCACCTCCCCAACCGTTTCACCAGTTATCTGCACCAGGCACACACAGAAGCAAGCATCAACAACAGGCCATCAGCATGGTTCAGGAGTATTTTAAACGATTAATCTGAAGAACGACAGGCCAGCATGGTTCAGGAGAAGTAATCATGGTGTTGTCGTGGGGGGCAAAAGGGAAATGGGACGGGCGTTTCTTTTCATTAACAAAGTCAGTATCTGCTTAAAAGGATCAGAGCCTGAAGAACAAAAGGGCAGGCACTAGAAGCAGCACTCAGGATCAACAAGATCTCGTCTACGAGACCAAAGGAAACTCAAGATTTTAGATGAAAATTCATTCCATGTGATCTATCAGGGGAAGATAAGATTGCATCCTTCTTTCCACTAGCAAGAAAGATATATATACATATCTATGCAAATTCTTAGGCGTTATACGTGACTAAACTAATCCAGTTATAATTATTAGTAGAATCGTTACATAAACAATTGCGGATAATAGTACCAGGAAAAGGAAACTGAAAAAAAAAACGTTAATATGATCTACCATGATTTTTCAAGTTCATGGGAATCACTGCATGTGATTAAACAATGACAGTATTTTGCTTTTGAGAAGGTGGGAGAGAGCGTGGTTACCTCTCCAGGCATGAGGGTCTAATCACCCTGCAGATATTGGCACGAGATGAGAAATTTATATAACATTTAGCACCTGATGAGGAAGCGCCCAATATCCCACTCTTTTCGTCGTGATTTTAAAAAGTTTTGGGTTAGTCGTTTTATGTGCAAGCGCTGAATAATGTTCATCATTACTCTTTACATACCCAACGACGTGCCTCCCTCCATTGTAGACTGCCTGAGAGACCAGGCCCATTAGCCCGACACTTCCTCCGCCATAGACAAGATCAATTTTCCTTGCAACCTACAACGCGACGTAAAACTCTCATGATACTATATTCTGATGGAAGCTAAGTTGATGGGTATCATGTTGGAGCTATGTGCACTGAGCTGTCTTTTTTATTTATAGAATCCAGTAGAATGTCAGCGACCCTATTTGCAATGTTTGGGATGGAGTCAGTTGAACTAAGGCTGCGATGCGAGGGCCACCAAATTTTTTTTGCAACATTTAGCAAAGGCATGGAGAACTTAGCTGGTGTCAACTGTATCTTTTGGGATGGGGCAGGAAAATTCAAGGAGTTCATAATCAAGAACTAACTAGTGGAGCATCCATATTATATGGGGGAGGATATGGTGCTGGTGCCATGGAGAACGGGTCCCTTTGAAAAAGTACATGCATGGTATCTAGAGAGACTGGTGTTTCAAATATATATAAAATGATATCCATCTGGATGAACTACACATTAAGTTTTGTAAATCTTCAATTCAATTTTTTACTTTATCTGGTAATCCAAGACATAAAAGGCAAGAGCAATATAGTAATTTTAGACTTCTGGTGAGTAACTGAAAAAACCATCTCTGCAATAGTGGGTGAGTAGCTTCTGTGTAGCATATGCATACGGTGCATGCATATATTCTTTTACGAACAATCACAGCAGGGAGTCCTGACCGCCACAAATTTGACAATTACGCTAGAACGAAAAACCAAAATAAAATTTTGAGGCCGTGAGGAGCTGCAGTAGCAGAAGTAAAACCGTCAGGCGGAATACCATGCTACCGGCCGTTGATCATCAAAAGACGGAAATGTTCACAGAACAATAGTGACGCGGTCGACAGATAAGCTGCGAAACGATGCAACTGTTGTCTAGGACGTCTCCAGGAGTCCAGGTCACGGTGGAGGCAGAGGAAGGAGATAGCTAGACGAACGTACCAGCTCCTTGCCAAGCTCAACGGCAGCGTCCTGGTAGCTCTTCTTCTTGCCCTGGCTGCTCCCGCAGACGACGCATATCCTCCAGAACCGAGACGTCACCGACTTCGTCAGGACGTCCACCCCCTCCACATCAACAGCCTCTTCCTCCTTGATGGCCTCCATGTGATCTTCACAATCCAAATAGCTACCCACCACCTGCATGATCTCTCTTCCCCGTCTCTTCCACACTGCAGCAGGATGGAGCAGGAGCGGGAGAGGTCCAGCTAGCTACAGCATGGCTAAGCAGCTTTGCCTGAAATCGAGTGCACCACCACTTCGCAGTTATATATACCAGTCATGGACAGCTGGGCCCATCTGATTTGCTCTCTAATTATCTGCGGAAACATCCCGGCAGCTAGCCAGTAAGGTGATAGTGATTCTACGACCTAACTGATGGAAGAAGAAATAGAAAGCGGATGTGGATGACGAAATGGTTGCAAGACCTTCTCAAGAATATATGATCCATGTTACACGAGAAGAATCAGGTTTAGTTCAATCTGTTGAGTATAAGTGAATTGTTTATTTTTTCGTATTAGCTTGAGTTTTTAAGATTAATTAGTTAGTGTATGCAATTTAATATAGTATCAAAATAAGAGGTCTCGAGTTTAAATCTTGACAGGTATGATTTATTAAAAATAAATTATAGCATATTTTTATTTTTATGTTTACGCCTACGAGAGCTGCACGTGAGGGAGAGTGTTAGAGTAAAATAAATTGCCCACCTTTTCGCTTAAACTTTTTGAGTTAATTGGTTGGTGCATCCAACTCAATACTCCAACACAATCCACTGATACTTGCTTATCACTACAGAGAGTATTCGCGATCTCTACTAAACTGAACGCTAAAAACTTTCTGTCGGCTATGACCGCCGGCCGGCCGTCCTGCTTCTCATTTCCGATTTACGAATCCGTAGGGCTCATCAAGATGTTGTTAGGCTAGCTAGACAGACTTGCTCGCAAAGGAAGAGAACGAAGCTGCGGCAGAACAGAAGAGCATTCCTATGCACAGGGAATCGTGCTTGCCCGCCGGGATGTCGATCGCGGCAATACGCCGTGGATGGAGGAAGCAGATGCGCAGGCATACACATGGCAAGTTTGGAGTGTTGATTGAATGGCGCACTGATCCAGCCAGGGCTATGATTCTCATTATATAATACTAGTGTACAGAGAAAGATTACATGCGTGATCAATACACGCGGCAATTAGGCAGGAGATGCAGCTCCTTAATTAGGATAGCTGTCCAACAATAGTTATATCCTTTTATACTTAGCAATATATGATTCTATGGTTAACATTCCCCCTCAATCTGAACGGTGTGAAACTAAGTTCAGATTGCGTTGAAATTGTGTGAACAAAGGAGTCGACAATGGTTTGGTCATGATGTCTGCCACCTGATCGTTGGAAGAGATGAAACGTACATCCAGTTGCTTAGTAGATACTCTTTCACGAACAAAATGGTTATCAACCTCCACATGCTTTGTTCGGCAATGAAAAATTGGATTAGCAGATAAATAGGTGGCACCAATATTGTCACACCACAAGCTTAGAGGTCGAGGTTGCGGAATGCACAGTTCTCTCAGTAAGACTTGAATCCATATAAGTTCTGCAGTGGCATTTGTAACAGCTTTGTACTCAGTCTCAGTGCTTGATCTAGAGACAGTAGGTTGCTTACGAGAGCTCCAGGAAACAAGGTTGTCTCCAAAGAAAATAGCATAGCCACTAGTGCTGCGACGATCATCAGGATTCCCAGCCCAATCGGCATCCGAGAAGGCACTGAGGAGAGTAGAGCTTGAGCGAGTAATACACAAGCCCATATCAGATGTATCCTGTATATAACGCAAGATGCGCTTAACTGCAGCCCAATGAGCAGTAGTCGGAGTTGAGAGGAAATGACATACTTGGTTGACACAAAATGAGATATCCGGCCGTGTCAGTGACAAGTATTGTAGGGCACCTACAACACTTCGGTAATGAGTAGTGTCTTCAGCAGAAAGCGAGTCACCATCACGCAGAGATAACTTATCAGTAGGCAACATTGGCGTGGGAACACCCTTGGCAGCAACCATATTGGTCCGAGTCAGAAGATCCTTAACATATTTCTGTTGCATCAATAAAAGCCCTTGTGAATTATGATGTACTTCAATGCCCAGAAAATAATGTAAAGGACCAAGATCCTTGACCGCAAAGTCATCTTGAAGTTGACTAAGAAGTCGGTCAGTAGCTGATGAGAAAGAACTCACAATGATGATATCATCAACATAGACAAGAATATACATTTGAACACCCCCTTTATTGAAAATAAAGAGTGAGATATCAGCTTTAAAAGCTTGAAAACCCAGCTGCAAAAGAGTAGAGCTCAAGCGAGAAAACCATGCTCGAGGGGCTTCTTTAAGACCATAGAGAGATTTATCCAATTTGCACAGATATGTAGGATAAGCGGAGTCCACAAACCCAGGAGGTTGTTTCATGTATACATCCTCATCAAGAAGACCATGTAAGAATGCATTTTGAATGTCAATTTGTCGTAAAGACCAGCCACGAAAAACTGCTAGAGATAATAACAGGCGAATTGTTGTAGGTTTGACAACTGGACTGAAAGTATCATCATAATCAACTCCATATTGTTGCTTAAACCCTTTAGCAACAAGACGTGCTTTATAACGATCGATGGATCCATCTGGTTTATGTTTCAGCTTGAATACCCACTTGCAATCAATGACATTGAGTCTAGGTCCGGGAGGAACAAGATGCCATGTCTGATTTTTAATGAGTGCTCGAAATTTATCATCTATAGCAGCTCGCCATAATGGATGAGCCATAGCCGTGACATGAGAAGTAGGTTCTGCATCAGAAGAACGAATAGCAGAATATATAACTGTTCCATCGGTACGGACCTTTGGTTTTCTGATGTTGTGCTTGAGTCTGGTGCCATATTGATGGGCAGGAGGAGCCGAAGTATCAGGGACTTGATGTGCAGTAGAGGCTTGATTCTCAGCAGAGACGACATCAGCTGAAGCACCCACCGAAGATTGGGCGCCATGCGAAGACAGACCGACAAGATTGCCGGAATTAGTTCCTGCGTCATCTGGTGCCGTAACCGTAGGAGGCAATTGCTCACACGGCATTGAAGGTGACATGAATTCTGGAGGCGCTGAATGCGGAGCAGAGGATTCAGGTTGCTGGGCTGAAGACCGAGGCTCCTTCGGTGCAGAATCTGATGCAACCAATGATGGAGAAATAATTTGTCCACTTTGATTTTCTGCATGCACAGAGTTAGCAGGCACGGATACATGCATAGGATCACAATTCAAATTATTACTGCTGATATTTAGGGGTAGAATATTTGATGGAGGATTAATGGGAGATATTTGGTTAGTGTGAGAGTCACTGGTGTGTTGCCGAGCAAAGGGGAGAACATTTTCATCAAATACAACATCTCTAGAAATATAAACACGACCGCTGTCAGTGTCAAGACACTTGTAACCCTTATGTAAAGAGCTGTACCCCAGGAAAACATATTCTTTGGAGCGAAAAGAAAGTTTGTGTTTGGTATAAGGGCGAAGATGAGGCCAGCAAGCACAACCGAAAACTTTGAGTAAGGAATAATTCGGTGGTGTATTGAAAAGACGCTCTAAGGGACATTTGTTGTCGATAACACGAGTGGGAAGGCGATTGATGAGATATGTAGCAGTGAGAAAAGCCTCATCCTAGAATTTTAGAGGCATGGCGGCATGAGCTAGAAGAGCGAGACCAGTTTCAACTATATGGCGATGTTTGCGTTCAGTAGAGCCATTTTGTTGGTGTGTGTGCGGGCACGAGACACGATGCACTATGCCAAGAGAACGAAAGAAGGTGTTATGAATTTTCTGATATTCACCACCCCAATCAGATTGCACATATTTGATTTTAGTGTCTAAAAGACGCTCGACATGTGTCTAAAATTGCAAAAATATGCGTGGTGCTTCAGTGCAATCATGCACAAGTATATCCAAGAGAATTTACTGAAATCATCAATAAAACTGATATAGTATTTGAACCAGCCGACAGAAGTAGGTGCTGGACCCCATACATCTGAATAAATTAGTTCCAAAGGTGATGAAGAACGGTGAGAGGAACTAGTATATGGCAGTTGATGACTCTTGGCTAGACGACATGCATTACAAACTGGTAAAGATGAATCTTTAGCATATGGAATATTATTAAGTTTCAAAATGGACTGAACAACTTGGGATGACGGATGACCAAGGCGAGCATGCCACTGGGCAGACGTGGTAGAGCTGACCAAGGCATGGCGAAGAGCATCAAGATCAGTCGGCTTGATAGGATAGAGGCCGGACTCACAACGGCCTTCCAGCAGGGTTCTCCGCGACGTGCGATCCTTTATAGAAAAATGCCAAGGATGAAATTCAAAGAGGACATCATTATCACGAGAAAACTTGTGTACAGAGAGATCTTTAGAAATTTCAGGCGTATGTAAAATATTACGCAATGCTAAAGGACGCTCAGCAGTATTAATTGAAGAGTGACCAATATGCATAATCTGCAAACCTGCGCCGTTGCCGACGTTGACTTGTTCACCACCATGATAGCGCTCACGAACGGCGAGTCGGTCCAGGTCACTTGTGATGTGGTCGGTGGCGCCAATATCCGCGTACAATTCGGATCAATCTTGTAGGAGGAAGTAGCCGCCATTGCTGCTGAGGGAGGGTCGTCCTGGTAAGATTCATCCATCCTATACCAACACTTGATGGCTGTATGACCGCGCTTGCCGCAGATCTGACATAGAGGACATGTTGATTGACCACGACCATAGCTACGACCATCACCGCGCCCTTCAACAGGGCGAGGGAAAGGAGGACCACGTCCGCGACCACGGCCACGATCCCCACGACCACGGTTGTGATGCTGACTGCCACGTCCTGCATAGTTGGCAGAGGTGCCATGATGCAGTTGGAGCTCGGCTTCTTGTTGTTGTTCGCGAGCCTCATATGCCATCAAGTGTGCATAGACATCATCAAGCGTGAGTGGCTCACTCTTGGTTGTCATGGACGTGACAAAATTGTCATAGTCAGGTCCAAAACCAGCAAGAAGATATGCAATTACTTCATCATCACGCAAGGGAGAACCGGCAGCAGCCATCTCAGAGGCGAGCCCCTTGATCTTACGGAAATAATCAATGGCAGTGAGGCCTCTCTTCTTGGTCGTGGCAAGCTCGACTCGGATTTGGACGATACGAGCGCGAGTAGCGGAAGAATACATGCGCTGCAAGGTATCCCAGGCATCCTTGGACGTTGTGGCTGAGACCACGTCAGCAAGAACGTCTTCAGATAGAGATGAGAGGAGGCCACTAAGGACCTGTTGATCTTGATCACACCAATTAGTGTATGCTGGATTTGGCAACTGATCAGCGCCAGCGTCTGTTGTCGAGGCAACATATGGAGATGGCGTCGGAATTGTTCCATCAAGGTAGCCCAAGAGTTTAGTACTCCGAAGATAGGGCAAAAGTTGAGCACGCCATAAGAGAAAATTGTTCTTTGTGAGTCTAATTGTGACAGCATGATGGAGAGGAATTGGGGCAAAGGAGGTAGACATTGTAGATGGGATAGAACCAGAGAAGGTGGATGGAGAGGAGGAGGAGGAAGAGGAAGCTGCGGTGGTAGACATTTTCCTTTTTTTTTATCAATGGAAGAACCTTGGCTCTGTTACCATGTTGATTGAATGGCGCACTGATCCAGCCAGAGCTATGATTCTCATTATATAATTCTCATTATATAATACTAGTGTACAGAGGAGAATTACATGCGTGATCCATGCACGCGGCAATTAGGCAGAAGATGCAGCTTCTTAATTAGGATAGCTGTCCAACAATAGTTATATCCTTCTATACTTAGCAATATACAATTCTATAGTTAACATGGAGATCCAATGATCCCCGACCACTGGCCAAAAAAAAATGCAGTATAAAAAACACTTGGAGAGGAAGCCCTTTGCTGCAGGTAGCACTGTGATCATTGCACACCGGAGATCGAACCGCATGCGTTTGTATTTCGACAGAGATCTGACCAAACAGTGAGAACCGTAGACGACAAGCGCACGGATCGAACTTACTGTGCCGATCGGTAAAAGGGTTGGTTAAATTTACTGAAAAATAAATTAGCACAGTGGATTATACTATATGGTCCAGCGCCTGAACCGGGCTGAACGTACAACAGAGACGCCCCACTTGGTTTCGTACTGGGTACAGGAGTACAGTAAATCTGTAGCCGTTGCAGAAGGAGCTAGCTAGGCCCGTGCAGTTTTGCTGTGGCTGTGGTGCTGGTGGGCGAGCTGCCGATGAGTCGATCATGAAGCAATGATAATGGATCGATCAGTACGTAGAGCGTTCTCGTGTGGGACAGTAAGGAGAGTACCTACGGAGTATTACTACCCTGCAGCATGAGCTTGAGGACCAGCACTGGCGCCTCGAGCTACGTTAATCAAGAACATCTACACGGCTACACATACGTATACGTACGTACCTGCAACTCAATCAGTTCAGGTACGTGATTTCCGGATAGCAAACAGGAGCTGTTGTCTGCATGGGGATCCTGATGTGAGCGTAGATCATCAAAGCCATGCATTTTTACAGCGGATCGTGGAGGTCTAGCATGCAGCTCTGGTCGCAGATGCCACTCTTCCCAGTAATCGCGCGCAGGTCGATTCGAAATACAACAGCAGACAACACGCCTGCCACATGTACATGGCACCGATCGATCGATGGACGATATAGACCGGGGACATCGTGTGGCTTTGCGTCTTGCGCCAACAGTAAGCGGTGACGCTACAGACAGCATACTGGAGAGTACAGTACGTCGCAGAACCGCGCACGGCGATGCAGGCATGCAAGCAGGCCGGCGGCAAGGCCATGAATGTGAGCACAGTGCGGAGCAATTCAAGGCTGATGGTTCCGGCCGGGAGCTGAATCCACATGTGCCGTGCGCATATATGGACCGGTCGATATCGATCGATCTGCAAGCGTATGTGTGGCAAATGATCGAGACCACGCCGGTAGTATATAGCGTGATTGGTTGCCTGGGCGGGGTGCGGCCCAGGCTGGCCGCATGCAGGAGCTTTTGTTCGGATGCCGCGCAGCTGCCTCGAGGCTGGCTCTCCGCATGCAAAATCGTGGTGCGGCCCTGGTTCTCCGGATACGGATTTGAGTTCTGTTTTCGTAATATATTTAAAAATATATTTAATATATTTAGATAATAAATTATTATAGTTTAAATAATATTAATATATTTAAAAATAGATTAAATCTATAATAAAATAATAAATTATATTTAATATATTTAGATATAGTAATTATTATTTTAATATTTGTTTAATATTTTTAATTTTTTGTAAATTATATCACATACAGGTAATCAAATATTATCTCTGTTCAACTTGACCGAATGCGTGCAATCAATTAAACAAACAACTGTTGCATATAATGAGCCTGGCTCACCTGTACGAGCTAGGTTAGACTGATCAAGCTGAATCTATTAGAGAGCCAAACGGACCCATAGTGATTTCGCGGCCGACAAGTCAGGCGTACTCACGGACAGCCCGTGCCTAGCAGCATCTACCACGACTGCTGCCAAAGAGCAGAGGTCCAAGTGCCGCATTCAGTAATGGCTACACAACACGAGAGCCTCTTGGAGTATTGGAGAAACAGGAAGGATCCCCAACACCCACGCTTGTACGACGCTCGCCGCGACCCGAAACTGTCGCGTCTTTTTCAGTGCTCCTACTTGCAAGAAACCGAGGTGGTTCTCGGAGCAAGAACGAACGAATCTAGCTTGGTCGTCTCGTACGCAGTAACAAGCATGGAGTACGGCCGCCAGTGCTGCTTGTATCCGATATCCACCCCCATACTCTTCGGTCTTGCGTGACCTGACTCTCCATGCAGCTGCCCAGCCCAGGCATGCGCCGTGCTCATCATTCACGAAATCGCATATCTCAAGGGTCTTGGAAGTAGTACAGTGCTAGTTAAACTGTAATGTGTGCATATTTTAGACGACATGGATGCCACTCCTACAGTTGTACCCCCTCTAGTTTACGCAGCATGCGTGAGAATTGCAATTGTGCTAGTACTATACTGTAGGTTGCTGAAGGGATAACCGGCTAGAATCACAGTGTTTTCTCTAATGTTTCTTTCCAAACTGTGAGATATTTGAACCTCTTCATCCTCTCCCTGCCTTTGAACTGAGTTGGATCTCTGTTCTGTTTCTGAACTGTCCAATTAATGAACGACAAATCGAAGGACGAATGGTACGAGTAGCACACTTCACTGCTCAATGTTTCTGAAACTTGGAGTACTCTACTGTGTAACGCCCACGTTTCAGGCTAGAATAAGGCATGACAGGCAAGAGAACACAGCGTACGTACATACGCCAATTACATGAACGCAGACGCGCACCCGGCAGACGTCCACACGGCGACGGCATTGATGAATGTGCTTGACTGCTTAAGGCATATTGATATAAGGAGTACAGTATGATTCAATTTTAGATTCAGAGAAGATGCATGCAAGGGCGAATGCGCGATACCGCCGCACGACGCTGCCAGGAAGCCCAGGAGAGGGAATCACAATCTTGGGCCACTATACTCTGCCGGCCACAGGCCCGAATAATAGCCCGGCCCAGCACACTAACAGCCCGCCTGTCACGGTGTCCGCAAAGGACAGTCGGCGTTGACTGTTGCCCACGCCGGTGCTAAAACACGGGCGAGGCGAGGGAAAGGCAAGCGCGCCCAAAACTCCCTCGTTGGTTTTCATCCGCCTCGCCGCGCGCCAAGAACGCCCGGAGGAGCTCGCCGTCGACACGGAGAAGGTATGAATTCAGCGCTTTAGTACCGATCTCGGGTGAATAGGGGCGGGCGTGCCTCCGGGTTAGGGTTTATGGTTAGCATCGAGATCTCAGATTTGATTTAAAGCTTCCATTTCGCACCCAGTGCATACAGATATATGTTGTCTTGATTTTCAGACTCCAAAGTTCCGAAGTTGTCAGCGCGCTAGCTCAGGTCGCTCTCTGTTTCCCCCTTCGCAGGACGGCAGGAGGCAAAGGCGATGGCGGACGAGACTGTAAGTTCCTCTTTTTTTCTGCTATTCAAAATGACAGATTCCTTTTTTGGGTGCACTGTTTATGCTTTGAAATGTGCAGTAGATACTATAGTGGGGAAATGGATCCGTAGTGTTAAACTCTATAGTTTATATGATGATACCTCAGAAGGTTTGAGCTTCGTGTTTCCCGTCTGTGTTTCCGTTACTGTAAAACTCGGCTAGTTGGGCGACTTTGTTGTGGGGTCTATTTGAGTGCTCTCATGAAGCTGCTAGAGCATTCAGTCGTTCGTTTCTGTTTCTCCAGCGAGTTAGCTATTTCTGCGCTCTTCAAAGTATTTGAACGGCCCATACGCGTGTTTAAGAAATATTTTTACAAATTTCTTTTTCACAACGGAAACATATTTTCTGCTTTTTGAACAAACGAGTGAAGCAACATCGGTAGCATTGTGGGAAAGGAAATTGATTAAACCTGATATCTTAAGAGAAAGCCATTAAATTCTGTGTTTGTGGAATTGCTGGCAGGCATAAACTATGTGCCTATTGCATTCAAAACCTCTATCAGTTTACCGAAACAATGCTAACAAATATTATCCAACTGTTTACTGCAGGCTGGAAAGAAGGAAGAGGAGGAATTCAGCACAGGTCCCCTGTCTGTCCTAATGATGAGTGTTAAGAACAACACCCAGGTGTGAACCTTTTCCTATTCCCTTGCAGTTATTTTGCTAGAAACCTATGCATCCTATTCTGCTAGGCTGCTAAACATGTCAACGCTATTCATTTTTATTCCATTGGTTCTACCCCAAGAGTGATAGGTTATAGGGCGTGAGATTGTACATGGCTCAGTCTCTTTTGGCAATTCGTTTGCTCCCTACTTGGAAACTTGAATCTCCATTGGTGAATATAAACTGTCTTTTGTTTTTGTAGATATTAGCCCTCATGCTTGTGGCAATCAGTTCTAGTACATCTTATTCATTCTCCTATCACAATATTAGTCATTTTGCTGGATGATTAGGAATTTCTGTCACCATTTTGATTTTCTGCTACTGCATTTTGCCTGCAACAAATCATCCAAGCTAAAGCTTCTATTTTCGAATGCCATCAGGTGCTCATCAACTGTCGCAACAACAAGAAGCTACTTGGTCGTGTTCGTGCTTTTGATCGCCACTGTAACATGGTGCTTGAGAATGTGCGCGAAATGTGGACAGAGGTAACAAAATGGGTTACCAAACTGTAATTGTTCCACTACCATAGAATTTATTCGTGTAAACCTGATTTGCTGATTGATTGTCACTGATTTCTTTCCAGGTTCCCAAGACTGGCAAGGGCAAGAAGAAGGCTCTTCCTGTGAACAAGGACAGGTTCATAAGCAAGATGTTCCTCAGAGGTGACTCTGTCATCATTGTACTGAGGAATCCGAAGTGAGCATCAGACCAGTCACTCTGCATCATTGTGCTGAGTAGTGTAGCTTAAGTACATTTTTGGACGGTAGACTGGTAGTTTGGAACCGTTTCATGTGTCATGGTGATGGCTCATGAGCATGCGTTTCACGGGTTGTTTTCAACTAGAGCATGTACTAACTGCAGTATTTGATATTGGAATGTTGAGGCTTATGGTCTTGTTCTGTTTTCAGTAGTGTCAGATGCGACACCCACAATGTAATCTGTGTTAATAGCTGCCTGATGTAGTGAAGGAGGTGCCAGCGGCAAGCCGAATTCTGCAGTCATAAATCAGGATTTTGTACGTTTCAAGTCCTGTGTGTATGGTACGTAAACAAACTTTATTTTGTTGTCTAAGCTAGCAGTAGTAATAAAACGAAGGGAATACTTGATACATGGAGTATACTCTCCAATCTCCTAAAGCTGGTCACCGTTTGAAAGCTTATAGGAAGAGCGTAACAGGAGGAGCACGGCACTGACAAAATACTAGACATTTTAGGCTGCTCCACCTGGAGGGAGCCCCGGACGGAAGAACCATGTCCCGGCCGCAGCTACAATGGTGGTGGCATGGGTTCAGGTGTCAGCAGGCAGCAGCACGTAAACAGGCCGCAGCAGGAGAGGAACCACAAGCTGAGAAAAAAACATATTCACGACTGAGCCAAACTGCAACAATTATATGATCAGAACATGCAAAAATAACATTCCTTTTCCTTTCTCGATCAGCAGTAACATTGTCAGGAACTGCGCGTCGAGCTTTACCACAGTTTCAGAAGATAATCTCGCCGCGGCTCGGGAGCTGGTGGAAGCAGTGGCACCTGCTGGGAACCAGACGACGGTCGTGGCGGCGGCGCACGGGCGCCGGCTTCTGCAGGTGGAGGATCCATGGTCGTCCAACAAGTGAAAGGACCAGGAGACAATAGACGACCAAATATACTCGTAGTGATCTTTGTCACCTAACATTCTTTGCATGGGACCATGCCCGCACCTCACAGTCAGCTAGTATGATCGCGAGATGCGACACCTGAAGAAATGTTCAGGCTTCTATCGTTGGGCGGGTAAGCATGTGTGGCCTAACATTTTCGGCACAGTTAGACACGGCCCGGCCCATAGGCATCCGTGCCTGGGCCAACACGGGCTGGATCCATGGCCTGCTTGGACCAATTCAACCTACTATTATTAGGGATACAAGTTTTCAAATTTATGGGTTGACGCACCACCCAAAAAAATTCTCATAATCGTAGACTATCTCCCTTCTTTCACTTTCTATAGAGTAATTTTTTTTCGATGATGGTGTTTATTTTTAAAATAATCATTTATTTAATATAAAACACATGTAACTTTTCATAACTTATTGATTTCCTTTTAATTTAAATATTATAATAATTATTAATTAGGTTTGTTTATTAGGGCTCGGGCTCTTTTAAAAACGACTTTGGCTCTGATTTTTTTAAAAAAGAGGCTTTTATGGCTCGGGCTTCTTAAAAAATGTTTAATAGAACAGCTTTTTTTTTCTCTCCTATTTTGTAAGTACAGTTAACAAAAAAAAAAATGCCACGTAGACGAAAGAGCTACGGAGAAGCCACATTTTTGTGGCTGCTTCACCTGGGCTTTTTCCTAAAAAGAAGGAGAAACGACTCTTTTTAAAACGGTTTGATATAATTTTAGTTGAAACCGATCGAGAAGTCGGTAAAAAAGCTCTACCAAATAAGGCCTTATTTTAGTGCTTTTACCCGTTAAGAGGTAAAAGAACTATTTCTTTCTCGAGATCTGTGTAAATGAATAGACTCACGTTTATTTAAGTCTACCGTAGAATTTTTTCACTCATACAAATTAATCATCTAAATATACTAGTGAGATGACTCACAACTATCCATTGAGTACCCATTTGCATTTCTAGTATGTTTGATCTGCTTGATACCACTCTGCTTATTCGCTATATCTCTCGTTCTTGGGACTCACGACATTTCAGCTGTACGTGCACAGCATCTTACCAACAAGCAACCGGTTGCTCATCTCAACCGCGAGCCGTTGCTGCTTCTTCGAACTGCAGCCGAATGATGCTATAGTTCCCAATACTTTGAACATTCAACATGATCGATGGACCAAAGAACGATCCGTGCTTCTTCGAACTCAGCCGAATGATTAGTTAGCCAGTTCTTGCATTTTAATGGCCATGAACTGCAAGTGTTGATCATCTAACGGTGCTGCAGTGTGACGTTATGCGCACGTAAAGAACACTGGAACAAAGCACCATCATCGAACCCCCAACGGGCCAACAACCTGGTTTCGCAACAGTCGAGGGCGGGAGCACCAACCATTGTTTCTCGCTTTCAGGAGGCTGGTGAGGTCGATCGGGTCGGACCCCGCCTCTTCGATTCCGTCGGCCACGACCACGCTGCGACGGCGGAGAGCGAGAGACGGATGAGCATGATCGTGCAGCGGTGCCGTCGCTGCTAGCCTGCTACGTACGCGACCGCCGGCGAGAGGGGTAGCGTCCGCGGCAGCATACTGTGTGGAAAGACGGCGTCAGTCACAGATGGGAGCGCGCCTGCCTGTGGTAGGGATCGCATTCAGTTATGAGGCCTTTTTGGATTGCGAGAAAAAATTCCAAATTCTGCGTTTTTTTTACGAAATTGAACTGATTTCTGTGAAATTTTTATACAATTACTGCGAAATTCCTGCGTCGAAAGGAGGCCTGAAATGATCAAGGTGGCCGCCACGCGGCTGGAATACGAATGGCGAATGGTGTCTCCTTCCTTCTGCTGTTGGACAACCTCCACTGCAAAGGCCTGGTCTGCCTCCACCCGGATCCGTGATCCAATTCCAACCAAGAACCAACCCACACTGGATCGCGGCTCGACGATGTCAACATGCACACTAACCTGAACCCACATACTCTCCTTCCCTACCTGTTTCACTGTTCGTCAAGAGGAAAACCAAACCCACATACTCTCCTTCCCTACCGCACCGCAAACCCGTCGCCCACTAACCCACCATTCCACCCACACCCGGTCGGTCTCAGACTCTCAGTCTCACCTAAACCCCCGCGCGGGCTACTTGTTGCTATAAAAACAGTCTGCTCCAAGCTCCGTTTCCCTCCAAGAAGAGCATTCGAGTTTCGCTCACAGCCAGCCTCACAAGCTAGCTCTTCTTCCACAGTTCCACCACCACCAGCAGACATCATCTCTTCGTCTTCATTTCTCAGCCGACCGACCGAGATGGCGAGCAACACCGCGATCCTCGAGAGCGACCCGCTCAACTGGGGCAGGGCCGCCGCGGAGATGGCGGGGAGCCTCCTTATTAACTGGAGTGCTCTCGTTGATCAGGATCTCATCTAAGTTTGTTTACCTTAAGTCCTTAAGTATGCTTCTTCATGTGCGTGCGTGATGTTGTCGTATGTGTGCACTGGCAACGACCTCGCTGGCACTTGCAACTTGCAGTTAGTAGGAGTGCGGGTGTGCTGAATGCCCTGTTTTGTTTTCTCGAACCAGGCATCTCAACGCCGGAATCTTCGGCAACGGCTCCGACGGCCACGCGCTGCCTTCCGAGGTGTCCCGCGCGGCCATGCTCGTCCGCATCAACACCCTGCTGCAGGGTTACTCCGGCATCCGCTTCGAGATCCTCGAGGCCATCACCAAGCTCATCAACGGCGGCGTCAGCCCGTACCTGCCGCTCCGGGGCACGATCACCGCATCAGGCGACCTCGTCCAGAATTAGCATTCCATGTTCAAACGAGGGGTTAGAAGAGGTATATATAAAGTATAAGTGAGCTTTAAAACATCTCACAAACAACAAATAAATTTAAACTTGTCTACTACTAAGCAAAAATAAATTTTACTACTATTTATTTACATCTGAAGTAATCTAGTTCTAAAGAGCTACTACTACCTCTTACCTATTTTTACACTATTCTACGAACTTCTACAAAGATTATCTCACAATCTGCTTAAACTCAATCTGATTGAAACTCAATATCTTTGTGTACCCGCAACTATGCCCAACGGCCTCCGGCGACACATGCACATCTGCACATTCCTCTTGACGACTCGGCCTCCTCTTCATGCGGACCATTTATCTTGTCGTGAGAGCCACGTCACGCCTAAGACTTGCCACAACTGCCGCTGCACTTGCCTTGCACGATAGCAGTAGATAATATGCCACACATAGTCGCCGCCTCCTTGATTACCTCTTCACACGAGCCATTGCTCTTATGATACTTGAGCAACATTTCGAGCTTGGCGCACATCAATGGCGGCCCTTACTCGCGGCAACTCAATTGCACGCAAGTCCGACTCTGATCTTCAACCTCGGCGAGAGCACACGTAAAATCTTCTTCACCACGCGACCATCCTCTATTTTTTCACCGAGCTCATGCAGGTTGCTGACGAGTCCGCAGATGCGCACGACGAACTCATCGACGAACTCACCGTCACAGAACGCAATCGTCTCGAACTCCTTCAAGACTGATTGAGCATTCGCCTCCTTCACACGCGCATCGCCTATCCTCATCGTCTTCACCGTAGCTCACGATATTCCTTCGACAACACACATCGTTTCACCTCCTCCGGTGAGACACACCGTCGAGCACACCGATCGCAGAACTCCACCACGCCACGACAAGACCGACGAACGATCCACTGTCGTAGCACCTCGCGTCTCTAATGGCTTCATGCATAAACCGACGTACGGTCCGGCAATCGTCAACGTGCCGCCATCATGTTTGCCACTTTATACTGGTCACAATCAGCACAACACTGACAAAGACGAACCTAAATTTTCATCTCTCTATTCCCTCAACCTAGAAACTACCATTTTATTTTTATATAAAGGATTACAAAAAGTATATATAAAGTACAAGTAGGCTCTATTTTTATATAAAGAATTACAAAAAGTATATATAAAGTACAAGTAGGCTCTAGTACATCTCACAAACAACAAGCAAATTTAAACTTCTTTACTGCCAAGCAAAAACAAATTTTACTACTCTCTACTTGCATATGAAGTAATTTATGTTCTTAGAGCTACTACTACCTCTTGCCCACTTTTACATCGTTCTACTTGTACAAAAATTATCTCACACTCCCGCTGTCCTACATCACCGGCCTCATCACCGGGCGCCCCAACGCGCAGGCGGTCACCGTCGATGGCAGGAAGGTGGACGCCGCCGAGGCGTGCAAGGTCGCCGGCATCGAGGGCGGCTTCTTCAAGTTGCAGCCCAAGGAGAGTCTCGCCATCTTGAAGGGCACGTCCGTGGGCTCGCCCCTCGCAGCCATGGTGTGCTACGACGCGAACGTCCTCGCCGTCCTGTCCGAGGTTCTGTCCGCCGTCTTCTGCGAGGTCATGAACGGCAAACCCGAGTACACCGACCACCTGACCCACAAGCTCAAGCACCACCCGAGATCCATCGAGGCCGCGGCCATCATAGAGCACATCCTGGATGGCAGCTCGTTCATGAAGCACGCCAAGGAGGTCAACGCGATGGACCCGCTGCTCAAGCCGAAGCAGGACAGGTACGCGCTCCGCCCGTCGCCGCAGTGGCTCGGCCCCCAGATCGAGGTCATCCGCGCCGCCACCAAGTCCATCGAGCGTGAGGTCAACTCGGTCAACGACAACCCAGTCATTGACGTCCACCGTGGCAAGGCGCTGCACGGCGGCAACTTCCAGGGCACCCCCATCGGTGTGTCCATGGACAATGCCCGCCTCACCCTTGCCAACATCGGCAAGGGCATGTTCGCCCAGTTCTCCGAGCTGGTCAATGAGTTCTACAACAACTGGCTGACCTCCAACTTGGCCGGTAGCCGCAACCCGAGCCTGGACTACGGGTTCAAGGGCACCGAGATCGCCATGGCATCGTACTGCTCCGAGCTCCAGTTCCTCGCCAACCCCATCACCAACCATGTCCAGAGTGCCGAGCAGAATAACCAGGACGTCAACTCCCTCGGTCTCGTCTCCGCCAGGAAGACCGCCGAGGCGGTAGACATCCTCAAGCTCATGTCCGCCACATACATGGTCGCGCTGTGCCAAGCCGTGGACCTGCGCCACCTCGAAGAGAACCTCAAGAGCGCCGTCAAGAACTGCGTGACGACGGTGGCCAGGAAGGTGCTCACCACGAGCACCGCCGGCGAGCTCCAAAGCACGCGCTTCAGTGAAAAGGCCCTGCTCACGGCCATCGACCGCGAGGCGGTGTAAGGCTACTACGATGACCCCTGCGGCGCCAACTCCTCGCTGATGAAGAAAATCCGCGCCATTCTCTTGGACCACGCCGTCGCCAACGGCGAGGCCGACAAGGAGCCCAGCGCCTCGGTGTTCTCCAAGATCAACAGGTTCGAGGAGGAGCTCCGCGAGGCTCTGCCCAGGGAGATGGAAGCGGCACTGGTGGCCTTCGAGACCGGCACCGCGCCGATCGCCAACAGGATCAAGGAGAGCCGGTCGTACCCGTTGTACCGCTTCATCCGCCAGGACCTCGGCGCCGTCTACCTCACAGGCGAGAAGCTCAAGTCCCCCGGCGAGGAGTGCAACAAGGTGTTCCTAGCCATCAGCCAGGGCAAGCTCGTCGACCCCATGCTCGAGTGCCTCAAGGAGGGGGACGGCAAGCCCCTTCCCATCAACTAAACACATACGAACGCCGAGAGGAGCCGGACAAGGCCATACCGTACACGAAAATAAAACCGGGAGGAATTCAGCATTCTGAATACTTCTTACTGTAGAATTGTTTGCGTAGATTATATTTTTACAAGATTTTCATTGATGAGCTTGTTACATGTAATCGTGTATTCTATCTGTTTTATTCTTACACGGATCGTTGCAAGGCCGTGGCGTGCAGTGTGCATGGCCTGGCACACAGGTTTCTCACCGTTACTGTATTTTGGAAGTAAAGTTTACTACTAATGTATTTTGATCACAAAACATGTTCTCTTGTCAAGAATATTTTCCGCTGTTACTTGATAGTTTATCAACCCCCTGAGCTTCGTTTACGTACTGGGTCTGTAGCTTAATTCCTACCCCGACATCAATTTGTGAATGAAAAAAAAAAGTCTTTTTTGTTACTCTAAAATTGGAGATTTCCTGATGGAACCTGGCATACTGATGCATGCTGCCATTGCGGCAACAGCACGAGGTTTTTATGCCGTAGTAGTCCGTCCCTGAACCATGAGAGTGACACGAGTCCTAGTGTTCTCGAGCTGGACAGTAGGATATGAGTGACAACTCTTTTCACTCACAAATTGATGTACTCCTAATAAACTGTGTTACTGGCAGTTTTGGAGCAGCCATAAACTACTATACCAGGAATCAAAAAGATAGTGATCCGCTAACGTTCGGCGACACTGGTCCTTACCTTTTGTCTGCACACCAACCGTGACGGATACCAGAGTAGTTCGACGATCACCACGAATTCAAAAAGGAACAAACACGAGCACCTAAAAAAATAAAATATCTGACTCTGGCTATGATCGTTCTTTCAACAGTGTCTTCCGTCCTTGCCCAATAAATGGTTGGAAGGTTTCCGAACACAGTTTGCGGATGCGAAAACCCGTCAAACAATGGGCAAGCAAAGGAGGAATCAGGTACTCCAGTAGCCTAGCTAGCACCATGCCCATCGAAGACAGGATGCCGACTGAGGGTAGGAACCGCAGCTGCTTCCTTCAGGGTAGGTGATTTTGGACAGCTGACATCTTCATCACTGTATCCTAATGAAGCAAAGATAATGGAAAGGGCACGTAGCCGTCATCCACCACACAAAGCTATGTTCGACATGCTTGGCTAAGGTAGAGTGAGGACGGACTCGGCGAAGAAGTTAGATGCTGGGGCGCGTCAGCAGTCCTGGAGAGAGGTAGGTGACGAAAGCGCCGGTTTGACCCCCACGCTTATACGCAGATGGATGAATATTTGCCTATTGACCTGTGAATGTTAGTTCCAACCACCGCACTCAATTGACTACTGAGAACGCGAGGTAGATTGCTCAACCAGTTCGAAAATATAAGCATTTCTAAGCTAATAATATCTAACAAATTACATAATTTTTAATGTAAAAATATATTTTTTATAAAAGCTTATTTCATAATAAATCTAAAAAATATAATTTTTATATGATAAAATATTATTAGTTATACGTTACTAGTGATCAAATTGATAAAAATTTGACTTTGACTAAATCTAAAAATGCTTATATTTTGAAACGGAGCGACCTGCATACCGCCCAACCTCTCTTGTGTCAAGAAATCATATTATTTTCTTTCCACTAACATACTCATTTCATCTCAGAGCAGCAATCACATCTTCAGCCTGGCATATGTGTGGAGGACGCCATTATACAGCACTCATCGAAGTGATGAACACATGGTGTGTTTTGGGAACTTCTAGGGAAGAAGCACTGAAACCCTTCTTACACCACCTCCTGAGTCCTGGCCAAGGCAAATATTACAATAGATGGCACTTCAGTATTTGCTCCAGAATTTTTTTAAAAAAACTGAAGAATACGAAATAAAAAAACGTCCACAGCCCAAGTAGAATTCCGTGTCCACGCTTCAGCCGTCTTTAGTCTGCACCTCAAAATGAACTATGCCGGTTGCTGCTGTATAGAGCTGACCTGTCTTGGATCCATTGGTTGAGCCGACAGGCCGACCTTTATCTGCAAGTACAGGTGTGGTCTTCTCCCATCGCTGGGCCCTTAGTGATGTCTCTCGTAGGCCGACTTAGGTCTTACCAAAACATCAGTCCGAATTCAATCTGTAGTAGACATCATGAAAGTGCAAATGTGGTTTATATCACGCTAACAAGCAATTAACAACTAGTAACCCATTTCTTAGAAAACACACAAATCTGGGCCTTATTCAGCTGACCTTTCTGCCGTATGATTTTACTAGTACTAGCCTAAAAACTGAAGTTGTATCATAATTGTACTCTGGTTTTTTATACAAAAATAATTCCAAAAGACTGTTCACATCTTAAATGGATTACCTGCATCTTTGAGCCTTATGAAGTTCATATTTAATTATGCCACAAGGTGTTTATATCTCAAAAACTGAAGTTCCTATCAGAATGCTATTCTCCAATATCATCTTTTCCGGTTCCTGTAAATGCAGCAAACCACATAAAAGAATTTAGTTTTTTCATTTGATCAGTATGATTATAATGAACAAAAGAAAACACATATTTCCAAAAAGAAAGAAAAAAAGCTTATTTTACTCTTCCCACAATCCACTTTATCCAAAAGGAAATATAGAATATGGATAGCCAACTGCCAAGTACTCGAAGTTAGAAAATATGTACCTGAAATAGAGCTCTAACAGCTTACATATGGTTATGAACTTGCTATGCCTATCACCGTAGACACATCTAACAGTTTTAATGTTCCTGCACTGTTCTTTCAGCTCGGCGCTGCATTTGCTCACATGAAGCTGCTGTAGGGAAACGGGAAGGCCCTTTTCTGGCAGTGATTTTAATCCTGGACAAGCTTTAATTGACAATTTCTTTAGCGATGGAAGGCAACACAAGTTCTTGGGCAGTGATTGAAGATCAGGGCAATAGCAGAATTCAAGTTCATGGAGAGATGTAAGGTGGTGAAGTGCTGTGTCTTGCTCCTCTGTGAAGGCTCTTACATCCTTTGCCTGCACAAGAAGGGATGACAAACCATAAAATGTACAGCAAGGTAGTCATTACAACACATGTAATGTTACTGCTGTTAGTTACTACCATGAAAAACACCACATGTTGGAGAAAAGGGAGTTTCTTGCAAATACATGCTTTAAAGAATGATGTATTATCAATCTCAAGCTTCTCCAGACGCAGTATGAAACCTGGGTCATTGTTCTCAGAATATACTGAAGGCTCCCAATTCATAGACAAACTGGGACATTCAAAAATCCGCAAGCTCTTGAGGCTCATGAGGGACTGCAAACCCTCCAGCATAGATAGCCCAGTGCATCTTTCAATAATCAATGTTTCTAATGATTTGCACGAATAAAGGGCAATGGATGTCAGGCCTGGACTCCTATATATTGCCAAGGTGGACAAAGATGTCAACTTGGAGAGCAGTAAGGGCAGTAATTTGTTATCCATATGAGTAACGGTAAGGTCTTGTAGTGACAGTGGCAGGAGAGGATTGCTATGGTTGAGTCCCTCTTTTGCCGTCAACATGCTCATAAACTGTGGGCACCCTGTTATGCGCAGTGTTTTGAGTGAGATAAATCCAATAAAACCTTCTCTGCAATGGAGAAACAGATCCAAGAAGTCATCAATGCACAAATAGTGAAGACGAGTTGATGCAGCAGATGGAATATGCAGCAAGCCATCTGTTCTCCCCTGATTATACCCCGATGAGGACCCCCCAGACTCAACAACCTGATCATTGACTGCTAAGGATGTTATTTTTGGGCACTTTACAATTGTCAAGCAAACCAGAAAGTGCACTTGTGAAAGTATGTGAGATAACTGCTTCCCTGTGATACCACATGCTCGGATTACAAGCTTCTTGAGCAACGGTGGGAAATTACACTTGCCATCATCTTGGTTATGTGAAGGCAAGGAAAGTCTTGGGCAGTCCACAAGTACCAGCGTGTCTAAGGATACCAATTTACCAAACATTTCACATGGCAAATATGCAAGATCCAGGCAGCTCTCAATTGCTAATTTCTCAAGAACACCAAGACAACATTCAGTCAACTGCAATATCTCATTCAAGGCTCTTGGGCCAAGGCATCCCTTAATATACAATGCATTCATGAACAATCTGATGTGAGGAAATGATCCAACTCTTTCAATGGATATTTTAGATAGAGACTTCAAATGACCAAATGGAGGTAAATTCACTAGCTGAGGACAATTGTAGACTGTAATATGACGGAGAGAACAAAATGACTGAAAGCATTCATTACAAGAATATTGCGGCAATGGAAATACCTTAAGTTCTGGGCAATCCCTCACTACAAGCTCTTCCAGGCATTGAAAAAAACCCTGCTGTTCAGATTCAGTCCAGTAATTATAGGGTACTATGGATATTTCAATTGATGCAGGCAACTGAATCAAGTGCAGTTTTTTTAGCAGTGGATATTGTCCAAATGGCGGAAGGATCTCCCATTTTGTGCAGTTACCAATAGTGATAGACTCTAGGCTGATGAGAGGAATACTGGAACTTAACCACGTCGGGGAAGAAATGCCTCCGTAGCCTGTTATATGAAGACGTTTGAGGCTAGGATGTGGATGAAGGCCCTCAAGCACCTCAGCCTCAGCTATAGATCGCAGCACAGAGCGGTCACTAGACCATGAAAGAAGCAAATCCTGTAGGTACATTTTGTCCCTTAATCCAGCACTATGAGACTCCTCCTTACTTTTCACATTCTCTAGATTGTAAATTTCTAGTGACCCACCGAGTTCTCTCAGCCCATTTAACTGTCCTATCGCAAACTCTGTAGTCATTCCAACTCGAAATACCTTCAACTCTTGGAGAAACTTTAGTCTACCAACTCCAGAAATCATCGCATGCAATTCACTTCGAGCAACAAAATGCCTCAAGTTGATAAGGTTATTCATGCCTTGTGGCAATGTGGAAAGGTGAACCCAATACTCCACATCAAGGACCTGTAGATGATAAAGTTCACATATAACCTCTGGCAAGGGTTCACCACGACTACTGGATATTAGTTCAAGATAGCGCAGATGGATCAACTTGTTGAAGTTACCGAGGAGGAAGTCCACACCATAACTTTGTGTGTTTAACCTCAACACACGAAGATGGTGCATATCTCTGAATATCCGAGAAAAAGTTTCAAAAAATCCAGCATCATACTTTCCAAATAGCATTAATGTGCTTAAATTTCTTGTTTGCACTGCTTCCCCAATGTAAGCTAGCTTCATCTGAAAGTTATCATTGGGATAAAATTCCCGGACATCTGTGTTCCACTTATAAGCAGATCTAGTATTGATAGATAAATGTTGAATAGTTGGGTAACATATTACATTTCTTGAATCAAAACAATCAATCACATGGCAGTCATCTGATGAAACTATCTGTGCTAGGTCATGCATTAGATCATGCATAGAGTAATAAGAACTTCTTTCAAAAAATCCTAGATCCACCAAATCATTCAAATATTGATGCCCAGTATCCTCCATTCTCCCCTTTCCAGAAGAAATCAGACCTTGCGATATCCAAATGCGAACTAGGTCCAAGGCATCAAATCTGTGACCCTTAGGAAATAATGCACAATATGCAAAACACCTTTGGAGATGGAATGGCAAGTGTATAAAGCTAAGTTTTAGTGCCGGGATGATATCATCAGGTCCCTGCTGCAGCTTCCACTCATCACTTTGCAGTATTTTCATCCAATGTCCACCATCAAGATTACCTTTCAAAAGCGCGCCAACACTTTTTGCTGCTAATGGGTATCCCTTCAACTTTCTGGCTATGCCCTTCCCTATAATTTGCAAATTCTGATGTCCTTCGAATTTCTCATCACCAAACACACATGATTTGAAGAGAAGCCAAAAGTCATCATCTTCCAAGCCATCCAAATGGATGGGGTCCATTGTAGAGATCATTTTAACTACAGAGCGATTTCTAGTTGTGGCCAAGATCGCACTGCCCTTCAAAGAACTACATTTAAGTGGTGCTAAAAGTTTGTGCCAACGACTCTTATCACTGTTTTCCCACAAATCGTCCAGAACAAGCAGAATTCGCTTTGACTTTACACTCTCCTCAAGGATCTCTTGGAGCTTGTTCAGATTGATAATTTCATCATGCTTGCTCATACCACTCAATAGACAGTCCAGCATTTCACGAGTGAGCTTTACTTCATCGAAATGACAAGATACTGAGATCCATATTCGCTTGCTGAAGTAATCCTGCACTACTGCATCATTATACACGAGCTGCGCCAAAGTAGTTTTTCCGACACCGCCATTTCCCACAATCGGAAGGACAGATAAGTTTACCCCACAAGTTTGCTTACTCGTCAGCAACCCCACAATGTGGCCCTTCAGAATGTCCCTCCCAAACACCTTGGGCTCAGTGAAGTAAGCTGTTGTCTGCCCACGGGGATGCGCAGAAAAATTCTGGTGCCTTGAATCAGAAAAAGCACCCAACTTTTCCATTTTGATTGCCTCGCGAACATCATCCCCAACCTCACACATTCGCTCCAAAATTTCTTCGATTCTACTGGTGGTATGGCCATCTCCCTCGAGGCGTGCCCTTTTGGCACGACGAAACATTGAGACCAGTGACCCTACAGCCGAACTAGAGGAGGAGAAAGAGTCACTGGCCTCATCCGAGTGGAGTTGGCGGTGGATCTGATAATAGTGCATTTCGTCGAGCAGGTTGTCAGCATCGCTGGCAAGGATACGGAGGCGACGAAGGGAGCCGATGAGAGCCTCGCCGCGCGTCCTGGTGCTGGGTGTGCCTTCTTGGGCCGCGGAGAGGATGAGGTGGAGACTCTCGAGGCGGGAACGGAGGCGGCGGACGCGGGCATTGCTTGCATGGTCGGAGTCCAGGTCGACGCCGCTCGCGGCGGCCCATGCGGCGTCAATACCGTCGCCGATGAGCTTCTCCAGGACCACTTGGACCAGCCAGGACGCCGCGCCAACCGCATCCATGGGCGACCGGCGGCCGGGGCGACGGGAAATTTTGCGAGGGATCCAAGGCGAGCAGTGCAGGTTGGGTAGAAGACTCGAGCACGGGAGCTTTTGACTTTCTTGCGGTCAGCGGTCAGGCTGTGGCGCGGAATCTCATACCAGTTACTATTTTACTGTTCATACACTGTAGACTGTTGTGTTGTTACTGTTTATACACTGTAGCAGTCGCCCTCCGCCGTCCGATCCGGCGCGAGCGCGCATCGCTCCCGTCGACGCCCACCCCTCTCCTCTCTCAACAATTCTTCCCCGACCTCACGCTCGGCAACAACCGCGCGACACGTTCGCCTCCGCCTCCATGTTGGCTGAGGCCGGCGGGATGTCGCGCGCGGGGCTCCCGGCCATCCTCTCCGCCGGCGTGTTCGTCATGCCACTGTCGCACAACCCCCTTCTCTCTCTGCTAGTTCAGCGCCGCCGCATCGCATCTCGCCGCCGGTGGCCGCCACCTACGGCGACGTGCTGTCACCGTCAACGTGAGTTTTGTCGGCGTTCTGACAATCGACACAGTGAATATACGATCGTGAGAGTGGTGTGCTTTCGGACTCTGAAGCGCCCAATCTGAGGAAGACTCAAAGAGATTTTTATCTAGTTCAAACCACCGAACGGTGTAATACCCTATGTCCAAGGGACAGATTATCTCAAAGATAATATTACAAGACGGGATCCTCTCTTCGCGGGAGGACCCAGAATGTGGGTGAATGAGAGTGCTTGGTCGGAAAAGTGCAAGGATCCTCAGGCTTTGATGGAGCTCAATTTTATATTTTGTGTGTTTGTGGCTGTTGTTTTTTGTGGTGTTCGACCGTCTCTCTTCTTTATCGTTCCCCGGGCCTCCCTTTATATAGGAGGGGGCCCTGGGGTTACAGGTAATGGGCTCTACGCGATCTTGCCGTCTCGCCGACAGGTGGTCCCTTCCGTCGTCGTCGCCATCATTTCGTTCCGTCCAGGCGTGGTCGTGACCCGTCGCGTCGTACACAACGGCGGATACAGTGATGCTTGTCCGGCGCTGCTGTGCCAGCTACAGTGCTGTTCTGTCGTGTCTGGCAGCCGTTGTAGCTTTCTGCTGGAGTGTTGCCGTGGTGAATCTCGTCTTGTCTCGTCGGAACAGATGGCAGCTGGTCACCAGAGTAAATGTACTATAACGCGGTACCTACCTCCTGAGGGTCGCTCTCAGGGATTGATTTTTGGAGACCGGGATCTTCGCGCCCCTACGCGGCCAAGACATGGCCGCCGTAGGTCGTTGCTGAGGGGTCGGAACCCATGTCGTCCGACCCTCGATCTTTTACCCGTTGAAGTGTGGTCTGTTGAGTACCCGAGCTATGTGATCCCGACAAGTTTCATACCGTATCCGCCTCATCCGGTGAGCATTCTCTCCCTTTCACTCCGCTGTCTCATCTGTCCCATCTTGCTTCTAGGGTTACACAGCCGAGGAAGCGAAAGACCCGACCTTCCTGAACGAATTGCACCTCCGTTGCTCACCGCGTTGCTGAAGGACTCCGCCAGCAGCATCCCGTTTGCCCATGCTGCCTACCAGGTAAAATACGTTTTTTTACCTCATCTTTCAATTCCTTGGATGCTAAGGCCATTTGCAGTATTACGATTGAAAGCAGAGCCGCTATAGTTTTTCTAAACATTTTTCTTTGCAAGATTTCATTTACAAATCTGACCCACCTCCACTGTGCTTTGCAGATCTTATTGATATACGTGGCAGTGAAGGTAACTATTATGTGTATGTTTCTCTTTTTGTTTCTGACTTAAAGCTAGAATATTTGTTATAAATTACTTATAAATGTCCGTGCATATGCCTGTTCACACATAAAAATTTCGTCACAACTTTGATTCCTTTCTTTGATTGTTGGGATTCAACATTTTATGCCATCTCCTTACTACTATTTTTTGGTTCCCTAATCCCTATTACACTCTTCTTATTTCTGTTGTCTGTGAAGAAACAGCATCCGTCTGGTCAATAAGCTCTGATTAGCATTCCTCCATACGACCTACCAGCCAGGTTGTCAACAAAATGCTTCAATGCGAGGTGCGTAGTTTTAGCTTCAATGTTCACAATTACATCTTCACTTTTTCCAACCTATTCGATGCTTACTAAATTTGAAGTCCTGCCGCTGATTTGTCATTTGTCTAACTGATAGGAATGCCGACTCAATGTTGTCGGTAGGCACGTACATTAGAGGTCGATTCGTTACTAGACCATTGCTGCAAATCCAACCATCATCTTTCCTACTTCCTGTTGCTACGCATAGCTTTCAATGTCTTGTCATATGGCTGAGTTCCTCGAAATCATTTTATGCATGTAACTATTATAATGTTGTATTCCAATTATTTTTCCCTTTTAATATCTAATGTACTTATACAGCACTGCCATAATTCTTGCAGCCTGTCTCGAAGACAAAATTTTTGACATTTCATATTAGAATTGCGAATTTGAGCTGCATGATCTTGCATAACCATTTTCCATTTGCCAGTCAACAGTTCTTAGCACTACATTGTTTCTTATAGATTTCCCTCAAGGTATAGTTTATCAGCAAGCCTTAAATCTTCATATTAGCGCACCCTCTATGTCCTATTCAAGGTAGATCCTTGATGGCTTGCTCATTGAGTATGAATCAATGTCTTATGTTCCTGTAAAATTGAGAAAGATAGCTACTTTTCTGCAAAAGTGCTATATCAGGTATGAAACAAATTGTCCTTTTCTTCTCAACATTTGCTGCAAATAAATTCTCAGAATATATCTGTTTTCTAACATATTATTGTCTAATCATATTTCACATGCTTCTCAGATTAAACAGCTTAATAAAGTTGTTCTTACAATCCCAGTAACAATAACAAACAACATTGTACTTCAAGGACCCACTGAAAACTCTGAACTACCCGTTGCTGCAGTAACTGAATCACTGCATGCTGAATTTTCCAGAATTTTAATATTAATAAGCCTGCACTTCTGCTTTGCAGGATCTGATGTCTGCTGTTCCTCCTCAAAAAACTCGAACTGCGGGGGGGGGGGGGGGGGGGTTAAGACCGCCTCTGCGGCATTATATTAAAAAGAAGACCTCACGCAAATCGAGAAAATCTCCGAACCCCTGTCCCACTCTTACACAGCGGCACCATAGCCCGTGTGAGAATGACCAACGACGTAGGTCGGTCCTTAGACCTGTGCTTTGGTGTAGGACAGACGAAGGGATTTTTTTATCCTCATCCTAAAATTCGCTCCCAGTGAGAATTGAACTCAAAGACCTGAGGGTGCTACTGAGGCACCTCAACCACTCCTCAACACTAGACTGATGTTCCAATAGGAATAAAATAACAGAGGCTTCTAGCCTGTTGCAAATTGACATATGTTTTGCTTAATAGTTTCTTTCCTTCTGTGTTCTTGCTACAACTGGTACATGCTCAACTTGGTACATTCTACTTTTAGTGTTATGGCCTTCACAATCCTTGAATTGTTGGAATCTGAATCTCATTATAATTTACTCCTAAATATGCTTATTTTTGTTGTCTTTCTACTATTTTGTGCGAGATTCTATTTATTGTGCAGACTACATAGATATATGGCTCTGTTTTTTTGAAGATATCTTAACTGGATTCAAAATACATGCAAGAGAATGAAAACTTAATGCATGCCACTTTGGCCTTCTTTCAAGAGTATTGGACCTTTTGTAAGTATTGCTATGTTTGGTTCTCTTATCATACGATAGGGAATGTGCATATAATGTAATATATGTTTGCACACAGAATGATAGTATTCAATTTTTTAAAATTAATTTACTCTAGACTTTGTACTCTAAATTATTCGATGAAATATGCAAGCTGCAAAGCGCGGGGATTTCAGCTAGTTCCAAATCAATAACATAACGTGCATAAAGTTGTGATAGAATTTTGAAGTTTAAGTTTAACATGTTTGCTATCGATTTCGGGAAGTTTCACTAATTCACGTACAGGCTCTCGCTCCTTGCGTGTTTGCCATTTTTTGCGAGTCTTGTGACATCTCTAATGTCCGAATTATCTTCAAATATATTGCAATGTTTTCATGTGACATGAAACATAGTGTATCCTCTAAAGAATGGAATAAAGCTTATGGAGCAACATTACTAATTGCCCATGCTAAAAGTTCTACAGTACAGACCTACGTTCTGCACACCTGATATCATGTTAAAGCATCATTTCTGGAAGGATCAGGTCGTCCTACGCAGTGAAGCTAGCTAGATACACCTATGCCGCGCCCGCGATGTCTGGCTCCCTGGAAGAACAGTACAGTGCAGGTATGCGAACATACTGAGCAGCCAAAAAATTGTTTGGACTATTTACCATTGATTAAATTTACATCAGTGCTACAAAAACGAACCATGCAGGCTGCGTATTAAAAAGGAACAGTCATTCTTTCCTGTATACAAACCTACAACAGTACAACATGGATCTATGAACCATCAACATGATTAACAGCGTAGGTGCAGAGTAGCTAGCAGAAAAAACAAAAGCTTCTAGTTCTTGACGCATTTCTGTCTTTCAGACCCTTGCTGAAGGCTGAGATAGCAAGACGCTCTGAGGCGTATGTCATAAAAGATGCCAGCACAACACCGCCAGCGACCATCAATCCTAGCCTGCCAAAGGAATAAACATACATGAAGTGGAAAGCAAAAAACCAAGCAAGACCTTCATCGATAAAAGATACTTCAGACTGATTGTAAGATGAATTTATGCTATATTACTTGAGATACTAATTACAAAGTTTAATAACTTTGGTAAGGAATATGGGCCTCGGTGCCTTACTTTGTGAACAATGCGGTTATGCCCAATAAAGTTGGTAATAGAACAGCAATAGTTGCTATAGCTGCCATCCCAATCCAGTAAAATGTTGCATCTATGTCACAGTCTGATGTATTTCGTTGATTGCCTGCAAAAGACCAAAATTATTTGTTACATAGGTGTTGGGAACTCTGGAAGGAGAAGAGGTTATATTATTCAACATACCTGTAACCATATGATTATCAGATGAATCAGAGTTGCTAAACCCCATATGATTTGCACAAATACTTCCCCACCGATAGGTGAAACGAAGATAACTCCCAAAAATAAGGAAGAATGTCACAAAGGTCCATTCAAACATCAGCAGCAAACCTGTCCATGGCATAACCTGCCTTGGAATGATGGCAAAAGAAAAGGCAAGAGAGACACCAGCAGACAAAAAGCAGACTATCACGGAGATCGCTCCAAAATAAGGGGGTAGCTTTGAATGTGTCCCGTTCGAGAACTGCAGAAATTTGAGTCAACTGTTAAGCCAAAATCAAATAATGAGTATATTTCCGTAAGATAGTACAAAATGATGTAAAAAAAACAGAAATAAGAATTCAAAGGCAACAATATTTCCTCTTCTCAGTCCAAATCTGTACTTTCACACAGGACTTACAATTGACCAATAATCTAAATATTAGAATTTAAGATTTAGGAGTCAGTAAATTTCTGAAACGAACGTCTTAAGATCTCACAGCTGTTATTAACAGTGACACATTGGTCCAACAACAAGTACTCGATAGCATGCAAACTGAATGAGATTAAGATTTCTTGTCGAAGAATAGAGGACTAACCCTTTCATTAGAAATACCAAATACAGATGGTGAAACACCAATTGTTGAATAAGACGGAAGTGACTCTTTAGATTTGTATTTGTGGCGAGCTCTTCTAGCAAATGCGCATAGAGATCTTAATAGCTCTTTGTTTGTCTGTCAAAAATATTAAGTAGATAGAATGATAAGGTGCATGTGCCTACGATGTTCAACAAGAAAAGAAATAGCTAGGAGCAAGACGTTACCAGAAAGCAAGATTGGTAGTAACCAAATATCAATAAGCAAAATGGGAGAATGAACAAAATTTTGACCACTAGCTGGTCATGAGGGTTCCTCCCTCCAGTTCCTGGGAGGGATTCTTCAAGTTTTTGCCTAATATCCTACAGTGATAGAGAGCACAACTTTATTGTCAACATTCTGCAAAATCAACTTTCTTTGTAAATGCAATTGAAAGCAAGTAAAAGATAAATGAAATAGAGTTACCTGCCATATTTCAACAGGTTTTACAAGCCAGGCTGTCCACCAGTCCCACGGTTTAAGGGGACCCAGCGTGTAGTGGATAACTCTTAGCTCTTTTTCATCAACCATCCACTGTAGCAGGGAATAACAAAGTAAGGCCAGAACCAAATGTCATGTGCAAAATGTAAATAAACATTCTAATGGTGCCCACGAGATTAAGTTTTGTTCTCATAAATAAAAATAATAATCTAGAATAAAACGCAACTAAAGCACAAATTCTTGGCATTGATGTTAAAGGCCTTCAGTAAATTTGACAAAGAATCCTGCGAGTAAACTCCAAACTTTCAATTACGAAAAAAAAAGAAGTCCAAGACAATTAATTGATTGATGAATGTGCAGGGTACTGGTCCTATGAATATACAATTACACATAAGGAATATTACCTTGTTGGCTAGCATATAAAGACCAACATCAGCATTATATAAGGTAGAAAGGCGCTGTGTCTCAGGTTCAGGGGTTAAAGGTGAGTCTGGCTCAAAAACACGGGAGTTGGGGAAATCCGAATAATATGAATTAAGAAAACCTTGGTCCCCTGCATGAATTTAATCAGCATTCCAAGTTAGATTCTAAATATGCAATCACCAACGCACAGAAGGTGTTATAAAAAGAAAGAAACAAAAACTTCCACAGGTAACTGGTACTTGAAACCTATCTGTACTAGTGATAATATCAGCCCTAGAAAATTGATCCACAATATTAAAGAGCTCTCTGAAGAACACTGCACTGTCTTGGAAAACGTCAATCGAATATATGAGTTAGTATTATTTTCCATGATCATGAGCTATGTTGCCCTCCTCTGGCCGAGCAAAGATATAGATACTGTCCAAGATGGGATTTGGGAGGAAATATTTGATCTATCAGTAGCGGGCCTTGCAGCATGTTTGGCCCAGAACAAAGATGTGAGTGGCTTGAAGATAGAAGCAAACAAAACATCACAGAACAGTATGCTCTGTACTTGTGTTACAGCATAAAAATTGTTCATGTGTAGCCATGGAATGCAGATGATATTCTCAAACCGGAATGGGAACTAAGGGCTGCACAGGTGTTGCCACGGGAAAACCTACCATGAAAGCAAGTGCAGGCCAGTGATGCAATGAATCATTCAAGGGTGTGCAATTCAGGAGAACTAGAAGGTGGCCATGTACATATCTCCAAGGATAATAATGCTCTTAGGATAGTTTTGGATACATACGAGAGGACTCATCTATAAAGTATTGCATGCATTCCCATAGAAAATAAAATATTTTTATAACAAGTAATCTGAAGCTATCAGTTTTCTATTGTTATAGTTGGGTACTTGTAAAATTAAGCAATATATGGTCTGATCAATAAATAAAAGAAAAATTAACTTCGTATGATCTAATCAAAATGTAATACTCGTTAAAAGAAAAGAGCAAACATGATTGGCAAGTGCAGTGACCTCCAGTGTAAGAGGGCAAATGACCCACTTTGCCGATCATATCGTTAAAAAGAGTTTCAGAGGGTTCAACAACCATCACTCCAGAATTCATTCTCTCAGAATGCTTCAAGTTTCCACAGAACTTCCCACACTTAAAAAGGTCATCGATACTTTTAACGACTATTGTATCTGCATCAAGGTAAACAACTGGCAAAGAAGCGCCCTGTTAGACCAATAAATGAAATTGAGGCCATGATAACGGCGATAGTCTGAAATACTGAAAACCTCACTTAAATATTACCTTTCTTGTAGCTTGTCATATTGAATATCTTTAGTTTGGTGTACACGCCCCAAAACCTCTTTGGCCTAACTTGGTTCGGATTTGCAAGTAACGATATACGGTTCACGATCCAGCCATCTGCCTGAAACTTACGTAATGTTAATTTCACTACAAAATAAAAAATGACATACGATCTGTAATGTCTGAGCCTCCATAAGGACGAAATTAAGCCCTGAAAGCCTGACCCTCCTTTGCGTAGGTGTTACCAAAGTAACAAAATGGATAAGAAGAATGATTTTCTCCCATCCAGCTCCACACTACACATCAGTACCATAAAAGTCAGCAGTACAATTTTACTAAATACTAACCCATGGCTCACTTAGACAGTGGAGATCACAGTGGGCATCCCTTAATCTAGCAAGAACAAGCTCACGGCCTCTGGATTCTAACCCAGTGCCACAGGAAATGCTTAAAAGCTACTGAATCACAAAAATCATCCCAACATTAGCAGCTGCTTAATTACCAGCCGATCATAGCGACCCCACGAACCTGGAGGAGCTTCCGCGAGTACTCCGAGACGCCATCGGAGACGAGTACAACCATGTCGCGGCGCGTGCCGGTGTCGCGGAGGGACTTGCCGAGGACCCGCACGCCAAGGACGAACTCGTCACCGTAAAGCAGCGTGACGTAGGCCTCCTCCGTCACCGCCGCTGCCGTCCCGGAGAGAAGCAGCGCAACCGCCGCGACGAGGGCCGCGGCGGCCAGGAGCGCCGACGGCCGCATCGGGAGTCCGGCCGTCCCCTGATGGGATCGCGGCTGGAGAGGGAAGGGCGCGGGTAGCGTGCTGTCGCTGGGGTGGGGGCACGTGCGGTGCAGTGGGACTAGGCCGGCCTCGGAATCGGATCGGAGCTTTTCGAAATTGGGTGGGGGGCGCTGGTGGTGGTTCCCTTGCCCGGTGGCGGTGTTCTAGCCCTGCTGCTATGGTGTCGCCGTGGAGATTAGTACCAGCCTGGTCAAAGGGCTCGTCCAACTTTGGAATTCGCAGGGCGGCAGAGTGGTTCGTCTAGACGACAGCGATGCGATCATGGGAGGCGGCGGCCGGCAGGAGGAGAGGCTCGAGAAAGCGTGTCAGATTCCACCGGGGAGACGATCAGACGAGGAAGCGAACACGGAAATGGTGCTTCGGGCTTGCGGCCCGGCGGCTGTGGCGCTTGTGGCCGTCCAGTCATGATCTGTCTGCGTGCGGCCCATCTGGGCCGAATTGTTTCAGCCCGTCGTTGCTTCGGCTCCGTGAGCGGCCGCTCGCTGATCCGGCCTGCTCGCAGCCTGTGAGTCTGTGACAGGCCGGAGTAAGCCCCCCCCCGCCCAAGGCCCAACTGCCGCTTTCTGCTGCTGGCACCCCATCCGTTCCGGTCCGCTGTTCCGCCTCCGAGACGCCCTCCCCGTTCCACTGCCGCCGAGGAGACAGAGCCCTCGGCCGTGGAAGGGAGGCCACAGCCTGCGGCGAGCTCCCGCGCTGGCGCAGCGCTCCGCTTGAGATGAACATACTCGTAAGCACATACACCCCGCTTTGAAGTACACTCAAGCTGTGTGCCGCGGCGGTGCTGCCTGGTGGGCGAGGGACACTTACTCCGTTCTTCCTAACGAGTCTGTTGCAGGGCCGAATACGTGGGGGCGGCGAAAAATCGGTCGGGACGGAGAGGCCCCCACAGCCGGAGTACTGGGTGGAGATTTCGGAGTCCGTGTCGCGGCTCTGCAGCTTCGACGACGCCGGCGGAGGCGGTCGCGGCATCTCTGTAATCCTTCTCTCTCTTTTTTTCCCTTGAAGCTGCTGATTTTCTAAACTCCCTATTGCCTAGGGTCAGAGGCTGTTCTTACTTCTTTCTATTAGTATTACTTTGGGTAACAGAAATCCGCTCATTTTAGACTGTAATATCGAGAATGCATTAATTGTGATAAGCATTGGATTGAATATTCCCTAAAAAAGAAGGGGAAAATGGAAGAAATGAAACAATAGCAGTTCATGTGGTTCTAGCATTCACTTGATTCTGTCTGTCCGGTATCTTGTGTTAGAAGGTTTCATGATTGGTCAATATGTTGCCTTTCAGTTTTACAAGAATAGATTGCACTTGCTGCTGTGATCGAGAGACCACCATCCCAACAATTGAACATTTTATGACAGTGATTAGTACAAGTTCTTCCATAAAAATGACAGTTAAATATTTGGTTGGGTGAATGTAAATTATATTATCCCCAATATGCTTGTGCAAACAGAATTCCCTTGTGAAATTACTACAACCATACTTCTACATGATATCCAAAGAGTTTAATCTAAATTCATGTTTAGTCCATAACCATTTTTCCCATGTAGGTAAAGGTTATTCAGGATTCCAGACCTATACATGACAAAGTTGTTGACTCTTTCCTCAACAAATTTTTTCCATCAGGCTATCCATACAGGTACGAAGCCCATAGGCCTGTTGCTATTCTGGATGGTTCTGCTTTGAAACGACTATATGTTAACTTTCTGCTACTAATTGTGCAGTGTGAACGAGGGTTACTTAACTTACACAAAATTTCGAGCACTCCAGCATTTTACTAGTGCTATGCTTCATGTGTTGTCAACACAGGTCAGTAACTCTCAAGTGTGGTGAACTGGTGATTTCATGCATCCAAATGTTGTAACAGAATTTTAGGCGCTTTGAACCATTTCATGTGTTGGTTCTTTGTTTATGAACAGATTAATTCTTCTCAACTGACTGCCCAAGTGGGCTATGGCTCAGTCTTTGTTATTTGCTGCAGGTTTGCGGCCTACCCCTGCACAAGCAACTGCTGTAAGTTGGGTAAGCATAAAATGGTACAGATGCTAAAAATTTAAACAGGTATTGCTTTCGAACATATTGGTTAATTTTCTGTTCTCATTTCAGATTCTGAAAGATGGGATGCAGCACGCAGGGAAGCTCATCTGTAGCAGCATGGGTGCGAGAATGGATTCAGAGCCAAAGAGTTGGAGGATATTTGGTGAGTAATAATGGTCTAAATTATGTATCCCCTTAGTTTCTATTCACTTGCAGTGTTGTATTGATTTTTCTTTTGTGTTGCTATTTTTTTTTCTAATACATGTCATTTATACCTTATTGTTGTTCCTCAGCTGATGTTCTCTATGATTTTGGTACTGCCTTGGATGTCATTTCACCACTGTGCCCACAACTTTTTCTTGAAGTGGCAGGCTTGGGAAATTTTGCAAAGGTGCTGATTCTTATTTGGTTCCACAGGGACAACTCACATCACAGTTCAGTTTTGGATGTACAGTTTGAATATTGATATATAAGCTTCAGTGCTTAATAAAATGTGCCCAGCCCACAGCAGGCATCATTGGTATAGTTATTGAATAATTACGCAATAAGAACATAAAAAATGAATTATTATGCCCTGTTTCTCTTCCCAAAACTTGAGTTGCACTTATTATTATAGCTTGTCATTGCAGGGAATTGCTGTTGTTGCAGCCAGAGCGACACGGCTTCCGATTTATTCTTCTTTTGCGAAAGAAGGTAATCTTAGTGACTTGTTTGCTAAAGGAGAAGCCATTTCAACACTTTTCAATGTCATGGGGATAGGAGCTGGAATTGGATTAGCATCCACTGTCTGTTCAACAACTCAGGGGAAGGTACATATTTAGAGAAAGTTGGGACTATATCGTGTTCAGTTGCCCTATACTATCTAGCATTTCGATGTGTAAAAAAATTGCAAATAAACTGTCATAGTCGAGCAATCATACAAATTAACTCCATGGCAACAGTTGAGCTAGACAGACTTCTAGTTCTCTTATCTAGGAGATTTTCACCTAGATTATCCAGTGCTTATCATACTAGGATGGATCTTGTTGAGATACCACACCCCTATATATCCAAGGTCTGCTTATTAATTCTCTGAACTGCTGTCATAGTGACTGAAGACAGTGGTTGAAGGTCTCTTGACAATAGTGGTGGTGTGGAAGTTCTCTGATTTTTTGGTAGTAGTGATGGTTGTGGCGATTCAGAGCTTGTGCTCATTGTTGTTAGCCATTGACATGTTTTTGTTTTACCTTATTATGGCCTCCTATGCTACAGTCTTGTTTTTTTTCTCTGCTTTATCAATAGTAGCAGGTACTAGGAACTGAGCCAAGCTCTGTTGGTTAGGGGGTCGAGGTTGTGGGTATGCACCCCCGACCACCCAGGTTCGAATCCCCATACTTTTGAATTTGGTCCTATTTGGTCTCTATTCCTTCTTCATGGAAAACCATCTAGCACCTTCCAGGTTGGATCTCCTTTAATTGAAGAGAGAAAACGAGCTACTATCATGTGTCACTCATTAAATGGAATAACCGTCCAAAATAGCATATGTTCATATATGTCTTGGAACAGTTAACATGTTTTGTTGCAAGTTTTTCACTTTTACTGAATAGATTTTGAATAAAGTTTTTGTGCTACTCAATGTGTTTATCCAACTAGACCAGACACAATAATTTATCGTACATCATTTTGTGTTGTAATAGTTGTTTTGTTTCTATTTTTTTAGTTCACACATTGAATTGATATTTCGGTGATTGCATAGTGTCTGAGCTCATCATCTTCTTGAAGAACTTCCTCTTGTATACATGCTTCTAATTATATTTTCATTTTTTGTCAGTTAATTGTAGGCCCATTGCTTTCTGCTGTACATATATACGGAGTTGTGCAAGAGATGAGAGCAACTCCTGTAAACACTCTCAACCCACAGAGAACAGCAATGATTGTGGCTGATTTTGTAAAGGTTAGTATACTAGTAATATTTTTTGTTCCTTTTGATTACAGTACTAATGTTTCTCTACGCTACAGAGCGGAAAGGTTTCTAGCCCAGCCGAGCTAAGATACAGAGAAGACCTTCTATTTCCTAACCGATTAATAGAAGAAGCTGGAAGTGTGAAAATCGGACAACCGCTTCGTCGAGTTTTGAGCCCACAGCTTATCGAACACTTGAGATCAACCTTCCCAAATGAAAAATTTTTACTGAACCAGAAAAGCAACAAGACATACATGGTTCTGGAGCAAAGCGCGAGCGGAGAGGACGCATTGAGAGGGTGGCTGGTCTCTGCGTTCGCTTCAGAGATGGAGAAGTCGAGCGCTGGTTCACGTGAGGCGGCTCTGAACGAAGCGTACGAGAAGATGGAGAGGGTGTTCCCCACGTTCGTATCAGAAGTCAGGGGTCGCGGCTGGTACACGGATCAGTTTCTAGACGGGAATGGCAGTCGGATCGCATTTGCAAAGTTTCAGTAGCTGCTTATTACTAGGTTTCGTATTTCTATAGAAAGATGCTGGGGCAGTACTCGCTTTCAGAGTGACAGATCAATTTTTTTGTTCCTTCTTTTCTGTAGAACGTTTGGGTTTTCCTGTAGAAAATTTTGATGCCGTAATGTCTGCCTACCGCTGGTTTCCGGTTTGCAGTCCTCCGCACGACGCATGAACGAATGAACTGGGAGACTGGATGCACAAACCGTTCCTGCGATACGGCAGCCGACCAAAACGATCGCGATCGGCAGATTCGTCGCCGAAAACGTTGGCCTGGCAGCGATCGCGACTCGCAGCGATGGAAAACGGCGACGTTTTTCGGAGACGCACAAAAGGCAGTAGAGGTTCAGCGCCCGCTCGCTTTTCACATTTGGGAACGGCCGGACTCCGGAGACGAACGACAAACGGAGGAGAGCTGCCCGTGCTTAGTGCGAGGTGACGTACGCTTGGCGAGGACACGACGCAACGAGGCCTCGACCGGGCGTCGGCCGTCCGGGCTACCGCGGGAAAGGCCGGAGACCCTGTGCACGCACGGCCGTCGACCCGTCGTCGTCGGTGGCTTCCTGATTAAACAGAGACGAGCTCTCGTCTCGCACTACACGCGCGCGGCCCTGGAAAATCCGCGTCGCTTGCTGATCGAGACGTGATTATCAGTATGATGGACTACTTAATTAACATGATTGATTGATTGTAGTGATGTCATCCAGAGAAGTGGCGTGGCTTGAGGACGACTTCATTTCGTTTTATTTGATCGCGACGAGTTCAATTTAATCGTGACGGCGACGTACGCCGTCTGAACGCGACGCGAGGCTCTTATCTTTTTACTTTCCTCGTGCGTGAGCTTGCGACCTGTTCGTGGTCGTGCGTGCGTGCGTGCGCATATGCTGATCACGGATAAGGATGATCGAGTAGCTAGTAATCTGCAAATGCTTGATTTTTGGCATACACGAAACGAGCTCGATCTCGGGTGCTTTCCACCGAGGATTGTTGGTTAATCCCGTCCGGGTTTCAGCTTCAGCTCGTAATCTGAACTTGACGATGATGGAGTCCAAGTTTGGCAGTTTTCTCAGGAGTAGATGCCAATGGCAATACAAACAAAATCGTTGTTGCAGGAGGCCGCCGTTGCCGCTGACTATTCATTCTGCTTGAGAAGCCGGAACATGGCACGATCATGTTCAGACGACGGAACCATGCTCGGTGATGGATTTCAGCAGCTCCGCTAAGCCCTCCCCTCCCATTGGTCAGCAATAGCGGCGCCGCTGACCGGTTGACCCTACGTGCTGGCTACTACTGGTGGGTGCTGTAGTAGTACTAGCGTACCTGGCGTCGTACTTCAGTCGTTGCTCCGGTCAAACTAAAAACGCACATGTTGCAATGGCATTATTCTTTTTGACTTAGTACTACCTCTATCTCATATAAAAATTATTTTTTTATTTTTAGAAACTATGTTTGATCATTTTTTTATTCAATTTTTTTTAAATATAAAAACAAATAAATCATGTTTATAGTATTTTTAATGATAAAACAATTTATAATAAAATAAATTATATTTTTATAATTTTTTTAAGTAAGACGAGTGGTCAAACTTGAAGTATAAAAGTCAAAAAATAATCTTTTTATGGGACAATATACTTTTGCAAGGTCTAAATATTCGCACTAGCTCGTTCTTCTATCTAAATTCGTTGTGTTGATTTGAGAGAAAGGCAGACCGATATTCTTGACTACTACTGCGAGTGCAAGACAGTCATACTTTTATCCGCACCCCCCTGCTGATGGATACACCACTTGCCGGTGTGGCATGGCGACGACGGCCTGTTGAACCCTCGTTCCTGTGGCAAGACGCGCGAGCGTCTCGGCGTGCACGCGGGTTCGCACGTGTGCTCTTTCACGGGACGAGCCAGCCAGGAAGCGTGCGCGTATGTGGACCATGCGCACGTGCGTCTCGTCAGCCCTTTCTTCATTCTTGTGGCCATTTCATTATTCCTCTTCAAACCTTGCGTTTAGTATGCGATTGTTCAAATTAATGTTCGTGTGGCTATCTCCATCCGAGACGCTGCAGAGATCGCAAGACACGCGGTGCCGTGTCCGTAGTATGGGTGGTTGTCATGGTCGTTTTCGTTTCAGGACTAGAGGGCCGAATATGTTGGTGTGGATCGGGTTCAGACTTCAGACAACAGTGAATGAAAAGGTCTATGGAAGGAACACAATTTCGATGGTCAGATCTTCATCCAAGGGTCAAGCAAGAGAGTTCACGAACAATAGAATGTTAGAAATTGATCTTCACCCGTTTTGACCCAACGGCCTTAATAGGTCCTTGACCTAATCGCGCCCTGATCGGGGGCGCCCAGCCCATTATGGCTGGTGGGCCCCTGTCGCCAGCGCCACAATAAATAGAGGTGGGAGGCCGGCCGGAACTTATGACTTAGGTTCATTCGTACCGCCGCACCCCACCGACATCTCTAAACCCGATCTGTGAGAGAGCGCTGTGCCGACGGGAAGCACCACCGCCACGACGACCGCCGCCACCGAGAGATCGACGACGACGCCGTGACTCCAACGGCACTGCCCTCTTCACCGACCGACGCTGCCCAAGAGCAAAGGACCGCACTAACAAAGGGCAGATGGTTGGATCATCTTCCTCGACTTCGGCGACCGGATCTGAAGGTATTTACCACCTCCAAACCACAGATCTATTACCGACACAGATACTCTCGAATCTACACTCCTAGACCCAGAGAAAAGATTACAAAATTGGCATCAGAGCCAGATCTAGGAGTGGATCTCGACAAGTATGGAAAAACTCGTCGAAACCCTACCCGCGAGCAAAGATCCAAAAGAAAAATTGTAGCCACGGGCTACATTGTGGCGGACGTCTAGGGCTCCGCGAAAGAACCGCGAAAAAGAAAGAAAAAGAAAAGAAAAATAGAAGCCGCAAAAGATCCCGCAAAAGATCTGGA
>BCLH01000149.1:142008-175904 GCA_001602315.1 Zoysia pacifica | reverse complement strand
ACGCGGGCAGCCGCCGCCACCGCCAGAAAACTCGTGAGAAAAGAGAGGAAAGAGGAGGGCAAATGAATTAGGGTTAGGGTTGGAAACACTTCCACTCTTTTTATACCCTCCGAAAAATGAGCGCATCCGTTCGATCTCGATCCAACAGTCCAGATCGCGCGATGGCTAAATGGGCCAGATTCGGCCCAAGAGGGAGAGTGAAATTTCGGCCCAAGCCCAGGTTGGCTTGTCCGAATTACAACAGGCCAATGGGCCAGGCCGAATTTCAATTTCGACCCAAAAAAAAGTTTTTCTATTTTCTTTTTCAGAGGCATTTTTAATTGATTAATTAGGTAATTTTTTATCTAATTAAATCTGTTAAAATTTGAACAAACAGGATAATTTTGACAGAATAGAAAATTGATATAAATGCTTCTGAAAATTAAAGAAATTTTGTTTTCCGCTGCGTACTTCAAAGAAATTATTTTCATTATTAAATTTCGAACCAACGGGAGAATTTAATTTTGGAAAAATAGTAATAAATTTCAGATAATTATGATATTGTTATTTTCTGACCAACGTTGATAATAATATTATTATAATTTTTGTAATTGACATTTATATATTTTTTCTATTTCTGTCCAACGGTGATGTAGATTTAATGTATAATATAAAATTGTGTGTCATATTTTGACCAACGTTGAAAATAAGACATATAATTTTTCTTTTTTTTTATGTTCTCACTTTATTTGATTTGTTTACAGACGGATACAACTTAATGAGTTGTATCAAAGAGATTCCCACTCTCAAAGGTGACAACTATGGAGAGTGGAAGAAAAAGATAGACCTAGCGTTTATCTTGGCTGAGGTGGACTGGGTCCTGACCACAGCATGTCCCACTGAGCCTGAGGAGCCAATGAGGAAAGAGAATGAAACTGATGCTGCTTGGCAGACAAGACAGAGGGATTTTGCTCCTTTAAAGATGTCTTATGATCTTGAGCATAAAAAATGGACCACAGCCAACAAGAAATGTATGGCTGTGATAAAGAACACGATTGAGCCTGCAATTGTGGGTTCAATCGCAGAGTGTGACACCGTTACAGAGTACATTGAAAGAATAAAAAGTCAGTTTACTGGCTCTTCAAAGACATACGCCACACAAGTCATTAGACAACTTGTGAATGAAAAGTACTCTGGTAGTAACGGTGGCATTAGAGAGCACATACTGAGAATGAGCAACATGGCATCGAAGCTCAAACCAATGGATCTGGGTCTCAAAGATGCACTCCTTATCCATTTGGTTTTTACTTCTTTGCCAAAAGAGTTTAAAACGTTTATTGTCAACTACAATATGCAACCCGAGTCTTGGGACTTGGAAAAGTGCATAGCAATGTGTGTGCAAGAGGAGGATAGAATTAAAGCTTCACATGGTGGTTCTATCAACTATGTGAAGGATAACAAAAGAAAACACTTCAACAACTACTCCTCAAAGAATAAGGGAAAAGCCCATGTACATCAGCCTCATCAGAATAAATTTGCAGTGGACAAAGATCAGTGCCTTCATTGCAAGAAGACAGGACACTACAAGAAGGACTGTCCTTCATATTTAAAGATGATCATGGCAAAGAAAGGTGAGAACATTATTACCTTTATAAATGAATCCCTATATGTGCAATATTCAAAATCTACTTGGTAGATTGACTCTGGAGCAACTGTTCATGTTGCTAATTCATTGCAGTGATTCCGTTCGATGAGGACTACGCAAAGAAGAGAAAGATGCATTAAAGTTGCAAACGGAGTCCAAGCTGAAGTTGAAGCCGTTGGCGATCTTTCATTAGAGCTAGCTAATGGCTTCATTCTTATACTTAGAGATGTTCTTTATGTACCCTCTCTACAGAGGAATTTGATTAGTGTTTCATATTTGGATAATGATGATTATGATTGTCATTTTAGAAATGGCAAGTGTGAAATAAAGTTTAATAAAGAATGTGTTGGTTTTGCCATCTCACAAAATGAGGTTTATTTGCTATTACTACGTGATGATGTGAATGTCGTATGCGATAATAATAATGTTGCGTGCGAAATAAAAGAATCCTCGTCCATGAAAGAAAATAGAAAACGAAAAAAAACTCTAGATGAGTCGTCGAAATTATGGCACTGTCGTTTAGGCCATATTTCGAGGGGAAGAATAGAAAGACTAGTTAAGAATGATATTCTTCCTCCACTAGAGTTCTCAGACTTAGAACAATGTCGAGATTGCATTAAAGGAAAATATGTAAAGAAAATTAAGAAAGATGCAAAAAGAAGCACAGGAGTTATACAAATTATTCACACGGATATTTGTGGTCCCTTTTCTGTGAAGAATATAGATGGTTATGACTCGTTCATAACATTTACGGATGATTACTCTCGATATGAATATATTTATCTAATCAAAGAAAGACATGAAGCCTTGGATAAATTTAAGATATTTAAGGCTGAAGTTGAAAACCAACATGATTTAAAGATAAAGATAATCCGATCTGATCGTGGGGGGAGTACTACGGTCGGCATACCCTGTATGGACAAGTCCCTGGACCTTTTGCAAGGTTTCTACAGGAAAATGGAATAGTTGCCCAATATTCTACACCGGGCGAACTTCAGCAAAATGGAGTAGCTGAAAGACGCAACCGTACCTTAATGGATATGGTGCGAAGTATGATGAGCTATTCTACACTGCCATTGAGCTTGTGGATGGAGGCGTTAAAAACCGCTATTCATATTCTCAACAGAGTACCAAGTAAGTCAGTGCCGAAAACACCGTACGAATTGTGGACAGGTAGAGTTCTCTTGTTAAACCACTTACGAGTATAGAGGAGCCCAGCTGAGGCTAAAGTATTTAACCCAAATCTTAGGAAACTAGATCCCAAAACTGAGAGTTGCCATTTTATTGGTTACCCAGAAAAGTCAAAAGGTTATCGTTTCTATTGTCCAGATAGACATACAAAGTTTGTAGAAACGAGACACGCTGTCTTCTTAGAGGATGAGATGATGAGGAGGAGCATGGTAGCTCGAGAGATTGACCTTGAAGAGAAGCGGGCGTATGTGCCGACTCCGATGATTCAAGAGCCATTCTTTACACTACCTGCTGTCGCTGCACCGACAGTGCGAGACACTGTGGTGCAAGCACCTGTTATTGTTCCTCCTGTGGCAACAATAAATGAGAATGAGGAACCTGTTTCTCAGGATTCAATAGAACCTATTGCCACAGATGAGGGGGAGCAACAACAGTCTCAAACAGAAAATGTACAAAATGAAGAGGCCCCGAGGAGGTCTCAAAGAGTAAAAAGATCAGCTATTTCTGATGACTATGAAGTTTATCAGACAGAAGAATTTCAAATAGAGGATGATCCCACCTCATTTGAAGAAGCCATGAGAAGCGAAAACTCTTCAAAATGGCTTGAGACCATGGAAGAAGAAATGAAGTCCATGAAGGCTAATAAAGTCTAGGACTTAGAAGTAATTCCTAAAGGAGCCAAAACAGTAAGCTATAAATAGGTTTACAAGACAAAACTCGACTCTCAAGGGAATGTAGAAAGATATAAAGCACGACTCGTGGCAAAAGGCTTTACTCAAAGAGAAGGGATTGATTACAATGAGACCTTTTCTTCGGTCTCATGTAAAGATTCCTTCAGAATCATAATGGCACTAGTGGCTCATTATGATTTAGAGTTACATCAGATGGATGTAAAAACAGCATTCCTAAATGGGGATTTGGAGGAAAATGTTTATATGGCGCAACCGAAAGGTTTTGTTATGGAAGAAAGTGAAAAACTGGGATGCCGTCTAAAAAAATCGATTTATGAGTTAAAGCAAGCTTCAAGACAATAGTACTTGAAGTTTGACAGCACGATAAAGAAATTTGAGTTTAAAGAAAATATTAAGGACAACTGTGTTTATTTAAAGTTTAAAGATGGAAAGTTTATCTTCCTAATCCTGTATGTGGATGATATTCTACTAGCTAGTAGTGATGTCAGTCTACTACTGGAGACAAAAAAGATTTTGTCCTCAAATTTTGATATGAAAGATCTTGGTGAAGCTTCATTCATTTTAGGAATTGAAATTCACCGAGACAGAAACAAAGGGGTATTGGGACTGTCACAAAAGGCATACATAGAGAAAGTATTGAAGAAATATGGTATGCATAAATATAGTCCATCACCTGCATCTATAGTCAAGGGCGACAGATATGGGGAATTTTAATGTCCCAGGAACCAATATGAGATCGATCAAATGAAAGCGGTTCCATATGCTTCAGCTGTCGGAAGCTTACAGTATGCTCAAGTATGTACATGCCCTGACTTAGCATTTGTTACCGGGTTATTTGACAGATTCCAGAGCAATCTTGGAATAGAGCGTTGGAAATTGATAAAGAAAGTCTTGCGTTATTTGCAAGGAACAAAAGGCCTCATGATGACATATAGAAAATCAGATTCACTCCATATAGTGAGGTATACAGATTTTGATTATGCGGGAGATGATAGAAAGTCTACATTCGGATATGTGTTTACTCTCGCTGGAGGAGCTATTTCGTAGAAAAGCTCAAAGCAAACCGTCACTACATCGTACACAATGTATGCCGAGTTTGTTGCATGTTATGAGGCTACGGGGCAGATGAACTGGCTTAAGAAGTTCATACTCGGTTTAAAAGTGGTTGACGACATCTATAGACCACTTAAATTGTACTGCGATAACGAACCCGCAGTAACGTATGCACACAACAATAAGTCAAGTGGTGCTGCCAAACACATTGACATAAAGTACTATGTTGTGAAAGATAAAGTTCGGGATCAAATCATAAGTCTTGAGCATATAAGCACCGCAAAGATGTTAGCGGATCCGCTTACTAAAGGCTTACCACCCAGAGTATTTATTGAACATGTTGTCGGCATGGGTTTAAGGAAAAGCCTGTGATTCCTGAACTAAAGGATGGCCCAAAATGTATAATAACTATTTCAGAACAGAAAAAATGTATTGTAGCTGTTAAGTCTATCGGCGATTGATCGTGACGATGAGACAGTTCTATACATTAACCTGTAATGAAATGAGTGAAGTTAAAAGTAATAAAGATAAAAGTAAAAAGGAAGATCAAGGGGGAGAATGTTAGAAATTGATCTCCACCCGTTTTGGCCCAACGGCCTTAATAGGCCCTTGACCTAATCGCGCCCTGATCGGGGGCGCCCAGCTCATTATGGCTGGTGGGCCCCTGTCGCCAGCGCCATAATAAATAGAGGTGGGGGGCCGGCCGGAACTCATGACTTAGGTTCATCCGTACCGCCGCACCCCACCGACATCTCTAAACCCGATCTGTGAAGGAGCGTTGTGCCGACGGGAAGCACCACCGCCACGACGACCGCCGCCACCGAGAGATCGACGACGTCGCCGTGACTCCAACGGCACTGCCCTCTTCACCGACCGACGCTGCCTAAAAGCAGAGGACCGCACTAATAAAGGGCAGATGACCGGATCATCTTTCTCGACTCCAGCGACCGAATCCGAAGATATTAACCACCTCCAAACTACAGATCTATTACCGACACAGATACTCTCGGATCTACACTTCTAGACGCAGAGAAAAAATTACAACATAGAATAGTCCCCTTCGGAGGGCAGCCAGCCACCTCTTCCTCGAAGCTACGTAGAGCGGCACACATTAGTGCACGTTTCTGAAAGGCTCCCGGGTCCTCCAAGGAGGTTAGGAGGATAAATACCCGGCCGGACGCCCTCGCGACTCCACTCTTGGTCCGCACCACGAGAAGGACAAGCGACGAGTGCTCCCTTCCCCAAAGACAACTAGCTCTCTGCTCCGGACCAGGCAGGCGCGTGCTCAAGCAGAGCTTCAGATTGTACCACTAAGGCACTAATAAGTCAGAGGAGAGGAGAGAGGAAGTGATGGGGAGGGCTCCGTGCTGCGAGAAGATGGGTCTGAAGAAGGGGCCGTGGACGCCGGAGGAAGACGAGATCCTCGTCGCCCACGTCCAGCGCTTCGGCCACGGCAACTGGCGCGCGCTGCCCAAGCGAGCCGGTGAGCGCACGCAGCCTAGGCTTCACCGCCTTCACTTCTCTCGCCTCGCCGGCCGACGCGGAGTGCTAAACGATGAGGGATGTGTTGCAGGGCTGCTGCGGTGCGGCAAGAGCTGCCGGCTCCGGTGGATCAACTACCTGCGCCCGGACATCAAGCGCGGCAACTTCACCAAGGCGGAGGAGGACACCATCATCCACCTGCACGAGCTGCTCGGCAACCGGTACAGTTGCTCCTCCTCGTTCTTTTTTTTTAAACCGTTCTTGCATCTCTGCGGTCTTTTCAGTTCTCACGAAATTGGAGCGATGATTGTTACCTCAAACTGAAACCAAGAGAAACGAGCGGCTCCCTCTTTTTCTCTGTGGGGACATTGTACTACTAGTACAGTACATTATCCTCATGGGCCCCTCGAGGGCAGTGAACGAAGGAAAAAGATAATCAAGTTTAAGCTACTTGGTCACTAGTTAATTGCGTCGCTGATGATGCTCAAGATCCGCCGGAGATTCCATCTCATCTGGCCGCTCCTTGATTTCAGCGCAGTAAAAAACATGCACCTGTTAGCCGGCGCTAAACAGCCGCATCATGTGATCCCTGTAACAGGGCGGGAATCAAATCACGCTAGCCAGGAATCGCGTAGGAGGACATGTCATCTCGTAGCCTGATAATCAAATCCTTTTGACAAATTAAGCTTCTCGCTGATGAGCATCTGAATCGTCTGATCGCAGGTGGTCCGCCATTGCTGCCAGGCTGCCCGGGAGGACGGACAACGAGATCAAGAACGTCTGGCACACGCACCTCAAGAAGCGGCGGGACCCGACCAAGCAGGACCACCACGCGGCACCGGCGGTGGGCGCCTGTAGCAAGAAGAAGCGGAAGCCCACCGCGGCAGCGCCGAAGCGCGGCGGCGCGAGGAAGGCGTCCGAGGAGGTCCCGGGCCTCCCGGCCACCACCGCGCCGGTGTCGCCCAAACGGTCAGCTGTCTCGTCGTCGGTGACCGAGTCGACGTCGATGACCGAGCAAGGCAACACGGGGAGCTCAGGCGGGTTCGCCAGGGACGAGAGCTTCACCTCCTCCTCGGAGGAGGAGTTCCAGATCGACGAGAGCTTCTGGTCGGAGACGCTGTCCATGCCGCTGGAAAGCTTTCACGTCCCCATGGACAGTTTTGACGTCGTCCCCGTCGCATCCTCCTCGTCGGGCGGCAACGACGACATGGACTACTGGCTCGGAGTGTTCATGGAGACCGACGACGTCCAAGAATTGCCGCAGGTTTAGCGAGAGTTTTCAGATCCTTGGCTGATTGATTGGTTGTTCTTTTCTCTCTGTCATCTTTGCATCGGAGGGGATAGTTAACGGAGAAGAGTGTCCATGTGGACTTCAGGAAGAGCGAATGCGACGTGTTTTGCAACTCTGATCAGTCCTTTTACCTTACTGTATGTAAAAAGAAGAAATCAGTGCTCCAAATCCAAACCCTGAAATTCATTTGCACGATTTGCAGATTTTAATGTAGAGCAGAGCTCATCCGATACGGACTCAACGTTAAATCATGTTGACTCAATATATCTTACAGAGTATTCTTCTGTGAGGTTAAGAGGTCACATCATGCGAACGCCAACAATTTCATGTCGCTGTCGACGTGAAATGCTAGCCACCATTGAAGTCTGAAAAAACACTGGGACAAACTGAAGAAAAATATCATTCGTGATTTTACAGTTAAATAATGACAAGAACAGATCTGGCTGTCTCCTGATTGATTCGGTATCACCTTTATTTGATCTGGCAAAGTAAACTACGAACATGTGTGATGCTGATTCACACATAAATTAATATTGTGATGCCATTTCTAAATCCAACTAGTGCCTGTTATGCTTAAAGTGTATACACGGAGGTCAGCTGCCTTAGTTTATGCAAGGGTTCAGACAATTTAGTTTTCTTTATTTATTTTTTGTCAAGGATATCTTTTGAGCTGTTCGAGATGAGTGGAATACACTGCTAATTATCGCCGACAGTTTCATGAGGACCACATCAGTCATATACTCTATATAGAACACATCACTTTCATTGAATGACTACAGTACATATTTCCATTAAAGATGTTTATTCTTCTAAAACAAGATGTGAACACTGCCATAATATTTTCAAGAAAAGGAACTATCCTGGGTACAGAAAAGTAGAGAGCATATCACGGAATTTGTCCTTTGGATTGAAGGCTTCAAAAGTATTGTCGAATACTTCTACAAGTCATGAGAGCATTGCCAATAAACAAGGAACTAGCCACATATCTCAAACGAGGAAATTGTGTTCAGAAAGCATATGACTTAGTGCAGGTGTAAGTATGACGTAAAACTGACGGGAGAATTACTGTCCCCAAGGACGACGTGTGCATACTAATTACTTTAGCCCTTCAATTTTTTTATGCGTTAAGTGTCTAGGAGCTTACCATCTTTTGGTGTCAACTGACAAAAACCTACTGTCAAAAGGTAATGCAGGCATCGCCAGTGGTCCTTGCTAGAAAAGCTGGTCTTGTATACGCTGTCTCTCAAATTATTGGTCTAGGATGTACATGAGATTCAAATTGGCTATTGAGTATGGATATATCAGGTTAACGTAGCCATAATCTAAAGATTAAACTGGCTATCGCCATAGGTTCAGGTTAAACTCCATTTACTAACGCTGGTGGAGGTGATGGCTGCTACTAGATCAATGATATGCCTCAAAAGGTTTGCCCTTTCATGTTTTAGTTCAAATTATATATATTCTTCTAAGGAGCTGCAATATCAAATCAAAAGGGTTAAAAGAAAAAAGGTCTAGCTAGCAAGGGCTCATACTCTCACTTAGCACTATGAAGATACCAGACATGGAATAATTGATACCAATATTCAGAAGAAAAAAAAATCATTCAGATATAAAGGTAGTTGTGATGATTTAATTATAATGTATAGAAGTCAAAAGTAAAGTGTACAAATTTCTACGTTGATTAGATAGACCAACTCCACAACAAAATCGTGGAGGGATATCTGCAGTTTGGTACACTGAACATAGTCATCTCGCACTTCTTAGAGGCACCAAAACTAAAATTATAATGTGGTTGCAGCAGCACATGTGCATATCCATATTTCGCAAGGGCGGCCAAAATGGTGACATGATTGTGCCACTAGAAAAACATGTGATCCCAGCGCAAGCAGCCACTGCTTTCTCAGGTTAATAAGAGCATTACTGACCTTTTAATTTTCTTAGTTTTCATTACTGCCTCTTGATATGTTAATTGTTATTTTTCGAAGGATCCGGTAAAATACCAGCTTTTTATTATAAGAAGAAAGAGAGTTTACATGAGCAAAAGCATATGTTAATTGTACATGTGCGTAGTTCATTTAAATTTGTTGGTTTCTATACTTGTGATCAATAGAAAAGTGTACTGGTAATCCTGTGTGGTGATGTTCATCAGGGAACAGCGTAAAGGTACGGGAAATTATGTTTGGCTCGGTTCCGGTAATTTATTGGAAGCAAGTGCCATGCGAGGCGCAGACTGCACGAATTCGTCAGAAAAATCTTTAAAAAACAGTTAGGAACATGACTGACAGAAGGGATGAGCCAATAGCAACCACGCATCTCCAGTTTCTTAAACTGGATAAAGAAAGTATTTTGCGACAGTTTCACCGAATATTCCAAAGTACAACCATAATAGTACTTGTAAGATGATCAACTCATGTTTGCCCCTCTTTATTATTGGTCAAATAAACAAGCCACAACTCGATCGACAACACGACGCCATTGGAGCAGTGAACAGCTCGCTGAACACATCGCCTTCAGCTTTCGTGTCAATAATCCGTCCTAGTCTAGGCTGTCGTGTCGGATGGCAACCTCCATATTGACTAGTAGTAGAAGTAGAGATTAAGGTCATACTTACTGAGTTTACAGTACAAGATATCGTCAAATCAAACATGGAATATCCAAAGTAATCCGACGAAAAGCCATGGCTTTTAACTGGTCTGCAACTGGCAAACAAAATCGGACTGTCTAATAACTTTGGCAGGAAGTTTACGGCGCCGTAAAATACTTGCGTTATTGGTGCTTAGCTCGCTTGCCGTCTTGAGTAACCCGGTTTTGTTCTCTGTCCAAGATATCTGTGCGGACCTGCGAGTTCATAGAAAAATTAGTGCCGTTCAACACTGGCTTGCTATTTGCACCAAAATGAAACCATGATAAAGGAAGAAACAATGCAGAATGGAACGGGAAATGGGGAAGAGGTACTCTACCTCCATTGAGTTTTGCAGGTGCACTGTGAATTCAGTGCGAATTAGATTGCAGAACTGCGGTAAAATATTGTTAGGGATGAATTTTGAATTGTGAAGCACCTCCTTTTGCCCAGTGTCAAGGCTAATCACATACTGACCTTTACAGATGGTTTTCACGCCACAAACATTTCCTAACATGTCCACAGCATCGACACGCACAATGTCATTCAGAACAAGATACACAACTTCAGGTTCACTCATGCTAATGACAAGGAATGTTGGTGTAACCTTCGGCAAGTTCTTGTCAGCAAAGCTTTTCTATATCTCTCTCATACTTACCTGTCCACCACGCACCCACTCTTTGAGATCATGCGACAGAAATCAAGTTTTAAGTGTCACTTCCTCCCAGAACCATCCTTCATTGTAGCCATGCAAGCAAACAAATTTAAGCGCGCCACCAACAGTGCCCACGGATCCATTGGCGGATCTAGCTCAATAATTTAGGTACGACGATGAATAATTATTTATAGTATTATTTTAAAAATATATTTTTATTAAACAAAATTTTATTTAACATGTATTATAAATATATATTATCACATAACATTTTATTACATATTTAGTTAAATATACTTGAGAACTTTAAACTATTATAGAAAATAAAATATATTATAGATATTATACACCATATACAAATTATCTTTTACAATCAGTTTTAACAAAAAGTATTACAGTTAGAAAAAGATTAGGTCCTTACTCATAAGAAATAAAAAAGTAAGAAGCAATACATGTTATAATATATATATACACACACACTAATACTAAAGATATTTTTTGAAGATAATATCTTTATAGAAAATATTTTTACATCTTATAGTATAAGATGTAAAAATATTTTCTATAAAGATATTATCTTCAAAAACATATTTAGTACTTTAAAGAGTTTTTAAAACTCCTACACTTTTACCAATACTATGGTTTTTAAAACTATAATATTTGTTATATTCAAACATCCATACATTGTAGAATTAAAGTATTTTACAAAATCATAGTAGTATTTTTTTTTAAAAAAAACTTTAAAAATACTTTGTATCAAAGAGAGCCTTAAGATTCATTTAGTTGTCTATGTTCAGTAACATGTTCAGTATCTGAGTACCAGACTCATTTCAATCTGACTAAGAATATCCAATGTCTTTTTTTTGGGCTGATTGTATTTATTCATCTCGGTTGAGAGGAGATGCTGTTTGGTTGATTATAGGAGTATCTTTAGTATTAAAATTATACAGTTTTATTTAAATCCATACTACAACGGTTATTACTCCATCCGTTTTTAAATTGATGTCGTTATTGACTTTAAAAAAAAACTTTGACTATTTATCTTATTAAATTTTTTTAATAAATATCATATATTTTGTTATGATTTAATTTATTATTTGAATTATTTGAATCACAACTTAAAAATTTATCAATTTGAGCAATTTTTAAATAAGATAAATCGTCAAAGTTGATTTTAAAAGTCAATGGCAACATCAATTTAAGAACGGAGAGAGTAACGGAGGGAGTATGTAGTATCATGCTTAATCCATTTTGAATATAACCATAAATTAGAACAGGGAGAGTAACGGAGGGAGTATGTAGTATCATGCTTTATCCATTTTAAATATAACCATAAATTATACTGCTCTATTCTAAAATATAAGCATTTCTAGTGTTGGTCCAAGTCAAATTTTCTATATATATATTATGTTACTAGATTCATCATTAAATATATTTCATAATCAATAAGTCTTTATATTAAAAAGTGCTTAATTTGATTTCGATCAGACTCAGAAACAAAGGGAGTACGAATTATATATAAGTATCACTGTTAAATTTGAATGCTGTGAGCCAGACTTAATAAAAATTTGCTCCTATCTCATAGCTGCGTTGCCAGCCTCAGCTACCCCTTTTGCATGTGGAAGAACATATCCAGCTCTTAATATAAAGAATCATTCAATTCATACTATATCCGAACAATTTAGATGATGCCTCGTACAAACAACCAAATAAAATTTCTATTTTTATCTATTATTTTTCTATTGCTGATAGTGTTTTAATGTTTATGTCCACTATCTTATTTCTTCTCTCTTATGCCCCTTACCACGGGGAATGAGATTCTCTGCATTGTGTTACAGTGCTGAGAATTTGGACCACTTTTTCACCGTTGGATTAAAAATTTGCTACAACAATTTTGCTGTAGTGCAGATAAAAAATAATTTTAATGCAGTATAAATTTACATCCTCTCATAGGGGATCCAGACTCTTTCCCCGACGTGTCGCAAGCCCATAGCTCTCCCTACCTCATCCTATTGGTACATCCGTCTCTTCATGGACCGAAAGTGCTCGGTGTGTGGCCTGCGTCTGTGCACGAGATCAATAGAGACCTGATTGGTTCCACGCATCCCGCCGGGCCTAGTCAGCCAAGTGCAGGTGCTCTTTGATTGGTTTTCAGTTGCATCCTCTGACCCAGGCTTGATGCATGCAGATTGAATGATTAGTTTCCTCTGGTCTTGTTCGGATTGCATGGTTGCATGTAGAAAACGCTCGGGTTGGCCCATGGGAAACGAAAATGGATCTCGTTTTTCGCGAGCCTGGCTCACTCGATGCTGTCCAGGCAGGGGACTGGCTCTGGAGGAGCAAGCATGGTTGTGCTGGGAAGAGAACCAAGAACCAATCGCACCCTAGAACAACCCGCTGGTAATGGAGCAAAGCTAAATTCAGGCTCTGCTGAATCTTTGAGGTTGCAGACTAGAACGACTTTCAGGAGATCAACCCAGCAAACACGTGAATCTGAATACGTGAAGGCCGTGTCTACGCGAAAGAAAAAATGGGGAGAGAACACCTGAGGGAGGCGCACCTCTCTCCGGATCCATCCGCCGTCTCGCTTGCCGCTGGACGACAACGACGACGACTGCCACAGTAAGAGCGCAGCGTTGGGGAACCCGGATCGTGCGGCGACGAGCTCCGCTACCGTGTACTTTCCCTCACCGGTGCTGAGGACGGCAGCCCCGCGCGCGATGCAACGGTACGAGTACGGATCGGGGATTCATCTCTCTCCCTGGCAGTTGCGGTGGATCCGCTTTTCCCTCAAACGGCGGCGGCGGAGGATTTTGGGTGGCGGTGCTAGGTCCCGTGGGCGTGTGGAAGGCCCACGGGCCACGGCCTCTTTTGCTTCCGACTCCAGCAGGCCAACTTCCAACTGTCCCACGGGTCTGTAAGTCCAAATGCCCCTGAAAGACGCGCAGGACGTTGATCCACGGTGCCCCCCGCTCAACGGGCTGCTTGCTACGCCCACGCAGGCGACGGGCCGTGGTGCGTGGCTCGACGCTGGCACCGCCAGCCATGAGCAACAACACTCTACGAGCGCGGGCGTCCAACGGACAACCAGGACACGGGTTACGGAGCACGGTGCACGGATTCATCAGTTTGATGGCACGCTAAGGAAGTATCCAGTTGCATCAGGGGACATCCGAAACGGGATCAAGGACCGGCACGGCAATACGGACGCTGTCTTACGAACGGTACAACGCACACATGTCGACATGCAGCAGCAACATGCGCTGCAGAACACATACACTCCTCTTCTGAAACCACAAAAGCATCGGATCCAAAAGCATCTAGGGACACATGCCCACCGAACGGGACACCTCACAAACTGATCCAAGTCACAGAAATGGTGACTACGCACGACAAACACACAGCAAAACGCTACACTACGCCATAGATACAGCAGCTTCCATTCTTCTTCCAAAGCAGGAACCAGGAACAGCTAGCAGCGCCATCGCGTTATCTCATCACCACCGTCAGATGCACGATTGGTTCGCCCGCTCAAATCGCTGGGCCTGGACGGCGGCGGCCTCCTCGGACACGAGCGCCTCCAGCAGCAGCGCCTTCACCTCCCAGGAGTCGAAGGGGAACCCTCTCCTCGCGTACGCGTTGAGGAGGGCGGCGCTCCCTTCCTTCACGAGCTTGACGAAGGCGCTGCCGCCGCCGACGTCGTCCGTCCTCATGGTGGCCTCCAGCAGGGTGAGGCGTGGCCCGTACAGTTCAACCGACCTGGAGCCGAACACCTTCGCCACGGCTGCCTCCTGGGGGACGATGTTGGGCCACGGCTCTGCCCCGCTGCTCCAGAACCTGTAATGCGTGGTTGGACAGAGTGAGATGGCTGGTTTGAGAATATGTGACACTGCTGTTCAATAAAAGATGCATTGCTTGATACTACAACACAGCATCCTGCTAAAGGAAACAAGAGTCTGCACCCCATCCCATAGAACCAGGTTTGATTTTTTTTTTAAAAAACACCACTGAAATTTCTCAGAAATGTGTCTTATGATTGAACAAGTAGCTGCATAGCATTAAACATTGCCATGATTGTTTACAATTGAATTATGAAGAAGATGCTCCTTTTTACCAAGTTTGATCTGAAGAGATCGTTTTGCCATTACAGTGTAAGATGGCATATCTCGTGGCTGTAAAAAAGAAGTTACGAAGTCTGACTCACAAATTTGAGTCATGCAAAGGATATGATGGGCAGAGCATCTATTGCAGAGAAGCCCCCACAAAGCACTAAAGCTTGGGGTGAACGAAATGTCCATAGATTCAAGTAGTTAATGAAACCAGCATGACTTGTCCTGAGGCCACAAGCCCAAGCAAGGAATTGTAACGACGGTTGTTACCATTTACATTATCCAACTCATACGAAGCAATAAGTTGACACTTATTAACATAGTACTGATATACGGGTGGTCTGATTTATTACAGGATTACAATGCTGGAACATTATTCTGCTGCTGGTACTGTATTCTCGACCTTGTGTGCTGAAGTTGTCTGCCAGACCAGATTACATCCTACTAGTAATTTCTTACTACTGGAATGTCGAAATGTACCTCTAGGATATGAATGACCAAGTGATGTACTACAACATATCAGACCGATAGCATGAAACGTAAGCTGGAGAATTGCGCTAGGCATGGAGTGTACGACAAGAAATTTCATGAAAGGGCATTTAACATTGTGGGCTCGCCACTCAGAAAATGTAGCCTTTCATTGTGATACGCTTTTGGTGTTGAATTTTCGTGCTGAAGCGAGAACCTTTTTAGATCTACCCATCCTGGAAGCGGCCAATTTGCAGAGACTGTAATATAAGCCTAACGATGACAAATAACACATCTGGACTCATCTTTGGCATAGCCGGACCCAGAAAGCTACCTGTTTTCTTGCATTTTTTCGTAACCTGAATCCTGATATCAGAACAGTTGGGTGACCTACAAATTCTGCTAACAAAAAAAAAATAGACGGATCTACGCATACTAGACATCGCAAGATTCTGAACGAAACTGAATACAGTGACCACTGACTGACATACCATCCAGCTTCGCAGACAGACAGAACTAAAAATCACCTTTTTCTCAACTTCTGCATGGGAAAGAAATGATATCGATTCAAGAAGAAAGACGAATGTATGCTCAGTTGCTTACTGGGGTGTGCACCGCCCGACAGCTCGGGTGTAGAGGTACCCCGGCCACGCGTGCACGGCGCCGCGGCTCCCTTCGGTTTGCAGCCGCAGTCTCCTGCTGTCCTCCCACTCCACCGCCGCGCCGACCCTGCCGTGCACCTCCTTCGCCGCTACTATGGATGCGCAGAGGAGGAAGATGAAGCAGGCTACAGAACCCATCTCTCTCTCTCTCTCTCCCTCCGCGCAGCCACTTTGAAATGAGATCACTGTTCTCTCAGCTCGTTGGATAACTTGGAATATACGTGCATGCGGGCCCCAACAACAGTGCCTGTCTTTACTTGTCATGCTCCAGGTGTGAGATTTACTTCTTCACCCTTCAATTCTGAACATATTTCGTCCAGAACCAGTTCGCTGGTAAAATGTGCTTCTCTACCGATTTACAGCACAGTACTCCTTCTGTCCATTTTTAAAAATTTTGACCACTCGTTTTATTTAAAAAATTTATAAAAATATAATTTATTTTATTATAAAATAATTTATTATTACAAATACTTTAAATTGACTTGTTAGTTTTTGATATTTTGTAAAATTTTTAAATAAATCAAATGGTCAAATATCGATTTATGTAGCACCAAAAGAGCTACTCAGTACTCCTATCATCAATATAAAATTTGCTCCTCTATAATTTTTTTAAATGGAGCACATCCTTTGAAACACATAAAGTTCACATAAGAATTCTACAAGGATCAATTCAATTTCATAAGATAAACATAAAATTCAAAAAACTTCCCCCCAATCCAAAGTTTTGTTTACAAGGGTTTCTAGTTTCATATTCTCTCTGCGCACAGGAGAATCCCAACTAAAGTAAGAGTTGATTTCTTTTGATTGCAATTAAGAGAAATCAGTGTACGCATGCCATCTTTTTTCAAGGAACAGAATATAAAATGTGGAGGTAAATATATTATTATAGAGACGACTTGTAAAACAAAATTGTATTGTGAATGAATACAATAGAAAATAAGAATCCATATACTAGAAGTGGGTACACTCCTTAGTTGCGCAAAGAATAATTTTTTAACACAAATCTATCTAGTACTAATGAACTAGTAGTATACCATCCGAACCATGAAGAACTAACGAGCCTGGCAAATCTACCAGCACAATACGTAGAAAAATATAGTAAAAACAACGCAGTTGGGTGGCAAAAGCGCCGGCAACTTCGATTGGCACCAACACCGTTAGCTTTGACCGGCATTGCTTGGATCAACCTCCAAGAAGTCCCCAGCGGTCCATGCTGTCGCCGCTGCTGTAGTCCGGTTCTTCGTTTCGCAACTCCTCGTCACGCTCCTCCGCGTCCGTGTTAGAAAGCTCTGCCCTGACTTCACCAGCCTCTTCTTCCTCAGCGTCACCGATGATGTTCCCAGTCAAATCAGCACCCTCCTCCTCCCCACCGTTGTCGCCGCCCAAGGCATCCAAGTCTGACAGGCTTTCCTCCCTCATCAACACGAGGACCGCCGTGACGCACAACGACACCAGGCTGAGCGCCGCAAGCTGAACGTTGAGCACGACGCCGACGGCCGCGATCTTCGCGACGGACGCGGCGAGCAGCGCCGTCGCAGTGCTACGCCACTTGCCCGCGCCTCCGCTCACGCCTTCTGCTGAGCCCTCGGCTCCCTCCGGCTCCGGCGTGCCCTGGACTTTCTTTCCGACGTTGATGACATTGACATGGCACAGAGCTATGAACGCGACTGCCAGAGGCCGCGGGCCGAGCGTGAAGCGGAGAAGGTACAAGTCGACGAAGCACGCTATGATCATCAGACACCACAAGAACCTCCAGGACTCCGGCATGTCGGCGTTGGTGATGGTATCATCGGAATCAGCCGTCAGGAAACCCCGTTCCGGAACCATCGCAGCAGCCGCGCCCGCGAAGCACAGCACCATGTAGCACAGAATACGAAAGTGCAACGGGGTCACCATAATGGCGGTGCTGTGGAAGAACATGTCCGTGGCGAACACGAGGACGATCGCTGTCATGACCAGACGTGTTATGTCCTTCCACTTGAAGCCGGAGGAAGGCGCAACCTCCTCCCCGAATTCCTCGCGCCTGATCTCCGTCATGATGCCCCTGAGGTGACTCAGCACCGCCGGGGCCCGGATCCTGGCTGCCTCGTAAACCGCGTTGATCAGCGCGACCGCGGCCGCGTTCATCACGGCGGCGACTAGACGGAGGAAGAAGCAGGCCTCGAGAATCGAGTCCTCGTGCTCGCTCCACATGGCCTCGGTCAACCTCCTCAAGCCACCGACGGCGTCCACGACGGCCGCGCCGGCGACGCGCGCGCGATCCTCGTACCGATCGTAGACTAGCGCGAGCACGGGGTGGCCTCGCGCCGCGTCCCTCAGACAACGCAAGTCGTCCGCCAGGTCGGCGCGGACCGCGCCGGCGCCGGCCCGCGCTAGTCGCGCCGATCACCGCAAGTAGGCGTCGAGGATGCCGAGGTCGCGGTCCACGAGCTCCGGCGCGCCGCGCGCATCACGGGGACGACGGAGACGGCGAACGTGGCAAAGTACGCGACATATACTTTCCGTACCAGGTGTATTAATGTTGCATATAGCTAGGCCCTAGAATCATCTGCGACTCAACAGAATAACACCGGAGCAAATTGATAATTTATGTTTGATAATTAATCGATCTTAATCACTCAGTCTCTTTACTGTACCTTTTTATCAATCATGAGGTACTCTCGGTGGCTAATTAAATATTTCTTCCGTCAACAAGCGTCATTATCTATCGGTGTTACTAGTAGTAGAAAACGATTTTATTCGCAAATCATGACTCGAACCTACCACTTTCTGTCACGTCACCTTTCAGCCATCACTTATAGAAAGTGGATTTTAAAATAGATTCAAATAAATGTGAATTGTGTATTTACATAAATCTCGAGGTTTAATTTGTTCGTTTACCTTGTAAAGTTTTTCAATGATTATTAATTATTGTATAATTCAATTTGAAAAGTAATTAGTGTGTTTTAGCAGGTGGTAATCAAGAGCATGTTTACTTATATAAATCAACTGCTCAATGGAATTCGACTCTTACCTTTTTAAGAGGTGAAATAATATCATTTGATTTATTTTAAAATGAATCTTATAGAAAGCCCTAGCAGTATAGCACAGCATCTCTCCCCTGTCCGTCCTGCCTCAGAACACTGCTCGCATCGCTGTGTAGGAGTATTCCATGTCTCTGTCACTTCACATCTCGCCTTTCTAGGCCAAACCCCACCTCTCACCAAGTCACCAGTCACCACCGCCTGTGCTCCCTCTAAAAATGAGTAGAAGCAGCAGCGTCCAATTTCCCACGACTGCAAGCCGGCCCTGAAGCTGCTGCTGCTCTTCCTGCAGCTCCCCAATCAGCGGATGGGCCTATGAGCGAGAGCCGTCAGCAGCGGCGACGGTTACGCACCGACACCGAGAAAGGGTAAGAAGATCGTTCCAGTTAGGATTCTTATGTTGCCGCTGTTTCTCTGATGCTGTATAGATCTTGTGCGGATTCAATCAGCAACCGCCACTTCGATCTGACACCAAGCTAGATCAGCCGGCAAGTCCACCAAGAAGATTACTGGTACCTTTCTTTAAACTTCTTTCCAAGGGGATTTACTAATTTTCACACCCTGCAGCGAATTATCTGTTTATAGTCATACAAACATATCCGCATCCATACTTCCAGCTTCTGAGCACCAAATCCCAAGCAGATCCTCCAATCCCAACAAAATACTGGGCATAAAATCATTGGATCCATCATGCTTAACTAGAATATGGAGTAGTGTTTCTTTATTGCCAAATGCAAATATTGTAGTCTTAACCAAATAGGAGCAGTATATAAAGTATCTGTGGCCAGAGAACAGCAAGGGAGAAACCTACTGGATCTAATTAAAGAGGAATTTGTTTCAGCTCACAGGCACCCTGCGTCTTTTGCTACGTATAGAGGTAGCTGATCCGGCCATGGACATGTCACCAAACCCGGAAAGCCCCTCGTCGGGAGGGGGCAACGGCGGCATGGGATCGAGCGGCGGCGGCGCGTCGCCGTCCGTGGTCTCGATGACGCCGCAGTCCCCGAGCCGCTACGAGGCGCAGAAGCGGCGCGACTGGAACACGTTCGGGCAGTACCTTCGGAACCACGGCCCGCCGCTGAGCCTGGCGCAGTGCAGCGGCGCGCACGTCCTCGAGTTCCTGCGCTACCTGGACCAGTTCGGCAAGACCAAGGTGCACGCGGCGGCGTGCCCCTTTTTCGGCCACCCGAACCCGCCGGCGCCCTGCCCCTGCCCGCTCCGTCAGGCCTGGGGCAGCCTCGACGCGCTCGTCGGCCGCCTCCGCGCCGCCTTCGAGGAGAACGGCGGCCGCCCCGAGTCCAATCCCTTCGCCGCGCGCGCCGTCCGCCTCTACCTCCGCGAGGTCCGGGAGCACCAGGCCCGCGCGCGCGGCGTCAGTTACGAGAAGAAGCGCAAGAAGCCGCAGCAGATGCAGGGCGACGGCGGCAGCGGCGTTCACGGCCACCGCCACCACCAGCCTCCGCCCCCGCCGCCAGCCGCCGCCTGCTGAACGCTCTCCTCTGCCAGATTGAGCCTGAGCACACACATATTTTATGTATCATTCTCCGATTCTGCATGCATGCATGTGCATGGCAGTAGATTCGTGCTGCTGATTCGTGTACTCTCTATTGTGACAAGTACTCTAAGCTAGTGTAGTGGGTGCTCTTCGTACGTATACTGCATTGTTTGTGTGTATGTGTTTCCATTGGATTTAGCTTTGTGTCATCCAATCTTGCATGTTTTGCTGTCCTTTGAACTGAGGAGTGTGTGTCCTCCCTCTCTGCGGTCTAGCTAGAGATCTCCCTTGATGTTTGAATATCCAACTCTATGCATCTTGTGTCAATTCAGTTCTGGCCTGGGTACAAGCTAGTACAACAACATGTTCTTTTGTTTCTTGTTTTGCTTCCTGTTTCGTTTGCTTTTTATGGTACCGAATGCAGTGTTTGGGTCTTGGGAGCAGCAAGAAAGTGAGGTCGATGTGAATGTTGCACGCCCAGCTGCCTGCACGGTGAGTAGTACTTAGTACTATTGATGCTTGATGTGGCTTTGCAAAGTACTGGACGCATGCGTTGATTGCTATTCCTCTCCTCTTCCAACACGGTCCTTAGTGCATCATTCTTGATTACTTGAATGCTGATTAATATACGCTCAAGACCAGTGTGCACTAATGGATTTAATTTGCTCTTAATGCATGTTCTTCACTGCATGATATAGTTCCACATGCATTGTTCGAAAATAAGAAATCAATGATGAGTTGAATATAGTTAAGCGTTATTATATGTTCAATGTACATAATTTATGAATCCCTTCTCAGTTTTATTACATTCACATACTTTTGTGCTTCGTAGCAAAAATACAGAAATAAAAAGCTATTAATTAATTATTGCACATTGCATATGCAAATCCATATCCTTCAACAAAATTGTCCGGCATGCCCTGTATTTGTACATGTTTTTGAAATAATATGGTGTGTTTCACTTGCAATTGACCAAGAAAGTCTGCACAGCTGTCATATATGATGCTTTTTTTTTTCTTATTTTAGTATTTGTTGTTTCACTTTTTAATGTAATTTGCCTAGTAATTCCATCTAGATTAATTTGTGAAGTTTCAGCTTCCATCTCTCAGAGTTGGCACATCTTAGTTGATCCATGCTTTTATCAACATCTTTTGGATAGAGTACATGAGAGATGGAAGCATTCAAATAATGTACCTAATACAAAATAAGCATGTAACTCATGGAGTCAAACACTTCATACTTTTGAAAAATATATACGGAGTATGAATTAAACAGGCACGCGTGAAGTTGTTGATGTCAAGAATCACCCGTTTTGTTGTGACTGAAGGGACTGTATAGAAATAATTGCAAATATCACAAAATTTGAGAACATTCCTACCTTACGGTACAAATAAAGCATGGATTTACCATATTTATTGTTTTCTATTGACTAACAAAGCTAGAATGAATTAATTTTGCTACTGCAGCCTCAAAAAACACTACTCCTGTATATTACAAGAGACCTTGTATATAACATTCTGCGTAAGTTAAATATGTGTACTGAAATGTCCTGTACACGCAGTGCTGGTTTCGTAGAGCTCCAGCTCCAAAGATTTGTGGCGCTGGAACTGTGAACAAAATGAGGACCTTTACATGCTTAAGTGGTGCGTGCATACAATGTCAGCAAATGTTGATCCATAAAAATGTTACTACTAGAAAGATGTGCAACGGCAGTCTTAGAGCAGGGAGAAAAGATCGAAACTCATTTTCAATCTACCAAATTAGACTGCACTGGCACGTCCCCTTTTGATAATTTTTAAATTTGTCACTTTTTTTTCTGTAGTTGTAAATGTGCAAATCTTATGCGTTTTGGCAAAACCGTACAGAACCTTGTTTAGCTGTGGAATGCGCACCAGGCTTTGGGCAGAAAGGATGCGTGTCAGGTTTGTGCAATGGAGATCCAGTGAAAGATGGGTCCCCCGAACTAGTGAATCTCACACGTTTAGATTCTGCCGGTAAATTAGTAACGTACATGAATCTCACACGTTTAGATTCTGCCGGTAAATTAGTAACGTACAGATGGAATAGCTAAATCCGGTGCCATGTGCAGACACGAGACAGTGAGACACGACACACATGGTTAAGCAGTACGCTTGCTTGGGAATCCTACTACTCGGACGCCGGAGCACGTACTGATCCATGGCACTGCACAATGGTCACACTAGCTGTCCGAACACAGGAGATTTTGGAATGGAGGAATAAAAAATGTAGAAAAAAAATGTAGGAGAAAGAAAAACGTAAGAATAAAAAAATGATAAAATTGTAGGATTTCAAAACAGAGAAATGAAAAAATTAAGGTGTTTGAAATGCAAAATAGAAACACAAGAATAAAAATATTAATAGAACTTAAATATTTTTAAAGCTATATTATCATTATTCATAGCATATAAATAAAATTAGTTTCTTATCCACTCTCATTCTAACCTCAGTTTTGGAATAAAAAAAATCTTTTTTAATGATTATTCTTTTAAAAATTCGAAGAAATTCCTCAAGTTCCTAATTTTTTTTCTCAATTTGTTCATTAGCTTTATCTTGTCGTCGAGCAGATGCCCTTCGAATTTCTCCAAGATCTGAATTTGAAATGTAGGAACAAAAGCCATAGAATTCTAATTGTTCAGATTAGCTTGAAATACTCCATGATTAACAAATAGCAACCTCTTTTCATCCCGATATGTAGAGATGAGTGACGAGTTGGATGATGATGAAATGGAGAACTCCAACCAGGCCTTAACCTTAACGTCTAGGACATCGATTGCTTATTACTGGCTTAGCGCAAGAACCCAGGCATACGGTGAAATGGATCCCCAGCAGAACCAAAAGCTTCGAGCCCTCAGGCCTCAGCTGCGACAGGGGCGGCCGCTGCCGGCGCGCCAGAGCAGGGCTTCGAGCCCTCAGCTGCGACAACTGCCATGTCCTCCTTCGTGCTTGCTCTCCGCCATGGACCTGCGTGAAGGCAAGGCCGCGTACCAGGTGCTCGTCCCGACCTCTAGCACCACAGGCAGCGCGCGGGAGCAGGGTCAGAGGCCGGAACGGCGGCGCATGGGAGCCGAGTCGGCGACGGGCGCGGGAGCAGGGTTCAGCATGGCGCCACTTTTCAGCCATGGCGGGAAGGAGAGATGAGCGGACGAGACAGAGCGCCCGCGACTTTCCCTTGAGTCGGAGTAGATTTTTTCATTCCTGTGAAATAGCGCATCTTCCCTTCCTTTCCTCTGGAACGGCAACGACCGTTCCTCCATTCCAGACGCCCGTGTTCATTCCCTTCCGGAGGAATGGTTCCTGTGAAGTTTTCTACGCCGTTTCCTGCGTCCCAAACGGGGCCTTAGAAAGTGGAAGAAAAAGATCACTGGACATTCGATCATCTTTCTGATTAAACTCGAATTTCAAATTGAGATAGCTAGCCCTGCTTGCACCGTTCCCTTCTCCGATGAATCGAGCGGCTGCCGGGACAACGACCGGACAAGTTGGCAGGATCGCACGAACGAGGCACGCACGCGATACCCGTGGCACTGCCGCCACGCTCGGCGGGGGGGACCGCGTCCTCCGACGGCGCGCATTCCTCCGGACGCCGGCAGCGCACACTGTGCGGCGGCAGCACCTGCAGGCTGCAGCCCGGCCGGCGCGCGCGGGGCATTGACGTAGCGCATGCAGCGCGTTTGACTCGGTCCATCGGGTCGGAGCGGGTCACCGTCGCGCGTGGGTCGCGGTACTCGGTGTCGGCGCCCGGTCACTGACGACTCGCGACCGACCGGCCGGGTTGTCGCGATGCCGCGGTGGGGTCTCCGGGCGCTGCGCCTGCACGACGGGAGCGGGACGACGACGGAAATCGTAAAGGAAGCGGATGATCGATCAGAAAGGTCCATGCCATGCGGATGATCGTGCAGGTAACTGAAATCTTTTAACGTGATTTCTTGCAACACGCCCTTTTTTTTGGAATAATCTCTCCTACTGTTTATATAAATGTTTCCAACTATGACATGTGTCACATGAAAACATTAGCTCCATACAGAGAGTTCGTTATTCGTACTCCATGTGTTTTTATTTTGAGGGATAACCTTGTCTTAAAGTTTCAAGACATCGGAGCAAAAAAGACAATAAGATAATTTAAGATCAGATCTCAAAGATTGTGTTGGGGGAAGCCCACCTACGCGTGTAAATAGGGCACTGAAGGCCCACGTCTGCCAAGCCCATAAAAAAGGCCCAAAGTCTAAGCTAAGTACAAGTGCGACACAGTTTTCTCTCCTTTAAAATTCCTATCTGATGAGTGTTCCCTTTCTGCCAAGGACGAATCTGAACTGTTCCTTTTAATCCGACAGCCGAAGCTGATCCCGCGAGCCCCCTTCCCCTTCGATCCGTGAACCCCAGCCCACTTCCACGCCGTCGCACCCGTACCCCCTACCTCGGGCTCCCTGTCCGGTGCCACCTCCCTCCCCGCCGGCGGTGCCTCCATCCCCGCCCCCGGCTGTTGCCGCCGCCCTCCCCCACCCCTCCCTCATGCTCGCCCATCTCCTGCAGCCGCCGTCGTGGTGCCGCTGACGCAGCTTGTCCACCGTCGGCTGCAGCCCTGCCTGGCCTCGGACCAGCCTGCAGCCGCATAAGCTATCTCCTTGAGCGCCCGCAGCACCCGCCGAACCTCAGATTTGGAGCCAAAACGCGGAAGCAAGCGGTGACGGTATCCTCCTTGGGCTCCATGGCTCAGCTGCGACGGCCTAGACGTGAGGTGCTCGCCCCCTTTCTCGTCCTCTCTCTCCCCACGAAGTGCTAATTCTCTCTCTTCTCGATCTCTACCCCCCTCCCCCCCAGATCTGGCGATGGAGGGGCGAGGCGGATCCGACGCCGCCGCCGCAGTAGGACTACAGTGGCAGAAGACCTGTAGGTGGATCGATGGGGATTAGGGGATGAGGCGCCTTACACTCCCCTTTGATCTCCCTTCCACCACCGCCACCAGCTTCGCTGCTGCCGGAGCTGGGGACGATGAGATTCCAATAGTGCTCGTGAATTTGGTCATTGATGCGTGGGTCTTGTATACAAGGTCAACGTCGTGCTCTGCCCTGCCGACGGTGAATAGTGCCCAGAGGCCATCTACCTCACCGGGCTCGAGTCTGCTGTGTGTTACTACCCATCTGTGCTCCCTCTTAGGCATCTGAGCACTGATCCCAAGCCGGCATGCTCCCTCTTAGGCATCTGAGCACTGATCCCAAGCCGGCATGCTCCCTTCCCAATGAAACAATATCAGTAAAGGGAGACTGAATACTTTGTGTTTGCTTGAGCGCAGTTTGGAGGAATTTTCATCAATATAATAAGATTTTCTTTGATGGTCCAGCTAACTGATGAATATGGCCGAAGGCCTCTTCTCCTGCTCACCCCTTCACCTGCATAATCCCTTTCGGTAATGGTCACCAACGATTCCTCTTATATTATTTTTCATTCTGCTTGCATTTTGCAATTCCACCATTTGCACTGCATACTAATTGCTTGTTCTTGCCTGCAGCTATTCTTGCTAGGAATAATTTATGGACTGTTGTGTATGCCTACTTATTATGTGTACATTTTCATTCTTGCTTAAGGAACCATATCTTTCCTTTCAGTTGCGTCCATGGTGAGATTGTATAATTGCACTTTTCATATCTTTATTTTACAAGGAGAAATCTTTAATTGGTTGTATTGTTCCTGCACACAATCGAGCTGCAGCAGCGAGATCACAACTCCGTTAAAGGATCATGCATGTTATTGATTTTTTTTCTCTTGAGTCCTAATAGAGCTGAATCTTGTCCTTCAATTTATGGAAATTATATAGCCTCATCAGCTCATGTTTTCTCAGCCTCAAAGTTCTAGCATTGTTTGTGGAGATCAAGATATGTTGATTCACCAAGCTTCTTGGAAAATATTGATCTACCAATAAGGATTTATTATAGGCCTTAGTGCATCAATGCAAACATTGTTTTCAAAAGATTTGGTACTTCTGGCAGGTCAAGTATAGGATCTCACAAACCATGTTGAATGTTCACATTTTGAAACATTTGGTGTGGGTTTGGTACTTCTGGCAATATGCCATGAAAACCAGATTCAAATTTGTTGCTTAATTCCTCAATAGATGTTAGGTCCTTTAATATGTAGCCCAATTTTTAATTACCATCAGATTTGGCATTACTGCTCTAAGAAACAATCTGCCGATGTAGATCGTCTGATCTTGGATGTAGCATTTTTACTTACCATCAGGTTTAACATAGCTTGTGAATAATCTGCCTTTCAGGTAGAGTCGTGCCTCTGTCTGAGTCCCTATCACATTAGTTTGAATCTGTGCAAATAACTAGATAGTTAGGTTCATATAGTTACACATTTGGTTTAATTATTCTTAGGAAATAACTGAATGCTTTGGCAGGTTCGATACCGAATACCATAAGATTGATATCAGATGATTTATTCTGAGATATATTCATCCCACGTAATTGAATCTGCATTCTCAGTTGAATAATATTTACAGCAGTCTGTTATGTTGTCATTTTATTATTTGTTTTCAGTCCATATATTTTGTATCTCTGCTTTTCTGCTCCTTTACTTGGCTTTGGAGCACACACAAATTTTAGGCATGCTTAAGTTATACTTAACACCCACTCTCCCTTATCCAGTTCGAGGAGTAAAATTGTGACTGTGAACCCGTTCATGAGGTCAGCAGCTTGGATTTCACAAAACATAATTTAGCTGTTCAGAATGATAAAGGCTGAAGGAGCCGTACCAATGTATTTGGTCAACTCACGCTTCACCAGGCCATTAGCAATCTCTTTAGCATTAAATTTTGTCAGACTGGTAATGTATTCGTGTTTTGTCAGCTTGGATTTCGGTTTGTATCAATATTCGCCTTTGGAACAATAGTAATGTTTTTCCACTTACAGGCAGCTATTGTTTTACCAGTTGGCAAATAGAAAGGCCAATTTGCCTGTCGTTCCTTAGCATGGTGAGGCAGCGGCGGCAAAGACGTCCGTGGTGTCCCAGATTTGAGATGAATCCGTGAGCAATTGTTCCGTGGTGAAGCACGGACGTTGAACTAGTACATTGTAACATGAAAAAAAGCTTTACATTGTAACGTATTTTATCTATTTTTAAATTAATATCTCATTGATTTTTAACATTAATTTTAACCATTTATTTTATTAAAAAAATTAATTCAAATTTGTAAATTTTTAAGTTATGATTCAAATAACTATAATGATGAATCAAATTATAACAAAATAGATGATATTTATGAATTTTTTTTGAATAAAACAAATTTTAAAAGTGAACGGTGACGTCAATTTAAAAACGGAGTAAGAGTAAGTATGTGTTAAGTATTTTTATATACATAATACATGTATATTCAGGAGTGCCGTAACACAGGTGTACAGTGTGCTCCATTCAGATGAATCAAACTACTCCTACCAAACCATCTGTATCATACACATGCAGACTACTTTTTCGCCCATTTGCAACGAGCACTCTATTGACTTCAATCTAAACCTCACACTGCATACTGTACGGATTTAGCTATTACCAATGGAATCAGTCAATTCAATCATATATTCCCTTCACTAAAGCTCAATCCAAATCGAAACCCACGCATCTCAGCCCATCCACCCCTGCGGGAATCCCACGCCCTCAACGTTCGCGGCCATGACGTCCTCGAAGCCGGTGTCGTAGAAGAAGCCGTCGACCCTGGAGCCTAGGCCCGTCATCATCGTCAGCGAGCTGCTCACTTCCTGCGAGTACTGATGGTCAAGGACCGAGCTGTACTGCCAGATCGTCGCGTCCAGCAAAGGGCCTTGATCCTGCGGCGGCGCGAAGCCGACGGGCGAGCGTGCAGTCTGGTGGTCCGCGCAGTACGCGTCGGCGTCCACCATGACGGGCTGGTCCGGCGGAACAACCGCTGCCTGCGACGAGCCGGCGAAGGGCGGCGAGGACGAGGACCCGGCGCCGCCGTTGTCCTGCTCGCCGTCTTTCCGTTTCTCGAGCACCCTGCAGAGCACCCAGTCCTCCTTCGGTGGCGTGTGCGGCGAGTCGAGGCGGAACTCGTGCATGACCCAGCAGGACTTGACGCCGTTCGGGGCACGGCCGCGGTAGAACACGAGCGTCTTCCTCATGCCGATGACGGCGCGCGTGGCCGGGCTGCGCACCTCGCGGTCCTTCCCCGTCGCCTTCCAGTACCCGGTCTTGGTGGCGCGGTTCGTGCGCGACCCCGTCGCGTACTTGCGGTCCCTGAAGCTGAAGAAGTACCACTCGCTCGCCGTCAGCTTCGCAGCGTCTGCGAGGAACTTTACCGTGTTAATTACAGATTACAATGTTATGAGAAAAAACAAGAACTGCTCTTCGAATTAAGGAATTTTCCTTATATATCCGGAAGAATCTTTTTGAAGAAACTGAAATCAGAATCGTAACTGTTACACATGTGACGTACTAGCTAGAAAACGGACACATATAGAGCTGGAGGGCACCATCAAAATGGCGACGAGCCTGACACTATCGTTCGTATCACTTCTAGCTAATTCATAGTTGAAATAGATTTCTCAGATAGAATATTCATTAAGGATCATTATTGCAGAGGCATTTGGAACATTAAGTAACGAGATCGTCGTTAACTGCACAAGAGAACATCAAAGCTAGGGTGATTAGCCGCTAGCTAGTCCAATCGGTATCAGTGTTGTGTGCTCCAAACGGTTGCAATTGTTGCATCACTGAATTAACTATTTCTCTCCTATATGCTCCTGTAAAAGATGTCCCGAAAATCTTTTGCGTGTTGGCAAGGGAAAAAGTGGTATTGGGTCGGTTCCAAAGGCTAAAAACCTTGGTTTCCGAACCACATCTAAGGTAAGGACTTGTTATCCCTATTTAATCTACTGATCTCCAGGCTTATTTGCTTCTGTTGATCACATGAGTATTGTTAAATTGAACGAAAGAATCTGCTTATGGCGGCGCCACTACAAGTTTCTTTGAAGCCCACATGCAAATGCTGTACGTGAAAGAAAATATCCGAAGGCGCTTATTGCTTGCTGCATGCTGCTACCTCTATCCCGGGACCAATAATGTTAGATACTTTGAGGGCAGACCAATAATGATATCTGGATCAATCAAGCAAGTGCTTGGTAGTAGATTCGACTTCATGCAGCTTGCAGAGCACCGTCGTCTAATCATCAAACTAGCTAGTAAATATCCTAACGAACGGCAGAAGGAACTCTCAGCCGGAAATCTCAAGAAAAAACCAGTAAAAAAGAATCCGTTGGACAGTGAAGCTCAGGACAACATCCATGAGCTAGCTAGAGAAAACAAAGATGAACAGCAGCTAGCTAGCCAGGGAACGCGACGGGGCTGACCTGGAAGTTCCCATGGTTCGCGGGCGTGCAGGTCGACCTCCACCAGCGTCCCCTGCGCGGCGCGCTCGTTGGCCACCTTCTTGTAGAGGTAGTGGCACACCAGCTCCTCGTCGCTGGGGTAGAACCTGAACCCCGGCGGCAATGTGGACTCTATCTCTCTCAGCCCCATCCCTCCGTCCCTGTCGAGCTGGACTACCTTCTGCAGGCTAGCTTTTTTCTTTATGAACTAACAAAAGAGCTATGCAGACCGGAGCAACAAGGGGCCACTTCGTGTATCTTGAGTGCGGCTGATTCCCGGCCGTCGACTGCTTTTGTAGAGGAATGAGGGAGGCGGCGGCCGGGGAGAGATATCGATGGAGGGCCAGCCGACTGGGCTGGAAAAGAGACCGCTGTGACAAGAGCACGCTCGATCCCCACTCTTGTCACGGAAGCGCGCGTCGCGCTGCCCTAGAGGCAGCCAAGCTTTTGCGCCGTCGCTATCCGAGAACAGCCGGGGCGCCCTCCCATCAATTGGATCGAGCCAGCAGGCTTAGGTGGAAGATTCCGCAGCGCGCTGATCGATCGATCGACCGACGACGTGTTGCCATGTATGCTTGTGGCACAAGAACTGCTCTCCCGCGCCCGGCCGGTCCGTCGGATTGGCCTGACGTTCGAGGAGGCGCAGCCTCGCAAGTTATCCATCCGTCTCAAGGAAGGCATGGGGCCGATAGGGAGAGGAGGAGAGGCCAACGGCGCGTGAAATACTTGCTGGGGTAGCTAATAGTTGCCTTGGTCCTACGTCGAACGCCACCGATAATCCTGCAAAAAAAATTTCTCTTTCAATCTTATTTTAATTTCATATATCCTTTATTCTTCAAGTTCTTCTTGGGACGAAGGAAATAAGAGGAGAATCAAGTGACCATGGAAAAAGGTATAGGAAAAGAAGAGGGGTCCCTATAAGGTTGTTAGATCGCGTATCATTAGCGAGGAGGACGACGGCGACGTGATGCCGTGATGGCGTTCCTCTAGCATGTGTGACAGGGCGCAAGCAGGGCGCACAAGCCTCTGTCATGACACAAATAATGCAGTTCAATGTACCACGGCGGGGCCGCCGTGTCTAAGAATCATGCTTCTGTTTGATGTGAGAAGCCGCACCAAGTGATCAGTGACATTCGGCTGCACTGTTGGTAATGAAGATCAAGATTTTATGAAAATGGCCAGTACTGTAAACTACAAAAATAAAAATGAGATGGTATATATACTCACATGCACTCCTCTGTTTTTAAATTATTTTTGTTAGGACAAGAATTCTAATTTTAAAATGAGTAGAACTATTGTCTAATTTGAAAACGATGGGACTACTCTATATGGGGATAAACTGAAATTTGGACTTCGTTTGTGGTTCTGTTAATATATTGTGCGTAACTAATGAGTAAAATATCAAAGAATTGAAGCATAAAAAAGGTTGAAGCAAACCGAAGGGACGTTATTGAAAAAACTACCTCAAGCATGCGTATAAATTTAAACTTTAATTCTTAGTTCATTTTTAATGGTACATCTAGAAGTCCTTTAATAATATAGTATTGGGAAAAAGATCCTGCAAGCAACATGAGTAAATACCAATTTAGTTGTTACTGACAAAACCACCGTCAAGCATGCGTACAAATCTAAACTTTAATTATTAGTTCATTTTTAATGTTACTGTCGGCATCATGTACCCTGGATATTTGACGGCACGTATTCGTATGTGTAAAACCTCGAGTCAGGGTCGAACGGCAGCGTTCGGGCGCGTGGTCTGACCTCCGAGGCGATGATCTACGAAAACCGCATCAAGGCACACGGAGACGCCGACCTCTGAGAACCAACCCTCGGAGACCAATTCCTGGGGAGTAGGTACAGCATTATGATGTATTTACTCCAGCGGTCAACCGTCAACCGCTCTGACGGGATAAAACGGGTTTCACTATGACGACACTCCAGCTAAAGCTGCGAAACCAGGTGGGCCGCGGCAGTCAACGGACAAGACTCGTTGGCACTGTGGCTGACATTATAACGCCGAACAGGCGCTACAGTGCCCGCCGCTGCCTACGACGCGACGGGCCACGCCCGCGCATGGGCAAGACAAATGATGACGACGACCGTGAAGGGCCCACTCGTCAGCGAGACGAAAGGATCGCGTAGGACCCACCATCTTGTAACCTCGGACCGTCTTATATAAGGGGGGCCCAGGGAGCTATAGAAATGGACAGGAGAACAACGAATAGACGAAGAACAACAAACATTGCGCGTATCCATTCACGCGTGAGCAGCCCCACTCATACGTGCACTGAGCACTCTCGATCCAGGCACCGGACTCTCTCTCGAAGAGAGAATCTGACTTCTTATACTCTTATCATCGAGATAATCTACTCCCTAGACGTAGGGTATTACACCGCTCGAGGTGGCCCGAACCAGGTAAAAACCCTCTTGAGTCTTCCGTAGACTAAGTTACATCGAATACGAAGACACACCACCCCTACGATCGTATTTTGGTACTGTGCCGATGATCAGAACACCAACAGATACGACTAGAAGTAGTCCTTTTAGTATTATATATAGTATAGTATTGGAAAAAAAGATCCTACAAAAGTGTCGGCGTTCTGATCACCGGCACAGTAAATATACGATCGAGGGGGAGGTGCGCCTTCAGTGTTCGATGTGGCCTAGTCTACGGAAGACTCAAAAGGGTTTTTATCTGGTTCGAGCCACCACGAGCGGTGTAATACCCTACGCCTAGGGGGCGGATTATCTCGTTGATAATATTACAAAGGCGAGGATCCTCTCTTCGTGGGAGGATCCGGAACGTGGGAGAGCGAGGGTGCTTGCTCGAAAGGATGCAAAGACGCTGGGTTCTAATGGAGCTCGCGGTTGTCTTTCGTGTGTGTATGACTGTTGTTTCGTGAGTATGTAGTCGTCGTTTCTATCGTCCCCGGGCCTCCCTTTATATAGGATGGGCCCTGAGGTCATAAGTGGTGGGTTCCGCACGATCCTGTCGTTTCGCCGACAAGTGAGCCTTTCCGTCGCCGTCGTCATCATTTCGTTCCGTCCAAGCGCGATAGTAACACGTCGTGTCTTGCACAGCGGCGAGTACAGTGATGCTCGTCCGGCGCCACTGTGCCGGCTACAGTGCTGTCATGTCTTGTTCGGCAGTTATCGCAGCTTTCTGCTGGAGTGTCGCCGTGGTGAAGCTCGTTCTGTCCCGTCAGGACGGATGACAGTTGGCCGTCAGAGTAAATATACCATAACGCGGTACCTACCCTCTAAGGGTCGCTTCCCAGGGGTCGGCCTTCGGAGGCCGGGGTCTTTGCGTGCCCGTGTGGCTAAGTCGTGACCGCTGTAGATCATCGTTGAGGAGGGTCGGAACTCGTTGATCATCCGACCCTCGATCTTTCGTGATCTGTTAGGTAACTAAGGTACGTGATTTCGACAAAAAGCAACATGAGTACATCCCAATTTAGCTATTCACATTCACACCAAGACACGCAAGCTAGCCATTACTTAATCAATACATCAGGATGATCGTCACTTGTGAGAACTCAGAACTGCATATCAGCTCTCCGATCAGTGTGGATAAGTACAAACTAAAGCAACGCAGGCAAGGAAAGGCATTGGAATATAATTTATTTTTTACACGATCAAATCTTGTCTTGCGTGTACATAATATAGAATTTGGCCGTACATAATATAGAACTCGTATAGAGTTGGATGAAGCAAGGCTACACGCGTACATGGAAGCTGCATATGCATATTGAAAGTGTCCTAATGATACTTGTATATGCTCTTGAATTCAGTATTAAGCAGCTTACCCATATTTATTATGTCGTTCTTTGAAATAACAAAAAGCGTTCTTAAGAAACGAGGTCAATATAGATTTTTTTTATATGGTGAGAAGAATAAAAAAAAATCGACTAGCGAGATGGGACATATTGTGCCGTTCCAAAGATCAAGTGGACTTGGAATAATAGATCTAAAAATCCAAAACATCAGTCTGTTAAGCAAATAGATAATTAATTTGCTTAATAAAGATGGAATGTGACAATCTTTACTCAGGAATAAATATCTGAGATCAAAATCTTTAACACAAGTGCAAGTAAAACCAAATGATTCTCATTTTTAGAAAAGTCTTATGAAAATAA